>OU015499.1:156462424-156524924 GCA_907164885.2 Dolomedes plantarius
AACACGATCACTGCAAAGAAATAACAAGGAGTCAGGATCACACCAACAGGGATCCCCCCCCCCAACACCTTTTCACGGAATTGTAATGGAATTGCAAATTCTGAAACTTTCGTTTCTGATAATAATGCGTATTTGAAATAGGAGTAAACATTTTCAAATGAAACCCCTCGTCCTAAAAGGGGTCAGTTTTCGTTCAAGCATACCTGAAGCGGTGCATAAACATGCTATGATGATATGACATAAATATGTGCCGAAAACTGTGTCAAAAATTTTTTAATTAATGTACAGCCGACCCCCAGCACAAGACTCAATTAAAATACCACGCATCTGGAAAGCCAGATTGAACGTATACCTCCAAAGTAGACGGATCTTTAGCTTCGTTTGGCTCCTGTCATGTACCACCAGTTATTGACCTGACAAATGATTGGCTGACGGCATTCGGGACATCTTTTGCTGCACGTGTGTTGATGAACAGTCGGGATCTGTTGTTTAAGTTCTATTCCGATCGGCTACAAATACGCGGATTTCGGACCTCCAGACGCTGGGACTGAAGGCCAAGTGACCTATTCCATCGGCTTGCACCGTCCGGCCACGGGAAACGGAACATAGCAAACCCAATCTCTTATTACATCTCTGAACGGTCAATCTAATCTATATCTATACTAACATATAAAGAGAGAGAGGATTTTGTATGTGGAGGGTAATCTCCGGAACCACTGCACCTATTTGAAAAATTCTTTCACTGTTTGAAAGGTACATTATTCCAGATGGACATAGACTATCATATTATGTATGTATAGACATATTATGTATGTCATAGACATATTATGTATGTCTGATCAGTAGAAAGAAAGTTAGGGGCCTAAATGTTGAGCTGAAGCTTCACCTTTACAACTTTTTTTCTTTGTCAACCATAGTCAAGTAGCCATAGCAAGACATCAAACGATATTTTCATTTATTATCAGTAAAACATTTAATATTTTAAAGATTCAAGTGAAGGAGGTATCGATAAATAGAAAAAGGATCTTTGAACATTTAAGGTTTTATTGAAGAAAATTACATTTGGAACTACGCTTCTTATTGGACAATTAAGGTACAAAAAGATTTACAATTTATTGGCTATCAACTGCAAATTTATTGGTATAATATTACAGAACTTTATTTAACTTCTAAACTTTATGTTTTTGAATTTATGTACAATTTTATGCACAATTTGCGTAAATCGAACTTGAATTATTGAACTTTATTCAAAAATCAGCGTGTTTCACTGAAACTGTGAAATTTATGGATTATTTCGAATAGGCCAATGTTTGTTCCTTTATAAGTGAAAGAGTATTGCTTCATTTGATCTGAAATTTTGTATATAAATAGATGATATTTCAGATTAAAACATAGACATATTATTTTTTGAAAATTGGGCTACGCCGGGTACTTCAGCTAGTTCTGTATAAATCCAATACATAATGCGGTGAGTACCACTTTTGCGTATTTGTTGATATTTTAAACTTACGAACCCTCGGTTTTTGAGAAATCTCCATACTCATTTATTTTTTATAAACTTCTTCACAATTCTTCCCTTTACTTTCAAAAATACACATATAAAAATAATCGGAAATGATTTTACAACTTCCATAAGGGAGCAATGAAGTCAAATGGTGAAAAGCCGAACTGTGATCGAACAATGTTTTGCCAGTGTTGCCGCAGTTGTAGTAGAACTGCTCCATTCTCATAGTGGTTGTTAATGCTATTAGGCAACATAAAAAAATTCTATTCAAAGTGGACTTGCCCCACTTTCAAAATCGGCGACTCATATCTCTCACTGCGACAGAACAGTGTCTGAAGTTAAATACTTACTCTGGATCCCGGAACATTCCGAGCGGGCAATATATATATATATATATATATATATATATATATATATATATATATATATATATATATATATATATATATATATATATATATATAAATATATATACATATATATATATATTTATTTATTTATATATATTTATATATATTTATTTATTTATATATATTTATATATATTTATTTATTTATATATATTTATATATATATATATGTATATATACATACATATATATATATATATATATATATATATATATATATATATATATATATATATATATATATACTAATATATATATATATATATATATATAATATATATATATATATATATATACATATACATATATACATATATATATTTATGTATATATTTATATGTATATATATATATATATATATATATATATATATATATATATATATATACATACATATATCTATATATATACATATACATATACATATATATATTTATATATATATTTATGTATATATTTATATATATATTTATGTATATATTTATATGTATATATATATATATATATATATATATATATATATATATATATTTATTTATATATATATATATATATATATATATATATATATATATATATATATATATATATATATATATATATATATATATATATATATATATATATATAACCCTAAGAGCCGACGTTGCCCCCCCCCCAAAAAAAAAAAAAACAAAAAAAAAAAAACTCTGTACTGGAGCTGACCCTGTCTCATGGTGCTTGTTAATACCATTAGGCAACATAAAGACTAATTCTATTGAAAGTGGACTTGCCCCAGATTCAAAATCGACGGCTCATGTGCGACAGAGCAGTATCTGAAGTGAAATACTTACTCTGGGTCCGGGAACAATCCGAGCGGGCTGGGCGGCAGGTCGTGGATGAGGTTGACTATGGCGGCAACGACCGAGAAACCGACGAACAGTATGACGCCAACCGTGGCGCCAAGTTTCGGCCACCTGCAAAAGAGTGCGAGGAATCAGTTTCCGTCACATAGAATGGCAGGAAAAATACGGTATGAATCCGAACACATTAGAATATTAAACTTTTACATCATTTATTGTTGCATTCAAATTCAAAATGTACTGTCAACTGTGGTAACTTTCACCCATTTTTCAATTCCTACTATTAGTTCACACTCTCCCTATATATATATATATATATATTTATATATCTTGTTCAAATTTTCAATCGTTAATAAAATACTTTTTATTCATCCGCTCAAGTTCAAATACATTTTTTTAAACTTGTAGTGGATGACACTTGATGTTAATACAGTTTTTTCAAATTTTAATTCATTAATTAAATTTAATTAATTAATTTTAGTTTTATATGGGAGAAAACTTTGGCAATAATGGTTGTTCACAGAATCGAGCCAATATCAGTGCAATTCCCCGCCAAACGCTGATCACGTGATTTCTTTTTCTGGTACTTTAAATAAATTTATCGTCACGTGCATAACAACTAATTTTTCTTTGTTGACCTAAGTAGGAATTGACTTTAAAATTTTTTTTTTATATTCCTTGTTACCATGTTTTTATTGACTCGCTTTCTTGTTTGTTTGTGTGTTTGTCCCTTACAAATCTTGCAATCGATTTTTAACTAACATCCCGACAAGCTAGACATTTGAAACTTTTAGAATAGCTCAGAACACGGTGACAATGCATTTTTTTAATACTTTTATCCATCTTTAAGCAGGATTGAATTCATTTTCAGTTAATTTTGTTTTGTAGACTGGTTCAGCCATCTGTCGGCCGGGACGGGAAAGAAAGGTTAAACGCAAGTTAACTTCCAATTAACTTCACTTTCTTTCAAGTTGATGGGATAATTCATCAAAAAAATTTTAAGAAAGTACAATGAAGTGCCACTGAATTAGGGATACCTACCTAGTAACGAGTTGTGCCTCCTCTGGCCTTGATAACGGCTGCCACACGACGAGGCATAGATTCAACAAGTTTCTGGAAACGTTCCACGGGAATGGCTTGCCAAATATTGGCTAAAGCTGTCCATAATTAATTAAGGTTCTTTGGTGCTGTGTGATGGCCTTTCACGCCTTGTTCCAAAACATCCCAAAGATGCTCAATAGGATTTAAGTCTGGGCTTCTAGGTGGCCAATTCATGACAGAGAAGTCAGAGGAATGCTCATCCAACCAGCCAGTAGCCAACCGGGACTTGTGAGAGGTACAGTTGTCTTGCTGGAAAACTCCATTACCGTGTGGATAACAGAACAGCATATACGGATGGAGATGATCTCCCAGCAACTCTCTTGCTCTATACGTACCGAATTGCATTGAGGGAGGTTGGTACACGCACCAAAGATCCCAAACTGTGCCACGAAAAAACACCCCAGACCATGATTGAGCCACCATGCCCTTGTACAGTTCCAGCCAGGCATGCAGGATCCATGGCTTCATGAGCTTGACGCCATATTCTCAGCCTCCCGTCGGCGTTAAGTAGTTGGAATCGAGACTCATCACTCCATGCTACTCATTTCCAGTCCTCTACACTCCAGTCTTTGTGCTCTCTTGTCCAGGCAAGACGTGCAGCCCGATGGCGAGTATAGAGCAATGGTACTCTCGTAGGCTCCCGAAACCCATACGGTGAAGCGAGCGTTGCACAGTTCGTTTACTGACTGTACGACTGGCACCGTCATTAAACTGGGTGGTAATTTGAGCTAATGTTTGGCTTCGCTGGCTACGTACAATTCGCCTGAGCCGTCTCTCACCACGCACTGTCAAGGCTAATTGTCCTTTGCAGTTTGCCCGATCGCTAGTTCTTTTTTCCACCATCCATGTATTCTTGGTATACTCTTGACACTGTCGACCTTGAAAATCCTAGCTGTCTGACGATTTCGGAAATTGAATGGCCCATGCGTCGCGCACCTACGATTTGTCCGCGATCGAAGGCGTCTAAATCAGGCAGTTTACCCATACTGGCAATTCCAACAACTAATTCATAACTACCACAGTACGCGCTATATATGCAGTTACCACAGCGCCCTCACTTGCGCATACATGATGCGCAGCGCTACACAATTTGCGTAGGCTTTGCTATCCCTAATTCAGTGCACTTCAGTGTATTTATTAATACATAGAATTGTCAAGTTTATATGATTCGACAGAAAATTTAAAACCGTGGTACATAAAAAGTTCTTTTTATCTTGTAATTATTCATGTTTATTTCGCAGGAAAAGAAAATAATAGTTGTAAGCCAGTTAAAATTTGATATGGTAAGTTGTTTATATTATTTTAAACATATTTAACTGTAATATAAACCCTTGTTAAAGTATACATACAAACTTTAAATAATTTTTAAATTTTTAAAAATTTTTGGGCTAATGTTACCTTCAATTGGGTCAACTTTGACCCAGCTCTTGAAAACCAAACATTTAAATTGTCGAGATAGCTTAGGCCAATGTTTGACTCTGTGCAAGTATTGCCAAATTACCTATCAATAATATCTTATCTAATCCGAGTTAATCTCAAGCTTAGTTTGGAAAATATACATTTTTTCTATGCGAAACGGATTTTATTTTTAAATTACAAGTGGAATTTTCAAAGAAAATAAAATAATAATAGACAAACAGTAAACAGTAATTTAACGGTCTTATATATTTTGATGAACTGATAGTCGAAACTATGGAGAAGAAACATAATCCAATTCTGGAACAATTAACTGATACCCCTTTGTCTCTTTTTTCGGAGGGTTGATTTTCCCGTTCACTTCTTCCCCTCATAATTTATACAGTCTTGTTTTTCTGGCCAACGCCAAATTTGAATTTTCTTTCCATACATTCTACAGTCGGTCTGATAATTGTTATGCCGTCTGCACACGGAGCAACTCAAAAGAAACTGATAACTGACTCGAATCACAAACCAGTCCACGATGAGTCGCAACCTATGTAATTGAATGGAGCCATGCACACGGAGTAACTGGTTACAAACCCGTCGGACGGGTTTGTAAACAGTTGCGCCGTGTGCATGGCTCCATTCAATTACATAGGTTACGACTCAACACGGGCTGGTTTGTGATTCGAGTCAGTTATCAGTTTCTTTTGAGTTGCTCCGTGTGCAGACGGCCTTAAACTTAAAATGTTTCCAGGATATTTAACACCATCGTACTTCACAACAGCAAAATCATCTACAGCGTACAAGTTCAGAGTCCGCCTGTCTTTGAGATTTACTTGCTTGCTTGCAATGTTTTATTCATTACTTTCTGACGAGCTAGAGAATTGTCATTTTCGCCTCTTTGAAACTGGACCCTTTTTAGAAGTAGAAGGAGTAGTTGGAGTAACTTTGGCCCTACTGCCCTGTTGGGCCAAAGTTACCCTCAAGACCCGGGACAAAGTTTGCCCAATGTATTAAATATTCACTAGTTGGCAAACCGCAAAAAAAATCAAGATAATGACGGTGAAAATAGTTGAAACAATTAATAATAAACTGAGACACCTCGCTTACCTGCTCTGAATCACGTTCTCTATCATATTTAGAAGGAAAAATTGGAAGACAACAGCAATATACGTTTTAGTGACACTAAAGTGGATTAGCACTGTAGTGGTGGTAAATAGAGGAACTACAAGACAAAACTATGAGAAAGTCAAGGCAGTACTGCCACCTATTGGCCCTTGCAATAAATAAGTGACAATCACTCTTTTTTGTTTAAATACAACACATACAAAGTTAACCGCAAGAGCCAAAGTTACCCCAGTTGACGGTAGTTAAAAAATAATATCAATTGAATCACTATTATATATATATATATATATATATATATATATATGTACACTCAAGAGCCAAAACATTATGACCACCCCTACGTTTTGCAATGAATTCGCCTGGATGACGTGGAAGGCACGTGATCAGGTGGAAGTGGTATTTAACTGCTGCTGGAGAGTCTGAAGAATCATTCTTTCACTTACTTCTGTGTATGATGGGAAAGGCTGCGGATCTAAGCGACTTTGATAGAGGGCAGATTGTAATGGCTCGAAGGCTCGGAACAAGTATTTCCGAAACTGCACGATTCGTGGGTTGTTCGCGACCTACAGTTGTTAGTACTTATGCAAAGTGGATGAATGACGGTGAAACCAACAGTAGACGACATGGTGTTGGACGTCCACACGCTATCAAAGAAAAAGGTCGTCGGAGACTGTCTCGCATGGTGAAGCAAAACCGGAGCCAGACAGTGGCTCAGCTGACAGCCCAATACAATGCAGGGCCAAGTAGAATAGTATCGCAGCACACTGTTCAGCGGACACTGTTGGATATGGGGCTACGCAGCAAACGTCCCACTCGTGTGCCTTTGCTGACCAAGCGTCATCGCCAACTGCGCCTGCGCTGGGCCCGGGAACATCGCGACTGGTCCATGGATCAGTGGGAGAGAGTTGCCTGGTCAGATGAATCACGGTTTGTCATTCATCACGCCGATGGCCGTGTCAGGATACGCCGTCTTCCAGGCGAACTGTTGCTCCCTCAATGTACAGTAGGTCAAACACAGGCCGGTGGTGGCGGTATTATGCTTTGGGGGACGTTCTCTTGGGCGTCTCTGGGACCCGTGGTTGTGGTAGAGCAGACCATGAATGCTACAGGGTATCTGAACATCATTGCGGACCAGTTGCACCCTTACATGGCCTCTGTTTTTCCAGCTGGAAATGGAATGTTCCACCAGGACAACGCCCCGTGTCACAAGGCTAAAATTGTGTTGGAGTGGTTCCAGGAACATGATGCTGAATTCCAGTTAATGTCCTGGCCGCCTAACTCACCGGATCTCAATCCGATAGAACACATTTGGGATGTCATGGGACGGCAGCTCAGAGTTCAAAGACCACCAATTCGCAATATCTCGGATTTGCGTGACCGTTGCTTAAACATCTAGTACAATCTGTCTCCGGCCATCTACCAAGGACTTGTGGCATCCTTGCGCGCCAAAGGTGGGCCAACTTGTTATTGACAGGTGGTCATAATGTTTTGGCTCTTGAGTGTATATATATATATATATATATATATATATATATATATATATATATATAAAGGTATTACTACTCACTTTATGAGAGGTAAAAAGCAGAAGAGACCCAAGATATGCAGCTGCATGTCAACTGCCAAGTACCAGGTATGTTCCAGACACTGTAAAAAATTGTAAATGATTATGAATCTGTGTATCTATGGAGTGCTGGATATTGTTTGCAGTTTAACAAAGAAATTTTCAAAAAAATCATCGAGACATTATGAATATTCTCTTACTTTAAAAGATTACATGTTGTATGATGAAAGTTTAAATAAGAGAAAAAAAAAGTAATGAAATTTCATCAATAATCTTTTTCTTAAAAATACGTTAATTTTTTTTCGCTAAACTTTCGATATCATCTTTCAAATCGAAACGACTCTCGAAACTCAGCATTTTTTTTCTTCTTTTAAATTCTCGGTGAGTCTTATCACCATTTGAAAACGCTGCACGCATTTTATCGTGTAGTTATAAATAAGCATTTCATTCGACTTTGTTATCGATCTTAAGATGCCTTTCGAAAGGGTAAAACCCGTCTGTCTCTAAGACATATACTGTTAGTTCAAATTTCCAGGAATATTTTGACGTCAGCAGATGAATTCAGATGTGTTGTTTTGACGTTCTTTCGCTAGAAAGAACGTCAAAACAACGCACGAAGATGGACAATCTCACTGTTTTTTAGGATTTTGAACATAATAGGAATCCATCCGCGAGTTGTCCTTAGATCCAATAAACCGGAGAGTTTTGAAATGAGGCGATTGTGTCTGCATTCTTTGGCTGTTAATCTATATATATAAACAGTTCCGTAACTGACTCATTCATTCACTGACTGACTGACATACAACGCACAGACCAAACCGCTGGACCTAAAGGGCTGAAATTTTGCATGGCGATTCTTCTAATAGTGTAGGGGTGCACTAAGAAAGATTTTTCAAAAATTCTTCTTAGATTTTTTTAAATTAAATTTTTAAGCTGCTTTTTAAACTTTTTATACGTTTGCATTTAAAATAATACATTGAGGGTTATAAAATTTATATCACGAGAAAGATCATAAAAATTCCTTCAAAATGAAATTTTTTTCGAATTTTTACCTCCATTTCCTGATTTTTGGTGAATTTTTAAAGATTAATTTTTAGAATTTCATTTATTAAATGCCGATCACGTGATTTCTTTTTCTGGTACTTTCAATAAATTTATCGTCACGTGCGTAACAACTAAATAGACAAAAAAATATTTTTTTCTCTTTCTAATGCAGCAGACGATTGGATATTATCCAAAAAAAATGCATATCCCTTACGATTTTTTATAAATATATATATATATAGATAGATATATAATTTACATCAATTGTATACATTGATGATCGCATTTATTATAAATATATATATTTATTTTTTGGCATAAATTTCATACGTTGACCGTTGTATTTAATTTGAATGTACTCCGTAGCGAAGCGCGGGTTTTCAGCTAATTATAAATATATCTCAATATTATCAACATTTTATATCTTGACATAAAACGCAGAATTATCATTTTCAATTTGAAAATTAAAAATTTATTACAAAAGGAATAATCAAGGTTGAAAGAGACGTTGCACTTTGTGACACTTCGGCCTGCTGGTGTGCCAAAAATCGGAGCGCCCACTCAAGGGTTAAACGAAAATGCTATTTATTGGTATGCATTTTATTTCCAGGCCTATATTCGTTTCCTTGCCACACAAATTTGTGGGAAACAAAACTAAATTTCCGCTATAAGCACATTTCTGTCATCTAGTCTTGGAACCGCTGGAAATCAATCCGTGGATTAGTTTCGATTAGTTCTTTTAAAAATTACTCTTTTGTGCTTCTAACACAATGTGATGTTACCTCAAGCTGACAAAACTATTTCCGAAATGGGTGGGATCAGCAAAAATTTGAGAAATTCCGCATTGGGAATTTCAGCTTTATTCCTGCCTTTCTGAGGAGCCAATAAAAGGAGCTAAACCTGCGTCCAATGCTACTTGATACGCCGGAGCTGTATGCTGTTACCTCATGCACCTGGGTTTATCAAAAATGGGATTTTGCACGATCCGGTGCCAGTATTAATTAACCCTTCAGAGGGTGCGCCATTTTTTGGAACACCAGCGGGCGCGCGTGGCACAAAGTGCAACGTCTCTTTCAACCTTAATTATTCCTTCTTCTATACTAATAAAGAGACAAGTGAAAGTCGAGAGATCACGTAACTCATCCGGGCGGGCACCGATCCTCGAAAAAAAAAATGGCCGACAAATATACAGGAAACGGTGTAATTTTTTTTCTCATGAAAGTACATAAATGTTACATATTTGGAAAGAGCTTCGAAAACTGATAATTTTTTCTGCGTACACTTATTCTGTTAATTCAATAGTTTAAGAGATATTTTCATTCTAAAATCACTCACTGCTGAGAAACCAAATCATCTGGTGCAGTGGTGCTGCCATCTGTCGGCAGCGACGGGAATGAAAATTGAAAGGAATTTATTCACTTGAATTTAATACATTTGTAGGCTATTTTTCTTTTGTGGGGCCCGAAGTACATAAATATGTTACACGGATGGCTTGAGCGTAGCTAGGCGAAGCCCGGCTAGTTTGTAATAAAATCTTTTTTTTTAATTCAGAATATTAATTCTGGGTTTTATGACAAGATATTAAATGTTGATAATATTGAGATATACAGTGATTTCCGCTTATAAGAATCACGTTTGTTATTACTGTTTTTGATTTTTATAAGCGGTTGATTCTTATAGCCGAAATTTAGGTTTTTGGACAGACACACACCTATATATACATGAGATAATTTACCATAAAATACTCTTTAATGTACGTTAATTATCTTTTAATAAAATTATTTTTATAATTCTAAAAATACAACTTAATTTCTATACCTACAAGTAGATACACGTGAATATAGTAAGAGAAGAAAAAAATTCAATATTTGTCACAACATACCTGCTTAACAGTTTTAACATTTCAACTACAGGAAGGGAGCAAGAAAAAGTTTTCTATGGTACTTTGACGTAATGAAGTTTTCAGGAGGCTGTTTTTACCTCTTTCAATACTAATAGTCTCAGACGAAGATTCACTTTCTAGCTTACGTTTGACGGTTTCATAGCGTGCTGAATCTACTAATGTCACGTTTACCTAAGAGATAGTGGACACTTCGCCGAAGATTTATGCGCTTCAGGGTCCAAGAAGCCACAACCAGGATGTGGGAGGTGGGAAAAAAAATTCCCAGTCTTTGTTTGTCAGTGGAGAAAAGTGAAATCGGTCCCGGACGGGTAAAGATACTCCTGGGTCAAGCTAATAGGACAGTGTTTATCTAAAGCGGTTAAGGGGAAACTATTATATTATGTCTAACAAGGAAAGGGATGCATTTTACGACTGTAATCCATCCCATATTATCAGTCTTTCTCTAAAAAAAGAAAGAAAGAACTTCGTGCCTTTTGAGGGTTTAAGTGGCTTTTTTTGAAAAATGAAAGGAAAGCGAAGAGTGTAAGTTGATTCTTAAAACCAGTGGATTGATTCTTTAAAGTGAAAATTTTAACATGGAAATAATACATTTGTTTTTGTTTTCGCGATATTGATTCTTATAAACGGTCGATTCTTATAACCACTGATCACTATAAGCGGTAGTTACTGTACTTTGTAGGCATTATCAGTCAAAATTTATTTAGCAAAACAAATTATGTTGTTTCAAGATTGAAAAATTTATTTATCTAAGACTAGCCGGGCTTCGCCCAGCTATCGAATCACTTGACACTCGAATCACAGTTCACTTGAATTAAAAAATTGTTTTCACTTTTAATTGCCAAAAATTCCCCCAAAAAAATCAGTACATATCCAATGATCTATTTATGATTAAAACTTTGAATTAAAAGTATGAAAAATAGAAAAATATTTAAAACTTAGACAGAAGATGAAACATTTCTTTTCAGTGATTCATTTTTTAGTGATAATCCCGCTGTGAATGAATCACGCTGTGTTTACATCGTAAAAATGGCGGCTATGTTTTGTTCGGTGGAGTATGCATTTAGAATTGAAATATCTCTAAAACTATTGAAGTAACAGAATAATACATTTGTTTTTGTTTTCGCGATATTGATTCTTATAAACGGTCGATTCTTATAACCACTGATCACTATAAGCGGTGGTTACTGTATTTATAATTAAAAGCCAAGGAATGCAGGTACAGTCGCCTTATTTCGAAACTGTCCGGTTTATTGGATCGGAGGAGAACTCGCGAATGGATTCCTATTATGTCCAAAAACCTAAAATACAGTGAAATTGTCCATCTTCGTGATGTGCGAGATACCGTGTCATAGCTGCCCATTGGATCGACTCCATCAACCTCTGCTTTTGTTGCATTGTAATCCAGTATAATCGCTTGTTTACCTCGGTTAAATCGCGACTACCAATGAATGGAAAGGAATACAAGGGTCAGAAAATCAGACCTGCATTAGGAAAGGGTGTATCTATAAATAAAAACTGCTTAGAACATTCAAACCTTACATGTAAACACAAACCATTCAAAATTACGAAAATGTTGCACTCTGTACACGGGTGCGCCCGCTGAAGGGTTAATCATCAGGGGTGTTACCCAGTACACCCTTTTGTGGCATAATATGTCGCTATCTAGAGGTACTCCGGAAAGGGTTTTGACATAGCCACGAAGGCCTTTACTTTGCCCGAGGAGAAAAGCGTCTGATACTCACATATTCGTAAGCGTTGACGTAGTTATTGACGTAGAGCATGTTCGTCCACCAGTTGGCTTTGCATTTGTTGATGAGCGGGTCTAGGGTGATCTTCCACACGGGACCGGATGCCAAAATGGGACTCATGAAGAGAAAAGCGATCACCATGGCATAGGGTGGAGTCAATCTGTAAGACGAAAGGAAAATTTTCAATTTTTTTTATTGCAGTACGACGACTCGCAATCTTTGTTTTTAAACATTTTTTTATTAATTATCTATTGACTTACCTATATCTAATTATCTTTTTATTGTGACTTTCATTAACGGAAACCAAAAGACTAAGAGCCTGTTCACATAGGAGTCCGTTGCGTTGCGTTAAGGAAAAGATGACGTTGAGACGAAAATAAACCAATCATATGCCTCCAAACGATTAGCAATGAAATTTTTAACGTCTATGATTGGTTTATTTTCGTCTCAACGTCATCTTTTCCTTAACGCAACGCAACGGACTCCTATGTGAACAGGCCCTTAGGCCGTCTGCACACGGAGCGACTCAAAAGAAACTGATAACTGACTCGAATCACAAACCAGTCCGTGATGAGTCGTAACCTATGTAATTGAATGAAGCCACGCACACGGCGCAACTGGTTACAAACCCGTCCGGACGAGTTTGTAACCAGTTGCGCCGTGTGCGTGGCTCCATTCAATTACATAGGTTACGACTCATCACGGACTGGTTTGTGACTGGAGTCAGTTATCAGTTTCTTTTCAGTTGCTCCGTTTGCAGACGGCCTAACGGTTTACTGTAAACGCTTTGTTGCAATCGACTTTCGACTTCCCCGTGACATGTTAAAAACGTTTTAGTCTATATCATACTTTAAGTTTTTTAATCTTTACAAACTTTATTTTTTTACAAAATTAAAAATGGCTCCCTTTTAAGTTTTTCCTATATCTAAAATGTCTAATGTTGTTCGTAAATTTTTCTCGCTCGTGTATACAAGAAATTTTCATTTTTATTATGTTCCATAACGTCTAACCTTTCCGGATTTATTTCTTGAAGTATAACGCATCGCAATCTCTTCCTAAGGTACGGTAATGGGTTTTAGGAGTACCCAGCGGGATGGATAGCCCACTATAACCTCCGATCGAAAAGAATGAAATCGGAACCGGAAATTTCGAGCTAAATATAGCAGAGCCAAACTAGAATTTTGGAGGCGAAGGGCAAATTCCAATCGAAATGCCGCTGCAATAGGTATTTCCCCCTTCAAAGCCGGGGGAAACCCATCGTATTGCTGTCAGCTCGAGAGCTGACAGCGGTACTTGCATTTACCTATGAGATAATATAAACTATTGTGTGAACAATTTTGTCGCCATAGAAATGGAATGGGGGAGAGGGAGCTTAATGACGCCCGTCATGGGTTGTCAACTATGGACAGCAACATTTCTTCTTCTTCTTAACCTTTTCCTTACTGGGTGGGATACATGTATCCCAAGAATGAATATATATATATATATATATATATATATATGCATTGTTACGAATTTTACGAGCCTATGGTAATCTCGCCAAATATGAGAGTTATCGCTAATTTGGCGATGGATTTGGTGACTTATTTTGGTCGATATATCACCAAGGATATTCAACCCAGGAAACGGACCCAGGAAAACGGAACAAAATATATATATATATAACCCCCTACTATATAACCCACTGTTTTAGACCCCCTATATATATATGTATATATATATATATATATATATATATATATATATATATATATATATATATATATATATATATATATATATATATATATAGGTGCCATTTTCTGTTCTTGAAAAGTATAACGGGAAAAACTTACCTCCAGAATCTATGGAATATGTACATGAACACGTTGAGGCCTTTCCTCTTCTCCTGCTGTTTTAAGATACCGTAAGTGACCAACATTCCACTGTAAAAAAATTTAAAAAAATAGTAAGGAATTAGCTTTATTGTTATTTGCATAAATGACGAATGTAACGAAATAGGGCTTAATTTTTTACATCAAATCGAAATAAAAAAAATGTATATAAAAAGAAATATATATAATGTGAACGTAAATACAGAAACGGACACAATCGGTGGTAAATATACGGAGAAAAAAAAGGCAGGGGAATCAGAAGCAGTGCTGTTCAAAGAATAAATATATTCAAATAAAATGGGGACAGGGACTGCCTTAAGAATAAAGTACTGATGGAGCTCGGTTCAAATTTCGACAACCGCCTCTGAATGCTCTCTTGTAAGCCGGGTTTGGGCACGTTAAATCCGTAAACTGGAAAGTCCCTCCGCGTGGTTTGTAAGGGTGGGAGGAGTGTCCGAGTCTACTTTATGTCGCCCTTCTGAATGCTATCCATGTTTACCTCACGGCTGTTGGACACTACAAAGATCGGAGGTCTGCTGCCTTCACCATTTGATCGCCCTTCCGGGGGTGCTCCGGGACACTGTTGAAGACTCCCCTCGAAGTGGTCGGCCTGCAGTTGCACGCGCCCCGGAAAACGTACCGAACGTGAAGGAATTGTTGGCCAAGGATCGTCGTGTGACAGTGCGGATGATAGCGGAGGAAGTGGGAATGGGTCGTGAGATGGCCCACCTCGTACTGACCCAGGATTTGGGTAAAGGCAAGCTTTGCTCCCGACTTTGACGCCGGAACAAATGCAAATTCGGCTTGACGCCTGTGGAGACTTCATCGACATGACGGATCGAAACACACATTTCCTGAAAACCATTGTCGCGGGGGACAAGACCTGGTGCCCAAGTACGACCCCGACGGCAAGCGTCAGAGTATGGAGTGGCGGGGCCCAGGGTCGCCGAAAAGCAAGAAGGTGCGAAGTGAGAAATCCCGCATTGAGACACTGCTCGTGGTGTTCTTCGACTCTGAGGGTCTCATCCATAAAATAATTCCTCCCTCAGGGCCGCTAAGTACGTGGATATAGTGAAACGTCTGCTGCAACGGATCAATCGGGAACGCCCCCAGTACGCCAAGTAAGGCAACTGGACCCTGCTTCACGACAATGCCACATACTGCCTTTCTGGTGCAGCAGTTCCTGGCCAACAGGCGAGTTGTGTCCCTCAATCACCCACCCTACTCCTCAGACTTGTCTGCCCCGGACTTTTTCTTGTTCCCCAAATTGAAATCAGCCCTTAAGGGCCACGAGATAGCCACAAGATAGGAATTTCCGTGAAAATCTATGGCCCTTAAGGCCACAGATTTTCGGGCATCCAACGTAATGCTGCGATTCAACTGAAGATCATTCCTAAAGACGACTGCGCAAGGAGTTACCAAGACTTGTAGAGCCGTTCCCAGATGTGCATTATCGCCTACGGGGATTCTTTCGAAGGACAGTTGTAAGGTATACACAAGATTCGATTCACAAGAGTCGAACTTTTGAGTGAATTAAAGAAGCTGCTTTAGATATGCTAATTTCGGCATACGCGCTTAGTATAAATACCACGCAGTGTCATTAATGAAAGAGGGGAGGTTGTTAAGGTTGAAAAGGTGTTATCCTGCGCTAGTGCTTAGCGGGCCAGAAGTTTACATGGCAGTACTGCTGGTTTGACTTACTGTTCGTGAGTATAATAATATATTGTTCTTGAAAGCTGTGTTTATACATTCCGTACAAGTAGTACGCATGCTTATTGCTGTAAAGCCAATTATATGTGCAACGAATTCAATAAACATTGTTTCATGTATAAACTGTGTGTGGTTCAAATTCAAATAGAGAGCCACTTCAAATTATATACACCCAGGTCTGGGTAGAAGTGAGCAAAGATTCTCTATACTGGCGCCCGAAAATATATATACCCTGGTAGTTAGCGTTAAATTTGTAACGAACAGCATAATTGAAATTAAAAACTGTGTACTGTGTACTTATATTGAGAAAATTGTTGCAAGTACTTATATACTATTTAAAAAATGAGTGTTGTAGAACAAAATCCTGCTGGAAATTTTCCTCGGGTAATTATGGTTCAGCATTTTGCGCCATTCGAAGCCACCTTCAATGGCGGCCCCTCAAGCCAATTCCTAAAGAAAATTGAGCATTACTTTCAGCAACAATGCACCCCAGAGGGGGATAAACTTAAAATTGCTCTAGCCGCTTTAAGAGGTAGTGCATTTCAGTGGTACACATGCATGCAAAGCAGTAATCTGATTTTTGACTATTTGTCATTCAAGCAACAGTTTCTTAGTGTTTTTCCAAAGACCTTTAATCAAAGTGAAATTGAAGCGGAAATTTATTCGCTAAGGCAACGTGAAGGTCAGTCTGCATTAGATTTTGCTATGGAAAAGATTTCCAAGTGTGAGGAATATTTAGAAGGGGTGACGGAAGCGATAATCTTAAAAATAGTTATCCAACGTTTGAAGCCAAGTGTTCAAGATTTTTTAGATAATCAAACAATTACAAGCAAGGTTACCCTCCTTCAAGCTTTAGCTAAATATGACAATAGACATTTCTTCGCTACCCCTCACCGTCATTCAGGTACGAGAAGTTTTATACAGCCGCGCCAAAATTTTTCGCGAGTTTCAAACCAGCAGCGTAAGCAGTACCGCAGGCAAAATAATAGAAGCGCACGGCGTTATAATGAAGTTAGTGCACTTAAAGAAAATAATATGGAAGCACCTTACTTGCACTGGCAAGTTGATTCACATGATATGGTTCAACCTGTTGAAACTGTTTGGTCAAATGTATTATTTTGTCCGAGTAGTAATCATTATTTTGAGAATAGTGAAAGTCAGGGTATTTTTGTGGCTTATAAAGAAAGTGAGTCTAGCTGGAATAATGCGGTAATTCCAGTACAAATTTCTGAAAATAGGGCCGATACTAATGCTAGTGGTTTAGAAAATAAATCATCGGACACTTCTATTAATGCTATACCTGATATTATTGATGCTATACCTGATATTTTAGATGATATTCACACATCTGTTAATGAAGGAAATTTAGTAGATGACGAAGTATGCGTTACGGAAGTTAGTGAATACTTATTAGTTGACGATAATAAAAATTCTTTAAACGATATTAGGAACTCGCTAGGTAATGATGATATTATTTCAAGTTTCCATCCGAATGAGGATGCTGTAGGCCAGGTTGATAATATGGTTTTAAATAAAGTACATGAAAACCATACTGAGAGTCAGGATGAAAAGTTGACACAGAGTTATACTGTAAGTAGTTTAGCTGATGCTTCGGAAGTTATAGACGCAGGTTGCATTAAAACGCACCAGTACGAAAAGCTTAATCTTCCTAAAACTGAAGCAGTGTTAAAGAATTTAAATGATAACGATTCTGATATCGCAAGTTTCAAAGAGACTTTTTCGTCAAAAGAGGATAAAACTAAAGTTAAGGGGGATAAAAAACGTGAAAAAGCGCCTTCAGGTTCCAGCATTAAAACTGCAAATACTGAAGTAATTAAGGCGGTAAACAAGAAGTCGTATAAGCACAAATACGAAAAGCAGAGTCAGGTTGTTGAAAAAATAGAATCTGCATTAAAATTTAATACCGATACAAGCAAAAGTACGAAGAAAGGTAAAGTATGCACTACAAAAACTCCATCAAAGGAGGAATGCGTCGCTGATAAGGTACACAAGGTTATCAAAAGGAAGAATGACAATTTTAAAGTTCCTTTGCATAAGTACAGGAAACGGAAGATTTCTGCCGCCCAGCAAGGTTGGCCCCCTCCCAAGAGACCTCCTGTCCATCGTCAAGCCGGACCAGCGCCTCAGGACCTACGACCTGCTGCACGAAGGATGCCCACACGGTCAACGAACCCCTTTACTAGGACTGCGACTATCAAGAGAGGTTCAACGGATTGGACAGACTGGTGCAAGGAAGTTGCTGCATTCATGAGGAACAAGTCTTGTATTAATTCTCTTATTCTAACTCCCACCCTTTAATAAAACCGAACCAAATTGGTTTGAAGTTCCCCATTGTATATACTGTGTAAACATTTTGAGGGGAAGGAGTGAGCCA
The DNA here is from genome assembly GCA_907164885.2 of Dolomedes plantarius. Lineage (NCBI taxonomy): Eukaryota > Metazoa > Arthropoda > Arachnida > Araneae > Dolomedidae > Dolomedes > Dolomedes plantarius. The sequence goes on from OU015499.1 coordinate 156,481,048, forward strand.
CTGAAAAAAAACGGCATACTGTTGTTTTATAAATTTTTGAAGGGGACATGTAGTGACTAGGAAAAAAATACATACTGCACAATATACCAATTAACCACTAATGTACTAACTTCACAAAAAAAAATAACACATGTACATTATAAATTGGGGGAGAGCAGATACAGTCAAGAAATGTCATGCTGTGCAATTGTGTTGTCACTTTTAATTAAAATAGATATTTTAGGGCGCAGTTGGCAGCCCAGTATCCGCAACTCTGCAAATCCACTGTTTGATGGTGTCACCTGGACCCTTCAGGGTTAGTTTTGTAAAATGGTAGTCGCGTTTTTCCCCCACACAACGTGTGGAAGGTTTTTTGGCTTTGCCACCCATTATGTAAAAAGTCAGACCAGCACGCGTTTTCAATTAGTTAACTGAAGCCGTTCAGACCTCAGTTACCTAATTTTTTTTTTCGAGGGAGGCCAGTGTAAGGTATACACAAGATTCGATTCACAAGAGTCGAACTTTTGAGTGAATTAAAGAAGCTGCTTTAGATATGCTAATTTCGGCATACGCGCTTAGTATAAATACCACGCAGCGTCATTAATGAAAGAGGGGAGGTTGTTAAGGTTGAAAAGGTGTTATCCTGGGCTAGTGCTTAGCGGGCCAGAAGTTTACATGGCAGTACTGCTGGTTTGACTTACTGTTCGTGAGTACAAAAATATATTGTTCTTGAAAGCTGTGTTTATACATTCCGTACAAGTAGTACGCATGCTTATTGCTGTAAAGCCAATTATATGTGCAACGAATTCAATAAACATTGTTTCATGTATAAACTGTGTGTGGTTCAAATTCAAATAGAGAGCCACTTCAAATTATATACACCCAGGTCTGGGTAGAAGTGAGCATAGATTCTCTATACAGTAACACCTGTTTCATGTAAGGCAACTATCCATTGTAACTATAGACACATTCACCGAACTTTCTGGACAAAGGTTGTGTGTGTGTATATATATTTAAACCGATGAACAGATCAGGCGATTACATTGGTGAGTTACAAACTGATCGTACATCCATTAAGGTAAATGCACCTATAATGGGCCATGTCCCTATAATGGGCTTCTAGTAGTACATTGGCTACCTCACCCCTTCTACTGCCTTAGGTAACAATAGACCCTTAATTTCTCGACATTTCGAAAGGGCGGCCCATTACAGGTGCATTTACCTTAGCTAAGAACCGAGTAATTTCGCTACACATCACTTCTTAAGGACGGTCATAGGAAGCCGGTACTCACCTGATGAGGATGAAGGTGTCGACTGTCAACATGGAGTTGGCGACAATTTGGAAGGGTAAGTTGGGCGGCAAGAGTCGCAGTCTCATACCTTGTTCTGAAACGTACGAAATAAACAACAAATCAGCAAATAAATGATCAGAAGTAAATGATGCTTCATCATAGTCTAGTCTAGGAACGTAGAAGTAATACCTAGACTATCCGTTGATTTCAGTATTACACGGCAATGATGGTTTGAAGTGTAATATTGGAACTCAACAAAGTACTGATGACAGTCATGCAGTACTTTGAGCACTTACGTGTCTACATCGAACAAAAGCAGTCATAGGCCTTGACGTCCAGGTAGACCGAGTGGGGCAACAGTAGTCATACGGATGAACGATTGCCCACAACTACAGGAACACTATATGTGATGAAGCGCTTTCGATTTGAAAGAAAAATTAAAATTTTTAGAGAGATAAAGTGATCGAAGGCTGTTTTCATCACATTTCGGTTAGAATGCTAGGAAGCCGCCTTTGATTAGAGGACAGAACAGTAGTCTGTACGCTTAGCCAATTTAAAAGCGGCGGTGCGCGATAGGGGGTAGGTGATTCCAGACGCAGATAAGGAGATGGCACCAGGGTTTGACATTAAAGTAAAATACCCTATTGTAAAGAATTTATTGGACATGTAGACCGCAAAACACGTGGACTGGACTTTGGGTGGTCTCTGTATGACGTAATTAAGACATGCATGGGTTATAGGATTATCCAATCCGAGAAATGAAAATGGAGGCTAAGTGGTGGATTTTTGAAAGCTTTCCTGAATGGATTAGGAGTCACGAGAAGGCGTGGACATTGTTATAAAAAAACAAATAAATAGAAGACTTAGAGTTTTTTTCGAAGATTCTCTTCTGCGTGCGGGCCCGGTTGACTTTTCCCGGTGCTTTAGCATTGCAGGGGGATGAAGAGATTGGAATTTCAAAACGTCGGAGACCGGTTGAGCATTCCCGGGAGTTGTCCGACAGAACGAGAAAGAGGTTTCGTTTTCCGGAGACCGGTTGATCTTTCCTAGTGCCTTAGCATCGAAAGTGATGAAAAGATTGGCAGTTTTAAATATTGGAGATCCGGTCGAGTTTTCTCGGAACTAAGAGTTTTTTTTGATCAAGAGAATACAGACGAGGTGACAAAGAGGATGCGATGTAATATTGGAGATCCGGACGAGTCTTCCCGGAGCTGAGAGTGATTTTGAGCAAGAGAATAGAAACGGGGTTATAGAGAGGATGCGCCTTAATGTTGGAGATCTGGTCGAGTCTTCCCGGAATTGAGCGTGACTTTGGATCAAGAGAAGTCGGTGTCATCATTTTCCTGATGAGTGCCCCATCATTTTGTAAAGAGTAGAAGAATACCCACGACAGCCTAGAGACGCAGCGCACCCACTACCTAGAAGGAAGGAGCGATACCCCAAGCATAAGCAGAGCTTCGACACCCGAGTCCCAGTGCGACATCATCAAACTGAGTGAGTGAAAATCATTTTTGTTTTGTTCAGACCCCACCGAGCTAAATGAAAGATTAGTGCGGGAACTGTGCTTTTGTAAAGATAATTTTGATGAATAGGAGTTCTTGGCTATGAGTTAGTTTAATAATTATATGCTCCCTGAATCCAAAAGGTGTAGATTTAATTAAATACATTGTCGTTTGATATGAATCGAGGAGAAAAGGCTAAAAGATTAGTAAAATGTGTAAACTGTGTACGAAGATTTGGTGATTCGGTTATTTTGAGTTAAATTGTAAATAGATAAGGTTGTAAATAAATCAATTTTATTTTGTTACATTGGAGTCCGTCATCTTTGTTTTGTGTAGTTGACCTAAGGAAGGTTTTAGAAGCAAAGTTTATTTGGCCTGTTCGGTTGCAAACCTGTCTAGAGCCTTTTGGGTTGTATTCAAGAAAATAAATAAAAAAAAACACAACGCACCCAAATACCTATAAATTATAAATAATTTGTACTAACCCAAATAATATACGAATCTCGCCCAAAGAAATAAATAATTTTAAGACAGGCAACACGACAAATGGTCCCGACCAGGATAATAAAAATAATTTGTGTTAGGCTAGAATCGTGAAAATTTTTTTTGCGTTACAAAAAAACAGTTACAGTTTTTTTTTTGTCTTTAAGAAATTTTTTTGTTCTTTACAAATTTTGTGGAGAAGGGAGCAGCGCGTAAGAATTTTTAGAGCAGGAGTGTTTTGAAAATATGTTCGTATATTTGCCACAATTATTATTATTGAGTGTAATTTTGTTTTGAAGAATGTGACAATATTGATTTTATGTTAAGATCGTTTGAAGTGTGAATATATGAATGCAAATATTTTAGTTTTAACTAAGTGAATTAAAGAGTGTTTTTAGAAAGAGTTTGTTGAGTAGGTTAAAGATAGATAAGAAATACTTGTGTTATGATTTATATGAAGTGTTTAAAATTTATGTATATTGTAGATATTGTAGAGATGGTAGATTGAATTGAGGTGTATTTTTGAAAAATATTTTGAATAAGTTAAGAGTAGTTGATGACAGAAAATATGTTTGATATCAGTTGATAGATAATATTTAAGTGTGATTTTGAAAATTCTATTGAAATGAGAAAATCAATAGATAGTTAAGATTTGAGTAACAGTTGAGAAATTATTGAATTGAGTACAAGTGTGTTGATCGATAGTAATTAGTGGTACTTGGTATAGATATGAATTCTTTGAAAAGACAAGTGTGTCAATTTAAGTATAGAATTTGTCAGATAATATTTTTGCAATTACATTGAGAATAGAATTGTGTTTTGTTTTGATTTTGTGCATATATGTGTATTTTGGGGGAAATTAGCGTTTTTTTAAGTTTGGGATTGTGAGTCATAGTTTAATTACGTATAAAGAATTTGAATGCATAATGTTAGGAGAAGTAATATTATAATGAGAGAATTCTTGCATATTGAGTAATGATAGGTAAACGAATGATCGGTAATGTGAGGTGTAAAATTTAAAAATTGGAGTTATTTGAGTTAGATCAAGAAGGTTGTATCGCGAATGTGTTGCGAAGCCATCGTCAGTTGGGTAAAATTGAAATAGGAAGTTTAGATAAAAAGTTAAGAGTAGAGGTGATTTTGAATGAAAGATGGTTAACGGTAAGCAAAAGCGCAAATCATAGTCAGATTTGTTTCAGTCTATAAACGACAAATAATGTGAGGTGGATTATATTGCATTTAATCTGCCAAAAAGGTTATAGCTGAAGGAGTGCTGAGTTAAGAATGTAAAATAAGAGTTTTCGATACATTGTTGGAGTAGAGGTCTTTATAACGAAAAGAGGGTTAGTTATAGGCATAAATGTTCAGAATTGCCACAGTATAAAAAACTAAACTTTTTGATGGATGGATTGCATTAGTTGTTAGGTGCTATGAAAAAAAAATTTACGATTGTTTACCCTGGGTTGAATAATAAGTCAGTGTAGTGAAGTTTTAGATATGAATTTAGTGAAGCATGTGCGTAGAATTAGTAGAGATATGTGGTATTAGAAAGATGGCGGTTGTTTTTAAGAATTACGCAAAATAAAAGGTTGTCGTAGTATAGTGCTTTGTGTGAGGAGTGATAGGAAGTGCGGGGTCAGTTTTTGTTTACTAAAACAGGAAGTGGGGAAAAGGTTTTCTAAGAAAAGAGAGGGGTTCGTTTGCCCTTCTTACTCTCCCCCCCCCCCCTAAGGAAGGAGAACGCACGATAAAGAAACTAGTTTGTATGAATGCTTTTTATGTGAATAATGAGGAAATTTTGCGTTTATGGAAGATTTTGGAAAGTGAAAACTTGTGTTTTTAATTTAGAAAATCCTGGAAGTGATTTAGGGCTGCAGACCTAGAATGACTTCAGGAACAGGGGTTTGAGAAAGTAATGTTTGACGAAATATAAGTGTTGAGGAGTTAAGTGCGATACGGTAGGCGTGAGGAATATCACTTTAGTAAGTTTGTGTGAGTTTAAAATTTAGCAAATTGTTTAAACAGCTCATTAGAGAATAAATGGCAATTTCTGGCCAAAATTTACATTTATTTATCTAAAATGCTGAAGTGCATGGACTAAGCTAGTGACTTTTTGAAATGAAATAAAGAAATAATTAAATAGCCGCACAAGTGAAAATAAAAATAAATATAAGTCGTGGTGGGTAGAAAGTTGTAGATGGTTGGAAAATGAGAATAGTTTTGGGGTTTACTGTTATCAGGTGTTTTTTTTGGTTGAGATTTATGGGCTCTATTGTGCAAACGGAGGAAAGTTTTTTTTGTCGCAAATTACTTTAAGGGGCAGAGAGTATCGAAAAATCGGGTCCCCGGGGTCAAAACCAGACTGAGTTGAACGAATTTCTGGTCTGAGAACAGGTTTCTTGTACGAGAGGGGGTGTCCTTCCGATGTGTCAGGTGTTGCTAGGGTAACGAGGGAAAATGCGAAAGAAAATAATTTTGTGTGGTTCGCGAATCTAGCATGCGGTAGGATTTTGGGAATTGAGTGACTTCGAGGGTTCGCGTGTTTTTGAAAAAGGGGAGAGAGCAATGTTTAGTTTTGTTTTCGCAGTTGAGGGAAGCAAGTGGTTTGAAGGTGTTTTTTTTTCTTTTGCGCGTTCTTTTTTTTTTTTGTTTCTTTTACAATGATGGGGAAAATGGGTTTGGATTATGTTTTTTAGAAAATATAACTGTGATAGGAAGGTCATTTGTGAAGACTCAATTTATACATACATATGAATTTAAGTTAATGAATTTGTTTTGGAAAAGTACAAAAATATTGTGAGAAGTGTGTTGAAAATGTAACAAATTTTTATATGCTTGGTATTTTGTTGTGAATGTGGCAAATATACTGTGTGATATATTTTAATGTGTTAATTATTTTTGTTTATAAGTAAATTTTGTGAATAAAGAGGAATAGTGTTAGAATAGAGTTTAATTGCGTGCAAAATGATATATAGAGAGATGAAGAATTTATGCTTTGTGATAGTGTTTTGGGTCTGAACTCTGCAAATCATGATTTTGTATGGTGATTAGTTATGTCGACATGGTTCATATAGATCTTCGATGTTTTCACTCAGAACATTTGATTAAAAGAATGAACTTTTGAATTCAGAACTCTAATAAGTGCATAGGTTGGTGGTCTTCTCTTACCTAAATTAAAGGTATAGATCACATGATCAAAGAAGGTCAATGGAGTCAGGAGTAAGTGTTTTGATGTTTTGTTTTAGTGTTTCTAAATGGTGTATGAGGACTTATGATGTGAACAAGTTTTTTTTTAGACATTGATGGTAAGAAGTTTTGTAATTGATGTGATTATGTTTTATTGAGTGTCATGAATTATATAAGTAGTACATGAGAATTTTGTAAACTTTTCGAGGAAGGGAGCATATTTTTACGTGTTTGGTGTTTGGTTAGTTTTTTTCGGAGGAGGGAGCGTATGTGATGAAGCGCTTTCGATTTGAAAGAAAAATTAAAATTTTTAGAGAGATAAAGTGATCGAAGGCTGTTTTCATCACATTTCGGTTAGAATGCTAGGAAGCCGCCTTTGATTAGAGGACAGAACAGTAGTCTGTACGCTTAGCCAATTTAAAAGCGGCGGTGCGCGATAGGGGGTAGGTGATTCCAGACGCAGATAAGAAGATGGCACCAGGGTTTGACATTAAAGTAAAATACCCTATTGTAAAGAATTTATTGGACATGTAGACCGCAAAACACGTGGACTGGACTTTGGGTGGTCTCTGTATGACGTAATTAAGACATGCATGGGTTATAGGATTATCCAATCCGAGAAATGAAAATGGAGGCTAAGTGGTGGATTTTTGAAAGCTTTCCTGAATGGATTAGGAGTCACGAGAAGGCGTGGACATTGTTATAAAAAAACAAATAAATAGAAGACTTAGAGTTTTTTTCGAAGATTCTCTTCTGCGTGCGGGCCCGGTTGACTTTTCCCGGTGCTTTAGCATTGCAGGGGGATGAAGAGATTGGAATTTCAAAACGTCGGAGACCGGTTGAGCATTCCCGGGAGTTGTCCGACAGAACGAGAAAGAGGTTTCGTTTTCCGGAGACCGGTTGATCTTTCCTAGTGCCTTAGCATCGAAAGTGATGAAAAGATTGGCAGTTTTAAATATTGGAGATCCGGTCGAGTTTTCTCGGAACTAAGAGTTTTTTTTGATCAAGAGAATACAGACGAGGTGACAAAGAGGATGCGATGTAATATTGGAGATCCGGACGAGTCTTCCCGGAGCTGAGAGTGATTTTGAGCAAGAGAATAGAAACGGGGTTATAGAGAGGATGCGCCTTAATGTTGGAGATCTGGTCGAGTCTTCCCGGAATTGAGCGTGACTTTGGATCAAGAGAAGTCGGTGTCATCATTTTCCTGATGAGTGCCCCATCATTTTGTAAAGAGTAGAAGAATACCCACGACAGCCTAGAGACGCAGCGCACCCACTACCTAGAAGGAAGGAGCGATACCCCAAGCATAAGCAGAGCTTCGACACCCGAGTCCCAGTGCGACATCATCAAACTGAGTGAGTGAAAATCATTTTTGTTTTGTTCAGACCCCACCGAGCTAAATGAAAGATTAGTGCGGGAACTGTGCTTTTGTAAAGATAATTTTGATGAATAGGAGTTCTTGGCTATGAGTTAGTTTAATAATTATATGCTCCCTGAATCCAAAAGGTGTAGATTTAATTAAATACATTGTCGTTTGATATGAATCGAGGAGAAAAGGCTAAAAGATTAGTAAAATGTGTAAACTGTGTACGAAGATTTGGTGATTCGGTTATTTTGAGTTAAATTGTAAATAGATAAGGTTGTAAATAAATCAATTTTATTTTGTTACATTGGAGTCCGTCATCTTTGTTTTGTGTAGTTGACCTAAGGAAGGTTTTAGAAGCAAAGTTTATTTGGCCTGTTCGGTTGCAAACCTGTCTAGAGCCTTTTGGGTTGTATTCAAGAAAATAAATAAAAAAAACACAACGCACCCAAATACCTATAAATTATAAATAATTTGTACTAACCCAAATAATATACGAATCTCGCCCAAAGAAATAAATAATTTTAAGACAGGCAACACGACACTATATAAGACCAGAGCCGGTCCTGTCGCCGAAATGAAAGAAGGGCCAGAAGGAGACAAAAGAAAAATACGAAATTCTTAAGGAATGGGGAAAAAAATTTTTATGCTTTAATCTGATGTATGACGATAATTCGTAAAATGACACTAATAGAGGCGAACATTCAGGCTATACATACATATACATATATATATGTTAAGCATTAACTGAGAATTCACAGGGGGCTTTAAAATAGGTAAGAAATTAATAATCTTTTTACAAAGAGCGTATTTTTCTGTAAGGAAATTCCCTCTTGAGGCGAGTCTGGTCGAAAGCGCGGGCGATTCTATCGAGGTATGGGTTTTTGGCGCGAAGCAAAAGCGAAATGTCAGCAGAAGAGAGTTTCAGATGCACGATGGGAGGGATCTGCACATGCGCTAGACGGCAGGAGCTGGGAGAAAGTTAAGTTTTGGCGGTAGATTGCGTGGGAATCTCGTTGAGAGCGGAAGCTCGCGGCTGCGTGCTGAGGAAAGTGACAAAATGGCTACGAGGGAAAAAAGTACTCTGGAGCGTGGTTATATCAAGAAAGGCAGTAAATAAGGATTAAAGATATTTGACTGTCTCGTGAATGCCACTCGCTCATTAATTAAGACTGCAAGGAGAATATTTAAAGACGGAAGTAAAACAAGCTCCATGTCATATATATATATATATATATATATTCATTCCAATTCTCGAAATAGTTACAAAAAGCTGCGAATAGATGGCGCTAAACAACTCGTATCAGCATGCATAAATAAACTCGTACTCTTTGGATGCAGTCTTTGCAATCACTACATCACAATCTTTTCAAAATGTCCACCATTCGCTGTACGGAGGTGGCGCAAACGAACAATAATCTCAACAGAAATCTATTCAGCTGCCCAACAGATAGCCGACTGAAGCTCGTCCAGCGTGGTGGGATGGGTCCTGTAGACAGTATCTTTAATGTGCTCTACAAAAAATAGTCACCAGGACTCAGGTCCGGAGAATATGGAGACCAATCTACGCCTGCGCCAGTTAATTGCAGTAAATTTGGCTAACAGCGCCATCTGTTAGCAGCTTTTGTAACTATTTCGAAAATTAGTATATAAAATTCTTACAGCTTTCACGATAAATATTCCGTTTTATTGCATTCTTCTACAGATCTTTGTTTTCTAGATTTTTAATTTTGAAATCAGGGATTTCTTCGCTGGACACCCTGTATATTCATTACTTAGAGTCTCGTCTAAAAGTTTAAAAAGTCGTCGTTTTCAAAACTTGTCCCAGGCGCCACGATAGATCGGGCCCGGCTCTGCATGAGACAAAAGCAGTCACGCGGTACGTCGAGTACCTACATGTCCAGGGAGACCACGTGGAACAAAGAGCAGGCAAATGGCACACTGAGTGTCTAAACGTCCCGGAACGTTGAAAAAGAGGAACATAAGAAATCATACGGACCACTCAATTTCTGTATGTTCACGGAGACTACATCGCCAGTTCGAGATCAACAGTTTAGTTAAGTTTTTTTAGAGTGGCAACGCCAAGGTTTTGGCTTCGAGGAGTTCTACCATGAAACTGGGCAGTTAAGAACCGAGAGCCACAATGCGCAGACGTATGTCTCCGGTTCGAGATTTTCAATCGCCCCACCTTTATGATTTGAGTATATAAATGTATAGTTTGTGGTTTATGTGTACGTGTGGAATAAATTTCTTGAAAAGGTTACAAAAGACTCGTCATTCGAAGCTCTCCCTGAACTATTTTAGAATTGAACTTTGGGTGAATAGAACATACATAGAGCAGTACTCAAAGATGCGTATGCGTCAATACATTTCGTTCATGACTCTTTTCAGATTTACACTGGTGAAATAAATTAAAAGAATTTGCATATTTTATCGAATTTCATGAAAAGAACTGAACTGAATGTAAAACCACTGCTTCTAGACAAAAATGCAAATCTTGTACGTCAAATACGTAAGCGTACACGTGTGTGTAGACGGAGCCAGTAGAGAAACAGGCTTTATAAGCGCGCGTAAGTTGAGACGCATTTCGTTCGCTAGCACACCTCGGCGAATTTCTTGGTGTTATTTTGCAGCAATCGGTTAATTTCAAATTGTAACAGTAAAAATGAGTAACCACCAACGTTTAGATGATGGAATGAGGTGGCGAATTGTGGGGAGGCTAGAAGCAGGCCAATCTCATGTTCAAATTTGTAGAGAGTTCAATTTAACGCCCAGCGTCGTGTGTAACTTGTGGAAACAGTTCCAGGATACCGGATCCATCGAGAGAAAGCCTGGGCAAGGTCGTCCAAGAGCCACGACGGCCAGAGAAGATCGCCATTTGTCGATTATAGCGAGGCGTAACAGGAGTGCTACAGCTTTTCAGCTCTCTGGTGACTTGTATGCAGCCACAGGAACCCGTGTATCAAGGGTGACTGTTTCCAAAAGACTTCATGAGAGAGGATTGTTTGCAAGAAGACCTGCTGTTTGCGTCCCGTTCACTTCTACGAACAAATCTGTAAGAGGGGACCATAGCCCCTATTAGCTGATCTATTAACCCATTTTCTTTGTTTATTCTGCAACCGCTGTTTCTTACCTTCCGACTCCAACGAGTGTTACGCACGATCATGCGTGTGTATTGCAGTTATTGAATGGTTATTTGTTTTGTATTGTATCAATGTATATACATATCAAATTTCATTAAAATCGGTACAGTAGTTCTAGAGATAATCGACCAGGTCTGCAAATTCTCTTAATTTCTTACACCAGTGTACTCTCTTAACGTCAAGAGAGTCTTAACGTCTCTACCAGAAGAGACTACCAGAAGTAACGTCTCTAAGTGTTGTATTTTCTTAACGATGTGCGGGTCACGAAGGGGTAGGAAGGCGTGTGTTTGACTTACTCATCATGTTGTAGTCAGCGTAGAGGTAGGAGTGTCCCACGATGACCCAGGTGACGGTGATGAACCTCATTCCGTTGACGGCGCCCAGGTGCCTGTTCTCCTCTTTGATGTCCGTGTTGATCAGTTTCCTGTAGTTGCTGTACACCGAGAAGCACACCAGCACCTTGTAGTAAGTCTCTGAGGGCGAAAATAAGTAATCAGTGATTCGACCCTCTCTCCACATACACTGCCGATCCGAGGAACAGAACATTAAATATCTATTATTGTTTCTATATTTAACCCTTCAGCGCCAATTTTTGGAACACCAGCAGGCGCGCGTGGCACAAAGTGCAACGTCTCTTTCGACCTCGATTATTCCTTTTGTAATAAACTTGTTTTTTTCAAATTGAAAATAATAATTCTGCGCTTTATGACAAGATATAAAATGTTCATAATCTATATATATAAAACAGTTCCGTAACTGACTGACTGACATACAACGTACAGACCAAACCGCTGGACTTAAAGGGCTGAAATGTTGCACGGCGATTCTTCTTATGGTGTAGGGGTGTACCCCAGTCAAAATAGACCCAATTTTGACGAATGGCTAAAAAAAATATGAAAGTTTTGAAATTTGGAGGAGATGTTTGTTTAGGCATGCTAAGGAACATACTAAAAGTCCCCACCGATCAGACCTGAGCTTTCGCCGCCATCTTGGAAAATGTGTACACTTTTTTGGTTTCTTGGAAATATCTTTAAAAATATTGATTTTATAAAAAATGATTAAATACAAAAATTAAAGAGCATTAAATTATGAACAAAAATCATTCATAACATTTTTTTATATGTCTAACAGGAACAAAGATAATTGACTTTGAAAAGAGTGCACTATCACACCTGGGACGCGCAAGCGCGGTTCCCCATAGCGGTGGGGGGAAATACCCGCGCATGTGCTTACCATAATTAGCCAAATTAATTTTACACTAAATGGGAAGGTTTTTCGTATTTTTTCAAATAACTAGGGAAATATTAACTTTACGTAAAAAAGTTTATTTCAAAAATTAAAAAGCATTAAATAATGTGCAAAAACGATTTTATACATTTTTGTCGTAAACCTAACAGGAACGAAGATATTGACTATAAAATGCGCGTTGATAATGGAGGTAGCTTCTACAAAAAACATATATTATATTTTTTTATAAGTCTAACACGAACAAAGATAATTGACTTTGGAAAGAGCGCACTATCACACCAGGGACGCGCATGCGTGGGTGCCCATCGCGATGGCTGGAAGACACGCTCATGTGCATACCGTAAGGCGCCAAATCGGTCTTACCCTAGTATTTTCCTAGCCAGTTAATAGTTAGTCACCTTTCCGTGTGCGTCTGTGAACAATGGCTGATACGGAACTATGTTTTATATGTAAACAATTAATGTCAAATGATGATTTCGTGAATGTAGGAGAAAAGGGGATCGACGCTTTAAGAGAGCTAGTGTCCAAAGAAAATACAATAAGCATGAACAGTTGGAACATTTAAAATCTGTTTCGGTTCATTCGTTGTGTCGGCGAAATTACACCATATCAGGAAGTATAAAAGTTGATTTAAAAAGAAATGCAGAAATCGCGTCAACATCCCAAAGTGAAGAGCGCGCGGTGAGTTTACGATCTTTTTTACCTCAGTTCGATTTTCGAACAAAATGTTTCTTTTTCTAAGGCCACGATCATTTATGTCTCCTCTGCTCAATGGTCTTGCTTTATTTTTGTACAAAAAGTTCTGTTCCAAGAATTTAATAACAATGCTCTCGAATTTGGGATTTTGTTCTTCTTACTATGAAGCCCAAACACTTGAGATGTCAGCCATAAATCATCCGCAACCCTATATGCGCGAGGGATCATTCTGCCAATTCGTATTTGACAATGCAGATGTGTCGACAGTCGATGGCCTGAATGCGTTTCAAAGCATGAGGGGCATTGCTTGTTTTACTCCAGAGTCAGCAGTGGAACCCGGGACGAAGATAAAAAAAATTAGCCGAACTTACATCCGCATCGACCGTTGGCAAAATGGGAATCATTCCTCTGGAAACGTTTGAAAACTTTTGAGGGCCTGGGTTAAAAACAATTACTATCGAAGATTTGAATGTCTTAAATCCTTTAGCGGAAGATTTACCACTGCCTAAGCCATCTGATATCTCCTGGATGTGTGCTAAGTGGTTAAGTCTTCCACAGATACCTGAATTGAAAGGATTTTTCCATTGTATAACCAGAAACCAGCCTTGTGAAAAGACCAAAGTAATACCCCTTCTTTTTGTTAATTCTCCACCAAGCAAGTATGGCACCATTTTCACTGTGCCGAAATATGCTGCCCAGCAGTGTGTTAAAATGCACCAAAAGTCTTGCATACTCACGTTTGACCAACCACTGTATATTAAAGCTCGAGAGATAGTCGCAGCAACATCCAATCCATTATTATCAAGTTGTATTGTGAGGCTTGGTGGATTCCATCTTTTATTGTCATTCTTAGGCTGCATTGGGTACATAATGGTTGGAAGTAGGTTAAAAGAAATACTCACTTTGATTTATACACCTACGTCAGTAGTAAAAATGTTGCCTGGCCATGCATACGCTAGGGCCGTCCGAGCTCATTTATGGACCCAAAAAGCTCTAGCAAAAATAATTTTTGACGACATGGACATATCAGATTTGGAATGTAAAAATCTCCGTGAGTTGTTTCGAGATTTTGTTACTGAACCACCATCGCAAGAAACCTTAAACACACACACTCAAATACGAGCCATCGAAATTAAAATGAGGAAGACTTTGCAGCACCTGAAAAAGAAAGGCCCAACTGCCTGTGGGGCTGGAAGCGTCAAGAAAAAATTCTTGTGCCATCACAACTAAGGATGCAGTAGCTCCCGATTCAGTTTTAAACATGGTGTTTTGCAACTGTAAGACTCACTGTGGAGTAAGATGGGGATGTCGGAAAGCAGGCATCAACTGCACAACGGCCTGCAATAATTGCAATGGGGTATGTCAGAATGGCATCAGCCCTGTTGCTGATGACGATCGAATGAAAGAAGTTGATAAATGGGCAGATGATAGCGGATCCATAGACGATCTATACATGCCTGACGAAGGGGAGAATCCCGTTCCGAAAAAAGCACGTAAATCCTGAGTAGGTAAGCATTAACAATTATTCGCAATGGAAATCTGATAGTGAATACCCCAAGTTTACTACATTCATGTATAAAATTAATAATTATTAATTATCTACATAGCCAAAAACATTAAAGTCTATTTTCTTGTGTTTAAAGAATGCCGAAATGTGGGAGAGGTTAGAAATTCAGGTTAGAAGAGCGCCTGCAACGAGACTTTAAAGCTACATCCATTATCAACGAGCATTTTATAGTCAATATCTTCGTTCCTGTTAGGTTTACGAGAAAAATGTATAAAATCGTTTTTGTACATAATTTAATGTTTTTTAATTTTTGAAATAAACTTTTTTTACGTAAAGTTAATATTTCCCTAGTTATTTGAAAAAATACAAAAAACCTTCCCATTTAGTGTAAAGCTAATTTGGCTAATTATGGTATGCACATGCGCTGGTATTTCCCCCCACCGCGATGGGGAACCGCGCTTGCGCGTCCCAGGTGTGATAGTGCGCTCTTTTCAAAGTCAATTATCTTTGTTCCTGTTAGACATATAAAAAAATGTTATGAATGATTTTTGTTCATAATTTAATGCTCTTTAGTTTTTGCATTTAATTATTTTTCATAAAATCAATATTTTTAAAGTTATTTCCAAAAAACCAAAAAAGTGTACACATTTTCCAAGATGGCGGAGAAAGCTCAAGTCTGATCGGTGGGGACTTTTAGTATGTTCATTAGCATGCCTAAACAAACATCTCCACCAATTTTCAAAACTTTCATATTTTTTTTAGCCATAAAACCTATTTTGACTGGGCTAGTGCACTAAGAAAGATTTTTGAAAAATTCTTCTTAGATTTTTTAAAATTAAATTTTTAAGCTGTTTTTGTAACTTTTTTTTAAGTTTGCCTTTAAAATAATAATTTGAGGGTTATAAAAGTTATATCAAAAGAAAGATCATAAAAAGTCCTTTAAAATGATATCTTTTTCGAAGCTTTACCTCGATTTTCTGATTTTTGGTGAATTTTTAAAGATTTATTTTTAGAATTTAATTTATTAAATGCCGATCACGTGATTTCTTTTTCTGGTACTTTCAATAAATTTATCGTCACGTGCATAACAACTAAATAGACAAAAAAAATATTTTTTTTTTCTAATGCAGCAGACGATTGGATATTATTCAAAAAAATATCCCTTACGATTTTTTTCTAAATATATATGTATTTTTTTTTACATCAATTGTATACATTGATCGTCGCGTTTATTATAAATATATATACATATTTATTTTTTTGGCATTAATTGCATACATTGACCGTTGTATTTAATTTGAATGTACTCCGCAGCGAAGCGCGGGTTTTCAGCTAGTATTGATATATATATTTATAATTAAAAGCCAAAGAATGCAGACACAATCGCCTCATTTCAAAACTGTCCGGTTTATTGGATCTAAGGACAACTTGCGAATTCATTCCTATTATGTCCAAAAACCTAAAAAACAATGAAATTGTCCATCGTCGTGATTTATGGGATACCGTGTCATAGCTGCACTTTGGATCGACTCCATCGACTCCCGCTTTTGTCGCATTGTAATCCAGTTTAATCGCTTGTTTACCACGGTTGAATCACGACTACCAATGAATGGGAAGGAATACGAGGGTCATAAAATCAGAGCTGCGTTAGAAAGGGTGCAGCTACAAATAGAAACTGCTTAGAACATTCAAACCTTATATGTCAAAACAAACCATCGAAAATGACGAAAATGTTGCACTCTGTCCACGGGCGCGCCCACCTGAAGGGTCAAAATAGAATTAAGGCGACAATGGACCTTCAGATTGACAAAAATATGTCCCAAAACGATTTTTTTTTCTTTCAGAAAATGATTCTGCAACTCATCAGCTTTAAATTTAAAAAAAAAGAGTATGTTGATCCGATCATTATTCACCGAGTTATGAGTATTTTTTTCAAACGTAAACAATGGAAATGTTAGTCAAATTAAAACTTTAAATGTCATTTTCTCAAAACAAGTTTTCGTGTCGTTTTGGTAAGTTCAAAATGTTTCATGCGTCATCATTTTTCTTGAATTTTCATAAAATGATTATTTATATATATTAGAATAAAACTTAGTAGTCAATTCATTATACTATTTTAAAACAACTTAAAATTTTTACAATAAAAAAATTTTTTTGATAAAATTTTGCATAAAATGACCTATTTTTATCGATTTCTTTTCTAGTTTTTATAAATAGGACTGTAAATCAAATATTGCTACTAACTTTTACTATAACTATATAAAGCTTACCTAAGAGAGAAAATTAGATATCTGAGACACAAATTAATGCGCATGGAGCATTTTTTAATAGAATGATTAACAAAATGATTTTAATTAGTATCTTAATTAATTACATTCTGATTTTGGTTTTAAATTTATAATTTTCATCTCTAAACAACACTATATAAGTATACAAAGTTTCATAGCAATTGGTCAATAAATAAAAGAAAAGTTTTTCATGGTCCATTGTCGCCTTAAAAGAGAAGATAGGCATAGGATTTATGACCTGTGGTGCTTACTTTTGGTGATGGAAAGCGGCTCTGGGTCGTCCCCTTGTCGTAAGATGGTGACCACGTCCAAAGCAGTGCCGATTAGTAAGAACACGGCCACAAACGCGATGAAGGCCCTGAAAAAGGAGTTGAATTAGGAGTGTCTCATTTGTAGCCTCACACAATCAAGCAGAGTGATTTTCAACTGTTTTAAAAATGATCACTCCTTCATTATAACAAAAAAATATGTTTTGGTCTTTTCTTTTAAATATTTCATATCGATAAAATGATTTTATTCAACAGTACATTTGTCTTATGAAAAAATAATATAAGTGCTAAAAATTTTGAATTTAAAAAATATCGAAAATTTAATATTTTTTTTTTATAATTTAATATTTTTCAGTCTGTTTTTTATTATGCTCTCAGCTTTTATAAATTTCGGGATCTATTTATCAATAAAGCGATTAAAATTATTTTAATCAATTTTATATTACATCCGTCTGAAAAAAAAAAGCAAGATTGTAAAATGTTATTTTTAAAAAAAAACTAGTTTTTACTATCAAAGTGGACTTGGAGAATGAATGCTGTCGCGTGGTGGCACTTTCTAGAGCAAAAACGTCAATTCATTCACGTTTTTGCACTTTCAATTTTGCAATTCATTCATTTCAAAAATTCATTCATCCTACAATTCCGCTAATGGAAAATCCCTAAGATATAGTTTCTAAAATAATCAATAGATGGCGCTACTACCTAGAAAATGTTATTCGGTGAATGGGTCTGCTGAAATTCTTTAATTTTACTTACATGATGCCAATTTGGAGGTTATCCACATGGAAACCCTGCTTGGTTTCGCAGTTAGCGATTTTCAGCACTCCCTTCACTTTCATCTGCTTGGGAACTGCAATGAAAACGAGATTTTTATCAACACATTTCTCTCTACGCACATATAGCCTGCTTTACTATCTTAGACGCCCAAAATCAACCTATATTTATAACGTATGAAAAAAAAATCAAAATATTCCTTCTTTTTACCTTACTACAGCATTCAGCTTGATGGCTAATAATTACATTGTACAACCCCCCACACATTTACTTCATTATGAAAAGTAATCGGTTTTGGTTTGGAGCGCTACGGTCAACTTTTTGCTACACGAGGGTTAATTAGACCGGGGCATACAGTTTAAAGCCAATTCCGAACGACTACAAACACCCATGCCTACAGTGGGACTCGAACCCACAGGATCTGGACCGAATGCCAGCGCCCTAGCCATTCTACCTTCACACACACACAAAAAGTAATCGGACACCCCGAATATGCTAATCTAAGCAAACTCGCACACGCAAATAAAGATGAGCAGTATGTATCAGGTATAAACGGGACAGCTTTGCAAAACTTCCAGTTTCAGTGGAATCTGCTGCAGCGCCGAACTTACGACAAGAGTCTCAACTTACACAACTTACAGTCTCACGTCTTACACAACTAGGTATGGTCTTTCTTAAGCAAACGGTATGGACGTGGAGTGGCCAGCCATTCTGGTCCTAAACAAGTTCAACTACGGCAGATGTCATTCGAAGATCGAAGGCCAATACGTCACCACTGGGGAGAACTCCCGACCTGGGAGGCCACACAAATGGATGGTATGGGAAAGCGATCCTAAGTGAAGGACTAGAGAATAATCGTTCTTCTACTACCTCAGCATTGTCCATACAGTCAATACAGTACCAAGTCAACACAGTACTTGTATAGTACCATAGGCAACTGCGCTGATCGGGTGCAGACATGTCTCCCACAAGTCGGCCTCTTTGCAGAAAAAAGACTGCAGTGGTCCGATTTTAGACTGGTGTCACCTCCATTTTGACCGATAACCCCCCAAGGTGGGCGATATATTGAGGGCTCGTACCTTCTCCCACCCACTGACGTCATAGAAGGACTTTCCGGTCTACGGATTGAATGTGCGGCCCGATGGTATTGAATGTCGGGATTCGAAATGAGCATCACCAGTCCGAATCTACCGATAGGCTCCCTCGGGCCTAAAATGTCATATAGAATCCCGTTTTCAACGTTTCCATTATTCATCGTAATGACCGTAGTGCCCTCGACCAAACCAATCAAACTTAACTTCCAGCCAGATGGGCGTGCCTGGTATGGTGTTTCTCAATCGAACGTTTTCTTTCCGACTGCAAGTGTCATATTCGGATTGGGGGGGGGGGGGAATCTATGACAGTATGAGCTTGTTACCACCAGCAGTCCTTCGACTGTTTTGCATTCAACTACGAACTCGGAGAAGTACATAAACAGTTTTGATGACTGATCGGGTCGCGGTGGCCTAGTTGGCAAAGAGCAGCGGGCCAGAGATCTGAACGTCCCTGGTTCGATGCTCGTCGCTGCAAATCCACCGCCGTATTCACTAATGGTGGCCAATAGATCGTGGCTGCAATGTCCTCGAAGTTCTCCAAATTTACCTCTGGAGGTGCGGGGTCGATTGTTCTGGTCTCGTCACTTGACTCGGTTCAAAATGACGGGACCGGTTCTTTGGGAAAGTCCGACCCTTGTGTCAGTGAAAACAGGAGCCGTAGCTTCGTCGCCCATAGCGTTCGGGACTGGTGTTGGTGCCGGTCAAGTGGCATAAGCGACAACAACAGATGACTGCGCAGTTCGTACAATTAACAACAGTCTCTCGTTTCATTCGGCATAACCTGGCTCCTTCGAGCTCTACCGAAGCCTGGTTTCACGAATGAAACATGCAAAAATGAGATTCTGTTCTTCTGGGATGAACTAGAATGCCAAATTCGTGTCCGCTCCCCTCTATGAGTGTATGTGCGTACTACCGTTATGATAAAACAATATGCGAAAGACTCCTGTTGGAGTGCCAGCCTTACTTTGCTCGGCTATGTTGTGCACGTCCTCGGCCGTGCAGGCGCTCGGCACGCAGATTCCCAGGCGCAGCTTCAGCAGGTAGAACCAGTGGGCGTTCCTGGCTGTGTAGGCGAAACTCTGGAAGGAAGAGAGGCACTCAGTTGCAAAACAAGTATTTAGAAAGCTATAACAATCAACAAATGCATATCTGACTCGCACACACGTCGAGCGATTCCACGGTAGACGTAACGCGACTATAAAGCGAGTGCATGCAACGCGTTCAAAAAAGCGCGATCACTTGATTTGTCTAACGTGCTATGCAATAAAATTACAAGATAAAAGGGACTTTTTATACACCAAGTTATTAAATTTTCTGTGAATCATATAAACTTGACAATTCTATGTATTAACAAATACTTAAAAAAAATTTTTTTGATGAATTATCCATCGACTTGAAAGAAAATGAACTTGATTGGAAGTTAACTTGCGTTTAACTTTTCGTTCCCGTCAGTGGCGTAGCGAGGGGGGGGGGGGCAAGGGGGTCTATCATGCCCCGGGCGCCACTTGCAGAGGGGCGCCAATATAAGGTCTATATATTACATAACTATATGTTTTTCGGGGTGGGGGTGCCAATATAAGGTCTATATATTATATTACTATATGCTTTTCGGGGGGGGGGGCGCCAATATAAGGTCTATATATTATATTAGTATATTTTTTCGGGGGGGGGTGCCAATATAAGGTCTATATATTATATTAATATATGTTTTACGGGGGGCGCCAATATAGGGTCTATATATTATATTATTATATGTTTTTCGGGGGGGCGGCGGTTCATTTAGCCAAGTCGGACTCCGACCCTTGTGGTGCTAATTCAAAACAGGAGCCGCCCCTTTCAGCCCAATAGCCTATCAGGACCTGGTTAATGGGACCTCCAACCAGGGGACATTAGCAACAACACAAAATGTGGGAATTTCCCTTCCAAACACTGTTTAATTTTATGCTCAATGGGTTTTGAACGATTTTCAGGAAGTATACTTAACATATGCCATGGATTTGTCAAAGACAAATATTATTCAACAAAAGTGGACAGTGTTGAAGAACTCAAAAGACGCAAAATTGCGGCAATTTCGTGAGTTACGAAGTGCATTTTGGAACGCAAATGGGCCGAGTTTGATTACGGAATAGATGTTCTCCGTGCCGCAAAAAGTGCACATATTGAAAATCATTGACTATACTAAAAAAAACCCGTAATATGTAAGGTAACACATATGTGAATTTCAAGTTCTTACCTTGTGAACTTCTTTGTATGAATTTTTAAAATGTGTCAAGGTATTTTGGGACACAGGCGTAGCATGCTTCTAACTTTTTTTTTTTTTTTTTTTTTTTGGGGGGGGGGGGGGGCAGGAATTGAATTCAGTGAGGGCCCTCCTCAGCGCTTTAACTGCCGGACGGTCCTTAAAATATGAAATATTATGATTTTTATAAAATTGAATAACAATAGAATTGATGTTTGAGTAGTATTCAAACGTTATACAGTGAGAAAAATAAACATAACATAAATAAAATGAAAAAAATGCATCGAATTTTTGTTATAGATCATATGATTGTTAAAAACTATGTTAAGGCTAAAGACATAATCGAAATCTTCAGTTTCACAGTTTGAAAAAGCGGTTAAAAAAACCAACTTTCTTAAAAGTGTTCTACAATTTTCCGCTTTTAATTGAACTACTATTAACGTTTTAACTTATTTCAAGTTAAGTTGGGGGAGGGGGGCACGTGTGTTTGCTGTGCAAAGGGTGTTAAGTCCAAAATGAGCTAAAATGAGTTATTCAACCAGGCATGTTTGAAAAATCAAGGGCTACTGCAGGGTACAGAAAGCTAAGTCCAATTCCACTCCTAAATATTTATAGTCATCAGGGAAAATTTTGGATATTATGTGAAACAAAACACTAACATGTTAGTATTAAAAGGGGTTATGGCCCTATCAAGGACTTTACTCAACAAAAATAAAATTGGAAAAATTTGCTTTAAAAAATAATTAAAAATTAAACTTAAAAAAACTGACTTTATAAATTTTTTTTTTTTCAATCCTGATTTTCTCAAAACTACGATTTTGGACTTGGCACTCTTTACCATTCAAACACAGAAATAAAGCATAACTTTTCCACAGGATTCATCAAAACTGTTATGTATTCAATTTTTAATCCCTCTAAAGAACAAAAAAAAACTTTTTTTTCAGAATAAATTTTTTTTTCAAGGGATAACAGTTTCCTATTTTTTACTCTCAATCGAGACAAAATCCAAAGCCATTTTTTTTAATGGAAATAAAATAACGGAACGCTGTACAAAATTTCTAAGGGATAGTGTACGAGGAATTTCTGATATATCCTTTCAAAAAACAACAAACCGGGAAAACCCCATTCCGCTATAAATAGACTTGCAGTTCCAGCAGGGCAAGCATAAACAAGTAGTATTTTAATACTTTTGATTATAGCCGAGTATTACACTGGTCAGATACCAGTGATTAAGTTTTGTTTTTAAACTATGCTTGAGTAATTCAAACATATGCTGTAATGTACTTTTGACTTGTTTTAATTACGTCTACTTAGAGAGACAATTCGCCTAGAGGCAAATCATTGAATTCACCGAGGAGATCAAGATGAATAAAGCTTGTTCTAAGAAACACGTTAGCCTTTTTTACCTTTCCTTATTGACTGTAATTATCGCATTGTTTCTTTGGATCGTGATTTATACGTAAAAGAATTTCTAATTATTATTTATCTCATTAGGTTTCTCTGTTTTTAATGAACTACTTATTCTACGGCTATTTTTCATCAGCACTCATTACGCTCTTTCAGATCTTGATAATTTAACCTTTGTACTACCTTTTGATTTTTTAGGAATATTTTTTTAAAACTATAACTAAGTTCTGTTATAAATACTGTGTCAATCTATCGGTCATTTGTGTTTTTTTTTAAACGCAAAATATTTTAATTCAGTGCGAGGTCACTTTGAGGTAATGTTTATGTATTGTCAATAAACTTTTATGTTTATTTATTTATTTACAAATGCCGGGCGTTTCACAATCGAGCCATTAGCCTTCTTATATACATACATGCATATATATATATATATATATATATATATATATATATATATATATATATATGTTTATATATATATGTACATATATATACAACTACTTTTATATACACTACTTGTATATATATACACACACACACATACATACATATATATCCATATACTAGCATTATTGCCCGGCGTTGCCCGGGTAGATATATAGATATAAATTTTTTTCATGCATTCCATCAAAAAAATACTGGGCTGCACCCCCCGCTCTTCATGTTCATCTGGCCAGACAGAATGCGCTTAGCGCGTTTCTACTGAAATGATATACCCAGTCTTCTTTTGATGGAAAGCATGGAAAATTTTATATCTATATATCTACCCGGGCAATCATTCTTTAAAAATAATTTTATTAATTTTCTTCTGCCTTAATATAACTGATGGACTAATAGTTCGGAATGAAAGTTATGTGTCGTTATGTTTCTCTGTTTAAAGAGCTTTTCCTCCCACTGCTTAAAAAGCCCCAAAACTCTAAAAGATTTATCTTATATGATTTCACGGAGTAAGTAATTCAAATACATATCGTATGTTAATTCTGTTTCGCGAACTTAGGGGAAAAAACCTGTAGATCTCTTAAACTTCTTCCCATTTTATGATCCTCAAACAATTAATATATTTAGATCAACAGAAGGCTTCCAAAAACTTCCAAACTTAATTTTTTTTTTCTTGCTTTTTTTTCCTAATTTTATTAAGTTCTATTAGTTTGAACGCCATTGTCTAAAATTGTCTAAAGCAGCGGTTCTCAACCTTTTTAGACTCTCGATTCCACTAAACGTAAGAAAAATAAACACCTCGTCCTCCCCCCCCCCCCGTTACCCCCAGACCAACTCTCAAACAACACCGCTTTTCCCCCGCGTATCGAATTTGAAGGGTTGTCGTAAAGGGGCTGTCTGCACATTTAAGAGGTGCGCTTAAGGGCACAAAAATCATTAAAAAATTAATTTAAAAAAAACTAATTGAGCCCCAAATTTCGTTCTTCCTGATTTAAGTTTCTAGGGTCCAAAACATTAACTGTGTCGAATTTGGTCCCGGTGGGTGAAACAGTCTATGATTCTATAGCGGACAAACAAACAGACAAGCTCTTTTATATATATAAAGATAAGATATATCTATATATATATATATATATATATATATATATACATATATATATAATATATATATATATATATATATATATATAATAATGCATGCGACTGAAATTATCGCATTGTTTCTTTGGATTGCGATTATACGTAAAAGAATTTCTAATTATTATTTATCTCATTAGGTCTCTCTGTTTTTAATGAACTACTTATTCTATGGTCATTTTTCATCAGCACTCATTACGCTCTTTCAGATCTTGATAATTTAACCTCTGTACTACCTTTTGATTTTTATAGGAAAATTTTTTTGAAACTATAACTCAGTTCTGTTATAAATACTGTGTCGATCTATTGGTCATTAGTATGTTTTCAGCCGTAAAATTTTTTAATTCAGTGCGAGGTCAGTTTGAGGTAATGTCAATAAACTTTTATGTTTATTTATTTATTTACAAGTGCCGGGCGTTTCACAATCGAGCCATTAGCCTTCTTGCTTCGCAGTATCCCCGAACAATAAAACCAAAACCACTAAGTGCGGTGCACGTGCCTAAATGTTCGCCATTCATGGGTTTATTGGGCACAATGAGGCGAGTCTTTTTAACTTTTCTGTTGAAGTTTTAACTTTTCTGTTTGTTACGTGTAATCCATGTCACATTGAACGATATCGCGTGACTAGAACCCTACATAACATTTTCTTGTTTGTTTTGGGAGAAGAGAGGATTGAATATTATGGATATACTAGCTGAAAACCCGTACTTCGCTACGGAGTACATTCAAATTAAATACAACGGTTAATGTATGCAATTAATGCCAATGTATATATATATATATTTATAATAAATATGATGATCAATGTATACAATTGATGTAAAAAAAAAACCCCAAAAATATATTTACAAAAAAATCGTAAGAGATATTTTTATAGACAAAATAATGTAGAACAAAATATTCAAATTAAATGTAATAGGAAATATTAAAGAATATAGTACAGTTAATATAGTACAGTTTGAGGAACATAATATCTTTTACTGTATTTTAATATTTTTTTGGATGATGTCCAATATTCTGCCGCATTAGCAAGAAAAAAATTTTTTTTTTGTCTATTTAGTTGTTTTGCACGTGACGATAAATTGATTCAACCAGAAAAAGAAATCACGTGATTGGCATTTAATAAATTAAATTCTAAAATTGAATCTTTAAAACTTCACCCAAAATCAGAAAATGAGGGTAAAGATTTTTTTAAAAAATCTCATTTTAAAGGAATTTTTATGATCTTTCTCGTGATTTAAATTTTATAACCCCCAAATTATTATTGTAAATGCAAACTTAAAATAAACTTACTAAAACAGCTTAAACATTTAATTTTCAAAATCTAGGAAGAATTTTGGAAAAATCTTTCTTAGTGTACCCCTACACTATAAGAAGAATCGCCATGCAACATTTCAGCCCTTTAGGTCCAGCGGTTTGGACTGTGCGTTGTATGTCGGTGAGTGAGTCAGTCAGTTACGGAACTGTTTTATATATATAGATATCGTCCATTTAGGATTTTTATTAGCCGCAAAGAGGTTTGATTGTGTTTCAGATTAGTTTAAGGCTGCCGTGTTTACACCTTATTGGATTCTCTCGCCTCAATACAGAGTGTCTGGGCTAACGGTATCCAAAAATCATGATTTATTTTTACGGAACTACCCACTAGAATTTTAAACAAATATTTAAATAGAAAGAACTTCTCACCAAGTTTTAATATCAATCATAGACTTCGATCATCTATATTTATAAAACAGTTCCTTAACTGACTGAATGACTGACTGACATACAACGCACAGACCAAACCGCTGGACCTAAAGGGCTGACATTTTGCATGGAGATTCTTCTTATAGTGGTGGAGTGCACTAAGAAAGATTTTTGAAAAATTCTACTTAGATTTTTTTAAATTAAAATTTTAAGCCGTTTTAGTGACTTTTTTTAAGTTTGCATTTAAAATAATAATTCGAGGGTTATAAAATTTATATCACGAGAAAGAGCGTAAAAATTCCTTTAAAATGACATCTTTTTCGAATCTTTACCTCCATTTTCTGATTTTTGGTGAATTTTTAAAGATTTATTTTTAGAATTTAATCTATTAAATGCCGATCACGTGATTTCTTTTTATGGCAATTTAAATAAATTTATCGTCACGTGCATAACAAAACTAAATAGACAAAAAAATACGTTTTTTTCTTGCTAATGCCGCAGACGATTGGACAATATTTTGTCTATAAAAATATCCCTTACTTTTTTTTTATAAATATATATATTTTTTTCTACATCAATTGTATATATTGATCGTCGCATTTATTATAAATAAATATATATATATATATATATATATATATATATATATATATATATATATATATATATATATATATATATATATATATATATATATATATATATATATATATATATATATATATATATAAAGAGAGAGCGATTTTGTACGTGGAGGGTAATCTTCAGAACCACTGTACCTATTTGAAAAATTCTTTCACTGTTTGAAAGGTACAGTATTCCAGATGGACATAGGCTATATATTATGCATATCTGATCAGTAGAAATAAAGTTAGGGGCTTAATCCTAACAATCTCCATTGTTTCCGCTACTGTCTTCTACCGCTTTTTGTTCCGAAGATTTCAACGATCCTTATCGTGGTGCTATCGCGGTGGGCTTCTGTTCTGACGCTAGCAGTTCTCCGGCACGCCTTTTTCTTTAAAAAAAATTATTTTAATTATTAACTAACATAAAATTAATTTAAGGTATTATTTAGGTTATTATTAAGGTAAAAAAAGATTTACAATTTATTGGCTTTCAACTGGAAATTTATTGGTATAATATTTTGTTCAACCCGGACAATGTCGGGACGGGCCGCTAGTATATATATATTTTGACATTAATTGCATACATTGACCGTTGTATTTAATTTGTATGTACTCCGTAGCGAAGTGCGGGTTTTCAGCTAGTTAATACATAGACTTGTCAAGTTTATATGATTCAACAGAAAATTTAAAAACGTGGTATATAAAAAGTTCTTTTTATCTCGTTATTTTTAAAAAATCTGGCTACTACCAAAGACATTCCTTAGGTGGGGTGGAGTGAGTTTTTATTTAAAGAAAGTGTGCCTCCAACAAATCCCCGGTCTGTACTTACGGTCTCCTTGGCGGTGATGTTGGCCAGCTCTGGGATTTTGTGGAACAGTGTGTAGAGCTGTGGCTTCTTGGGCAGCAGCGGGACGAAAGTGGCCAGGCAGTACTTCCCCCTCTGCATGTTTCCGTCCGTGTCTTTCAGGTCGGGGATGTCGGTGTCCACGCATTCGTCGTAGTCCCCCACGTGGCCGATGTTGCCTTCCAACAGCCCACTGGCCGGAACCCCCCAGGAATCGATAACTAGACGAAAAAAAAGAAAGATTGTCAGTAACCACTAATGACCTCCAGATCTGAATAAAAGAGAAAATTGCAAAAAAGGCACGCGCAAGTTTGCGCCGAGTTTTCATTTTGGTCTAGCTGTATTCACAATTCCTAAAATTAGTTTCAAATAAAAATTTTCAATAGACTGATTACTGTACATATTAGTAATGTGCATGTACTGGTTATTGTGTAAACAAACAAACAAACACACACACACACACACATATCTATATATACAGTGGAATCTCGATCTATCGTTTTCGAAGGGACCGACTGAACTAAACGATGGATGCGGGAAAACGATAGATGCGGGAAGATACAAAAAAGTATTAATATTCCCTAAAATTTTATATCCCTAAAATATATTTACTCACATACATAAATTCATACATACCGGTAGTGTAATAAAAGAGAAAATTGTAAAGTTGTACTGAAATCCAAGATAATAATAATAATAAAAAAAAAGAAATACACGTAAGTACACAGGAATTTTGGATTCAAATAAAAGTATTTAATCTTCAGTTATTTTTTGGTGGTTTTCTCTCCACAAGTAAACAATATTTTTTCCGTGTTGCAAATTGCATTCCTTTCGTTATCGGTTATTGTGTGAGAGTATAAAGAAGCGTCAGCCGTGAACCATTCCATTGCACTGGATGGGTCCGACATAAGACCACCAGGAATTTCTGCTTCCGGGTGAAACCCTCATCGGCAGAAATGTTGAATATTCGGATAATTTGGAATGAGTTTCCGAAAATAGGATACTTCAGGGGCTAAAAAATTAAGGAACACCAACGACAAACAAATAATGGAAGTGTTACGATTATGCGAAACCAGGCTATGCAGGAGATAATAAAAATACGAGACCGTGCATCTCAAAATGTTCTGGTCATTGTGTAATAAGAGCGTCATTCTAGCTCAATCCAAACATTTATATTTCAGGTTCAGTTATTATGAAAAAACGATCGATCCGATAAATTAATCTAAAGCTGCGATATTCTGAACGAATATTGCAGGAAAACGATAGATCGAGATTCCACTGTATATATATGTATATATATATACACACAGTCGGACCTCTATTTAACGAAGTCGCTAAATCCAAAAAAAAAAGTTCGTTATATGGAAAATTCCTTAAATAGAGATTCCCCTTTTAAAATACTTTAAACTACACAAAACAGATTGTAAATTCATAAACACTAAATATTATTAAAAAAATTAGTTTATCATACCTTTATTTTTTAAATTAATATCTATTTGTTTAATACGTATATCTTACCCATAAAAAAGAAATATGCAAGGAAAACATGAAAGGAACAAAACATTGTCCAGGAATACACTGTATTTTCAATTAAAAAATAATTTTATATTAGAATTAATGAATTTTAATGACATTGAGTTAGGCGACTGGTAAAACCAGTTAAAGGTCATTGATCACCATAAAATGTGTTAAAGGAAAGAATAAGTTTGAAATGATCAGAGATATTTTGAGAAAGATGGAGAGAAAAAATATTGGATCACAAGAAAAAGTTCGTTAAACAGAGAATGCGCTTCACTATTCGAGGTTGTTTTACGAAGAAATTCGCAAAATGTTCTTGGTTCCAATGAAAAGTTCGCAAAATAGAGAAATTCGCAAAATAGAGGTCCGACTGTTTATAAAATATATTAAATGTTATGCCCTCCATTCTAGCATTTAAACTCCCTTTCCTAAATCCAATCCCCAGTAATAATAATCTATCGCTTTAAAACCGTTAGCCACAGAACTTCCCACGAATCGCATGCCTTTGCATTTCTACACGTATATATCTCCGAATTAAGGATTGGGTTAGCATCGCGAGCCCCTAAATCTGATGACACTACAAATAATAGCCACATGTTTTTTTTCGTCCTCTCTCTTTTAATGTTGAAGAGTGATATTATTCAGAGCCGTTCTTCTGAGATGAACGTATGTACTTTTGTCGCTCTAATAAACGATTCGGCCCGACTGCTTTCGAATTTAATTTTATTCCTTTCAGGCTGAGTCTAGCTCCAGCCATGTAAATGTAAGCTAGTTTTTCCTTTCAGTTTATAATTTAAGGACGTGACATATATATATATATATAGTGAAACTTCTCTAGCTGGCCACCCTAGCTAGCTAGGGTTATCAGCAACCTTATCGGAACATGATCTTCACCAACAAGCTCCTTACTATTCGTGATAGTCAATAATTTCTATGTTAATGTGACATGCAAAAAGAGAGCGTTTGGTACACTATTAAATATACCTTAAGACTCCAGTGTACTAACCTATTGGATTCGCTCACCTCCATGTTTAACCTATGGAGAAAATGTGCCCCAAGTATGGCCGAATAGGACTTAATGGTGTTTTCTTTTAATTGTACTCGGTCATAGAGAAACGAATTTGACATCTCGGGGCATTTTTTAAATGCAAATAATATTTTGAAATTTAAATGATACGGGGCAAATATCTAGTCTAGTGTGTTTGAAATGTTCAACCATTCCTTTGGTGGACGACATTTATAAAAGAAATCCCGTTGCAAGGTGCAGAAACGTTCCGGCTATCTGATAATACTCTTTTTCTTGGATGATCAGCATTTATATAGCTGTCAACAGTACACAGCAGCCTTAAGCGTGTGCCACCATCCTAAGGTGGCCATTGGCTAGAAAGGATGGTGGACGGACTTGAGGATGCTGGTTCCTCGTTTCGGTTTTTCTGTTTCTCAAGCGGCATTATTTGAAGGAGGGTTGGTTGTCACGACTGCATTCGATGCTTAAATCAAAGGCATCGCTAAGCGCCAAAAAGACCCATAGACCCATCTCTATCAACCTCTCAATCTTCAATTTTCTAATCCCTGAATAATTTTTAAGGCTAATATCGCAACATCTATAATGACCATATGACGTACAGGTTTCTTTAACTTAATCTGCGTCAGTTTTACACTAGTATGGACTGGTATTTTCCCACATAATTTCAAATCAACTGGTGTTTTTTTGTCTCTTGATACATGGGGGTTTCTTGATGGTTATGTGGCATAATGCCACTATGTAAAATTAATTACTCTAAAATTTAAAAAAACTTAATTATAACCGCTATTAACTTAACTTAATTAATTTCATCTTTAAATAATTAATTGCTAGATGTATTAATATTAATTTAAAATATAACTATTTTCCAGATACATATTGTATGCTTAAAGCGATTATACTGTTAATATCTACAATAGCTAAATATATTTACATTTTCCAATTATAGAATCGATTCCCTCATTCGAATTTCGCATCGCGATTCGATTTCTCAACTTAACTGCAAAAATAACTACTTCCTACGTGTGCAATAGCTTACATGTATTCATACGCCGATGTTTCCTAAAGATAATAACAGTGTAATCGCAGTTTAATTAATTTCTCTTTTAATTTAGTCCTTTGATACAGCTAGTGTTTATTATTCTATTATTTATCCCCTTCTACAGACTTTATTTTGTTGTTTAGACTAAAAGGAAATGAGATCTCTTTATCAGAGTAAGCACATTAACCTAGGCTTGTGTGAGCAGGCTTTGGGTAGAAAAGCGTTTGCTTCCCCTCCATAGAAAAGAGTACGATTTTTAGCGAGATAAACGCTGTTTGCAATATTGGAGCGTGTCTCCTCGAATTTTTGTCTTCGGACATTTTCCACGATACGGGCTGGCTGGAGGTGTAATTCTGGTGATATTATTTTATAAGTATTCGAAGAAACATAATAAACCGGTATTTTTTCAAGAAATTTTTGTGTGTGCCAATTTCCTTGTCTTCAGCATGCGTGATCCAGTTTCATTCTTCATCTAGAGTGCTAAAAGGCGCATAATCTTTATTTTCCAAGTCCCAATGTTACAGTGTCAACTGAGTGCTTCTTGCTAATTACCTACTGCGTTTCGTGCTTGGTATGTGGTTCCAGATCTATCTGCAAGTTTGATGCAGTTCCAGTAAACAGTGTTCAGCTAATGAACTGGTCTCCACGTGGCAGAAATCGATCCATCATTTACTGTAGCTGAACTGAAAATTTCATCATCGTGGGTTTTATTTAAGTACAACGTTGCTCCAGTTTTACAGAACTGATTCAGTCTTTCAGTTTCCCATCTCCAGTGCTCGGGTGAGAAACTTTAACAAAGTAACATTTTTCTGGTTTTTCTGCATGTCAAGTTAAGTTGATAAAAAGTGAAGTTATTCTATTTTCAAATTGTTAACATTGTCAGAACATACACAACATCTTATTGCAATGTACTCATATAAAATCACTATACCTCTCATTAATAACCCTTGAACTATTTTTGTTTTACTTCATTACCACCCTATTTTCACTTCAGGTTAACAGTTCCGTAAAGAACACATCTTCAAATGTAGCCATCGCATATTAATTTCATTGCGGTATTGAAGAAGTATTCTTTACGCAACAGGTTTCTACTGCAGCCAAATGGCTCAGAAGAAAACGTTAACCTGCAGCCAAATGGGATACAGAACCCTTTCTCTTTTAACCTTTCTCATCCGAGACAGTACGAGGTTTCCTCGTCAACGTCAGTGATCGTTAAGTTCTTTTTCTCTGTTTCGTGACGCGTACGTGGGTGCGTAAAACACGGGAGAAATGAGGTGACACCTCAAGAGCAATGGCTAATCAGTGGAATAAAAGGCGTGGCGATGGAGTAAAGACAGGCCACCCACATCAAGCTGAATACAGAGAATGAAACGTTTTCCCGTTTATTTGGGGATGTTTTGGCTCCCGGAGTTTATTTCTTCATTACTTTTTGGAAAGAAAGCTTTCCTAAAATTAACATCTATATATTTTGAGTCTCAAAAATGTTTGGCATAGTAAAATAATCCCAAATGATTTCAATTTGGATATTATATGCCTGTAATCACCCTGTTATGTTGTTTGTATTACCATGTTTATGACTTTAAAGAACAACCATTCGAATTATAATATTTCTATTAGACCCTGGGCTTATTTTATTCCCGTTCAGATTCCTCGTTGAAAGAGAGACAATTTAGACATCCCAAGTGTCTTTTTCGACCTTTGAAAAAAACACTCTAAAAAGTTTCATCCGAACCCTTTCCAACTTTAAAAACAGAACAATTTCGCATCAGAAAGCACGCACCATAACAGTCTAACCGCCGTGTACTAAAGGGTTTGTTTGCATAATAAAAACTCAAACGAATGATTTCCCCGAGTAGGTCAAATGCCTTCATAGGGTAATTGATGTATTTAATAACAGCAACAAAAAAACATATTAGGGATATTTTGTCGAGAAGTGATTTCTTCTGCTCCAGGCATCCAACCGAGAAACAGCTTTAACGAGCAAAGCGAATACTGTGTGAAAAAAAAGTGAAATTACAAAACTGTCAGGAAAACAGGTAAAGTTTATGAGGGGCTGTTACGAAACACCCTAGTTGCTTTGAGGGGGGAATCGATTTCTACGCATGAATGTTAGTAATTGCGATGATGAAATACAGATAAAAAAGGACTGATAAAAAAAAAAAAGGCCGCTGAAACATGACGAGAGTGGCGTGTTTACTGTTTTAAGCGATGGAAACCTCGGGGAAGAACATACAAGGTGCGGCCATTAATTACGTGAGGCTTTTAGGGGGGGGGGGGAGTCGAGCCGAATCTCACCCAGTCTCACGTGGGGGAGAGGGGCGGTCTCGGCAAATATCACGTAATATTCCCCCCCCCCCCAAGAAATAGTGTAAAATTGCGAGAAAACTGGGTTATATTAAGTAAAACATGTTTCTACACTAAAATAAGGCTAAATCCTACGCAATAGTTCCAGTAGTCACTCTTGAGACCACACATGAGTCCCCGTGGACTGAACTAGAATGAATATACTTTTACGAATTTTAGTAGACTTTTACGTATTTTATTGTTAGATTTTCTCACTGTGATTCTAGACTACGTTCTTAGTAGTCTTAAATACTAGTCAAAACTAAAAATAATTAAGCAAATTGTGTTTTTTTAAAATAAATCCAACGCAATCAAGCACAGATTAACGTATTTACACTAAAAATACGCATTTTGAAATATCTCACGTGAGATTAGGGGGGAGAGCCAAATCTCACGACATCTCACCAGGGGGGGGGGAGGGGGTTGAAAAATCGCCAAAATCGCCTCACGTAATTAATCGACGCCCCCAATACAAGGTGCGGCCATTGATTTCCAGGACTGATCTAATAACTCCAGAAAATATTACACGAAATACATACCCATTTATTATGTTTCGAAGTATCTCCCACCTGCCGTCATGCACTTCTGTGCTCGGCTGCATAAGTTTCGGAAACAACTTTGAAAGTCCTCTTCCGGAATGCTGTTGAATGTGGACGTCGCCGTTTTCTGGATGGCTTCGACATCCTCGAATCTTGCAAGATGGCCCAGCATGAGGTCGTGGACATGCAGCATCCTCCATACTCTCCGAACTTAGCACCGGCAGACTTTTTCCAAGAATGAAAGACTTTCTGAAGGGCACAAGATTTGAGGATGTCGAAGCCATCGAGAAAACGGCGACGTCCACATTCAACAGCATTCCGGAAGAGGACTTTCAAAGTTGTTTCCGAAACTTATGCAGCCGAGCACAGAAGTGCATGACGGCAGGTGGGAGATACTTCGAAACATAATAAATGGGTATGTATTTCGTGTAATATTTTCTGGAGTTATGAGATCAGCCCTGGAAATTAATGGCCGCACCTAGTATTTGAACACACTTTTTAACCCTTTGCCATTCGAACATTTTTCGATGCTAACGACCAGCAACTTCGGCGCAAAACTTCAGGCTGTACTGTCTATGTGTATTCTACTGTACGTGTGTACATTTTCTCGAGAGGTTAACATTGAGGTGAGCGAATCCAATAGGGTAAGTCGAATTTGGCTGTAAATAAATGATTTTTTTCTTCGCGATTTTTACAAATAAACACACCGCCTATATACCATTAAAAATCAGCCTTAATCAGCGAGAAAGAAAAACAAACTGGTCTCGAGAGGTATCCTTTACAAAGAACACCTAGGCGTTTGCGCCGAGCAAACATTCGTTTTCCTAAGTGGCTACACTTGCGAGCTAGGAAATCCCTGACCTACAACACGTCTTCGAAGACCGTCTCGGTTATGCAGAAAAGGAGTCCTGCTGAGAGATCGAGTGCGGGTAAAAGAACCGACGCGCTTCACTTGGCAGACTTTTAATTTATTTCATTTATGATTGCCTGCGACCGCATGTTTCTTTCTCGCTTTGTTTGCTTTGTGAGACATTATTAGTCCACTTTGCTTTTGTCAATACTCGTCAGTCGATTAGCAATATTGTTACTGTAGCAGACGGAGATTAAAATGGCGGGAGAGTGGAAGAGCCATTGAGCTTTTGCATAAAACTAGTGAGTCAGAAATTATTATTATCAGTATATATATATATATATATATATATATATATATATATATATATATATATATATATATATATATATATATAACGAATCCCGTTAAAACGAATTTCAAGGGGCCAAAGGTTTTGTTCGCTTTATCCGATGGTTCGCTATATCCGAACCTTTAAGAAAAATGCTATAGAGTTCAGAATATTTGTCATTAGTTAACTCAATGTGTATTTAATAATGATGTATTAAAAATGATAAAATCTATTTAAAATGATCATTAATGTATAAAAGCGGCTAAAATCGATTACATTAAACTGACGCAATACTAATTATATTACGTACAATAGGAAAACGGTCGGACCAAAATTTTCGTTCGTTATAGCCATGAGTTCGTTATAAACCGGGTTCGCTATAACGGGGTTCGACTGTATATATATATATATATATATATATATATATATATATACACAGTGGTACCTCGACTTACGAGTTTTTCGAGATACGAGCATTCTCTCGGTAGATTTTTTGCTTCGAGTTACGAGCAGCGAATGCCATGTTACGTGCTCATCAAATGAGAACACAAGAAGCATGCAATATTTACAATATTTATGTACAATTATTATACAATTGTATAATATTATTCTGAGACTACTATCCAGTCTAAAACCGAGATATTAACACTCAACAATTACCATCCGGGGCAACTTGCTCTGCTCAAACTTGAGTCGCCCTCCGAAACCGAACAGCGCCCAACCTCTCTCGCAGAGAGATAGCTTCATATCCTTCCCCCACACTGGAACTCCCCATGGGATCTAAGGGATGGGATGACCTTGGTCCTAGGATCGCAAGGTCTCCCCCTTCTACGGATTCTGAGAAAACGTTCATCGAATTCTCAGAAAGAAGAATCTGGACATTACAGCCACAGTGAACATTCATCAGCATCTGACATTCCATCAGCATCTTCAAGTATGATCTCCAAGGTAAATGTTGTACATTACACTTAATAAAACAAATTTATTGCAGTACATTCTAATGTATTGCGTTTTTATACAATGTTCGTCGTTTACAAGCACATTTTTCTTATTTAAAAACATGTAACATAAAATTGCGGCGTTTTGGGGAGCCCGGAACGAATGAATGGCATTTCCATTCATTTCAATGGCGAAAATTGATTCGAGATACGAGTATTTCGAGTTACGAGCTCCGTCATGGAACGAATTAAACTCGTAAGTCGAGGTACCACTGTATACATGTATGTCTATATACACATGCAGAAGTCGCACGCGAGCGCGCATGTACTATATCGCCTAAAGCAACCCGACCCCTCCGAATATGCGAATATAGACAAACTCGCGCGTGCAAAGGAAGATGTGCAGTGCGCATTTAAGGATTTCGAAAGAGGCATGGTCTTAGGATGCTGCTTAAGCAAACAACGGAAGAGTAGGAAAAGATTATGTGGGGCGGTTAAGAATCCCGCTTCAAAATTTTTTTTCCAGACGGATGGACGTGCCGGGGCATGGAATTTGCCTGCGGAGCGTTTTCTCTGAGATTACATTGTCATGACTGTTAAATTTGGCTCTATGATGGCCTCGACCCGTTTCTGCCGGGAAGGCAGATCCTTTGACTGTTTCACTTCCAACTCTGAACTCTGAGAGGTGCACAAACATGCCGCATGCTTGTGCAATTGCTACTAACTGGCTGTATTTCCGACTGCTCTCTTGTTTCTCTCTGCGTGACCTGGCCCCATGCCACACTTCGAGATCTATTGAGGTCTGGTTCGAGGAATAAATTATACAAAAATTAAATTGACCGGTTCAGACTGATCCCGATCTTACGGCACAAGGTGGATCGCCAAATTCGTCTTCGACTGACAGCGCGCTTCCTTCCAGAACCTTTCTCTACGCGATTCAATAGACTTCAATTTAAAAAGAACTTCTGCAGGTCATTTTTATGAAAAGCTTAGAGGCATAAGGGCCTGTTCGGTTGCTTCAAAACCCCGGCAACCTTTTTGGCGAAACGATAGCTTTCTCATTTCCAAAGTGCGGGGATCCACTGAAAAGAGATTTGGCGTATAAAATCCTTCATCCATGTTCTACACTCTTAACCTTTAGCTTACGGGGCCCATTTTTCTGATTCTCTCGTTAGAACGGGAAATTTCATACCCCCTTTGTAAGAACGGTCATTAAGGGGGTTATATATTATAATCTATACTAACATTTAATGAATACATATTTACAAGGATTCGTCGTTAAACATACATCATTACATAGGCTAATTAAGGAGCAGACGTCTACTGCTATCAGACAAAACGCGTCATCGTTCGTCTCCGTCCATCCGCTGACTGGAGTTGCCAGATTTCTTCTTCTTACGGTCGGCTTCAGCGGC
The DNA here is from genome assembly GCA_907164885.2 of Dolomedes plantarius. Lineage (NCBI taxonomy): Eukaryota > Metazoa > Arthropoda > Arachnida > Araneae > Dolomedidae > Dolomedes > Dolomedes plantarius. The sequence continues at coordinate 156,518,252 of OU015499.1, forward strand.
GCAAACGGATAATAGTGTCATCTTCTGGTGAATACAGGTACTACAGTCCGATATAGGCTCAGGAACCCATATATACACTCAAGAGCCAAAACATTATGACCACCTGTCAATAACGAGTTGGCCCACCTTTGGAGCGCAACACAGCTTCAACCCGCCTTGGCATGGATGCCACAAGTCCTTGGTGAATGGCCGGAGACAGATTGTACCAGATGTTTAAGCAACGGTCACGCAAATCCGGGACATTGCGAATTGGTGGTCTTTGAACTCTGAGCTGCCGTCCCATGGCATCCCAAATGTGTTCTATCGGATTGAGATCCGGTGAGTTAGGCGGACAGGACATTAACTGGAATTCGGCATCATGTTCCTGGAACTACTCCAACACAATTTTAGCCTTGTGACACGGGGCGTTGTCCTGTTGGAACATTCCATTTCCAGCTGGAAAAACAGAGGCCATGTAAGGGTGCAACTGGTCCGCAATGATGTTCAGATACCCTGTAGCATTCATGGTCTGCTCTACCACAACCACGGGTCCCAGAGACTCCCAAGAGAACATCCACCAAAGCATAATACCGCCACCACCGGCCTGTGTATGACCTACTGTACATTGAGGAAGCAACAGTTCGCCTGGAAGACGACGTATCCTGACACGGCCATCGGCGTGATGAATGACAAACCGTGATTCATCTGACCAGGCAACTCTCTCCCACTGATCCATGGACCAGTCGCGATGTTCCCGGGCCCAGCGCAGGCGCAGTTGGCGATGACGCTTGGTCAGCAAAGGCACACGAGTGGGACGTTTGCTGCGTAGCCCCATATCCAACAGTGTCCGCTGAACAGTGTGCTGCGATACTATTGTACTTGGCCCTGCATTGTATTGGGCTGTCAGATGAGCCACTGTCTGGCTCCGGTTTTGCTTCACCATGCGAGACAGTCTCCGACGACATTTTTCTTTGATAGCGTGTGGACGTCCAACACCATGTCGTCTACTGCTGGTTTCACCGTCATTTATCCACTTTGCATAAGTACTAACAACTGTAGGTCGCGAACAACCCACGAGTCGTGCAGTTTCGGAAATACTTATTCCGAGCCTTCGAGCCATTACAATCTACCCTCTATCAAAGTCGCTTAGATCCGCAGCCTTTCCCATCACACACAGAAGTAAGTGAAAGAATGATTCTTCAGACTCTCCAGCAGCAGTTAAATACCACTTCCACCTGATCACGTGCCTTCCACGTCATCCAGGCGAATTCATTGCAAAATGTAGGGGTGGTCATAATGTTTTGGCTCTTGAGTGTATATATATATATATATATATATATATATATATATATATATATATAGTGTGTGTGTGTATGTGTGGGATATCCGCGGTCCCACATTAAAAGAGTTTCAACTAAGCTTGCTTTTTGAAACTATATTTGATATTTCCATGCACTATTCAATTCATAACATGACATTAAGCGTAAAAACCCTTCAGCTATCGTCTGAAGTCTATGGAAAAAATTGCAAGAAAAATATCTGCATTTGGATTTTTGAGGATGGCAGCAGAAATCCTTTTGATTATAGCATTTGAAGTATCCTCCAAAAATCCGTTCGATATTTTATATATGTTCCTGCATTTTAATAACTTTCAACTTTGCGTTATGATTTCGAGTATTTATGGCGTATAAATGTTACAGGTTTGATCATAAACGCCCGCGGATAAAAGCTTCGAATCTGGAGAGCAAAGCGATGATGCCCTTCATGTCCCAGATATACGCCTCGTTTTCATTAAGTCAGTATGTTTTCCGACCATGTGCAGGGGGCTTCATTAAGTATCAACTCTACTACGTGACCCCAATACACTATTTTCCTCTTGCGACATCCCAATTAGGCTGTCTTCTCTCTCCTATTTGACATTTCTCTGTGATAATCAACGCACAGACGTTTGTTAGGAGCCTAAGGGTTTCTTTGGCCACTGGCAACTCAGTATTTTTTTAATCCCGTGAGGATAAGGTAGCTAGTAAAATCCTACTATAATTAAGTTTCTCTCCTCTGACATTTCGTCTCTAACATCTGTTAATGGTAAACTAGTTTTATGACATCCCAACTCACTTCCCTAAGTCGTGTCACATTCCAGTGCTTTTACTGGAGTTTATTTTCTCTTTTACCTTCAGCTAGAGTCGACATTCTACTGACGGGAATTATTTGAAGAGAATTCTTTTCGACCCTTTACTGACCTACCTTTTTTTTATAGCAACGTAGATATATAGTCCGCACGCAAAGGAACGTTGCACAAAATAGAATGCAGGTCTTTTCTAATAGTTGTAAGTAAACAATTCCCATTGATAAATAGTTATGCCGAAAATTAATTCTTAAGGAGAGACAAACGCAAGTTCTGCAAGATGTCTATCCTGTTCGCAATTGACAAGTTTTATATTTTGTTCAGAGTAATATCTGTATAGAACATTGTGCCAAAATTCCAAAGCCACTTACCCCGTGCAACGAGCAACAAGCTGAAATATCCAGGAATAAAAAAAAACCAACTTAATTTTAAAGCCTATATTTTCCTCGTCCTATACAGTTTGCCTGAATCTCTCGGGGGCTCTTCTATTTTCCTAAGTTTTCTTCTCTCCATGGTTTTCTACTCTTCACGCTTCACTTGTTTCGAATTCACCACTCCCTCTATGACATTCCCCTCCTTTTACTGACTTATGCTTACTCCACACCAACAGCGACAGCAACGAAAGACAGACACATTTGCCACTTGTCTCTGTGGCTGTCATCAAAGCCTTCACACCGCTTGGAGACGGGGAGAAGAGGCAATTTATTTGCGCATGCGCAAAATCTTATTTCTATTCTGATTGGCTGTCGAGCATGGCGGCAGAGACAAGAGTTGAACTTTTTCCAACTTGAAACCGCAGAGACCAGAGACGGAGACGAACCGGGGGAGAGCAAATGTGTTTGTAATACGCATGCTCAACAACGAAGATACATGATTTTCGTCTCCGTCGCCGTTGGTTTGGAGTAAGCATAAGGGTCTGTTCACACTGCGCCCGTCAGCATCAGCGTTACTCGTATTGACATATTTCAAACCAATCACAGACCTTGAAAATTTCGTGACTAATCGCTTGGAGGTTTGTAATCGGTTAAATATATTTCATTACGAGTAACGCTGACGTTGACGGACGCAGTGTGAACAGACCCTTACCGAGTAGGCGTTCTCTCGATTTGCCCGGGCTCACGAGTGCAGGTTTTCTTTAGAAATTCGAATGGAGTCTGTTATTTTTAGTGCGGTTATAAGGGGGGGGGGGTTCTATTCTCCGAATGGTGTAAAGTTCCGTTTTTGAAAACCCATTTTTCATAAAGAGGTGACTCTTGATAAAAAAAGCAACGAAACCCATGGGGAATAAAAAAGGTTCAAGGTTTAACCCATGAAAAAAAACCGTTCAAACCCATGAAAAAGGGTTGAGGGTAAAATGTAAACTCATGAAAAAAAGGTTAAAGGTTTAAGGGTTTTTTTTCCACACTCGGGACGGTGCAATGTTACGTTTTCAAAACCCCATTCTACATACAGAAGTATAGCTCTTGCATTTGAAGGCAATGTAATGCTTGTTAATGAACATTTAGAGCAACCCTTTAATCAGCTGGAACATCGGTGAGCAAATGGAGGTCGTGGAAAAGGTAATTGAAAGCAGAGGTAAGTGGGTTCAGTACAGCTCTGCTGGTAAATCAGGCATAATATAATTTGGGCGACCTACAGTTGTAACTATAGTGAAGAGCCAGTTTCCCGTCTGATTAGTATGCATCCCATGGTGCGATGTCCTACTAAAGAAGATTTACGCTCTCCAATAAAGTAAATGACAGGAGAGAGTAGTAAAACTTATGCAACAATCAATATATATATATATGTATAAATTTATTTATTTACTGGGAAGGATGGGCAGTTACCCCTATTAGGAATTATCAAATTAACTGAACAAGCTTAAAGATTTGATACTCTTTCCCGAAATCTTTTGCCATCCTCTGTTTGTGGGTCACCCTCCTTTCTATCTACACATATTTTGAGTTTATGACACAAATAATCTAAGATTAGCAAGAATATTAATGAAACGTTACTAATTCACAAGAGACGTGACATAAAAACTTTGTAGATTCCACCTGATTTTTATATGAAAATATACTTATAATATATATATATATATATATATATATATATATATATATATATATATATGTATATATATATATATATATATATATATATATATATATATATATATATATATATATATATATATATATATGTATATATATATATATATATATATATATATATGTATATATGTATATATATACAGTGATTTCCGCTTATAAGGATCACGCTTGTTATTACTGTTTTTGATTCTTATAAGCGGTTGATTCTTATAACCGAAATTTAGGTTTTTGGACAGGAACACACACACACCTATATATACATATATTAGATAATTTATCATAAAATACTCTTTAATTTACGTTAACTATCTTTTATTAAAATTATTTTTTATAGTTTTAAAAATAAAACTTAATTTTTAGACCTATAAGTAGAAACACATGATTATAGTAAGAGAAGAAAAAATACAATATTTGTTACAAATTACAACATACCTGCTTAACAGTTTTAACATTTCAACTACAGGAAGGGAGCAAGAAAAAGTTTTCTACGGTAGTTTGACGTAACGAAGTTTTCAGACGGCTGTTTATACCTCTTTCAATACTTATAGTCTCAGACGAAGATTTACTCGGACGGGTAAAGTTGCCCCCTGGTCAAGCTAATAGGACAGTGCAAAAGCTTGTGGTAAAGCGTTTAAGGGGAAACTATTATGTTATGTCTAATAAAGAAAGGGGTGAATTTTACGACTATATTCCATCCCATCTTATCAGTCTTTCTTTATAAAAAAAAAAGAAAGAACTTCGTGCCTTTAGAGGGTTTAAGTAGCTTTTTTTGAAAAATGAAAGGAAAGCGAAGAGTGTAAACTGATTCTTAAAACCGGTGGATTGATTCTTTAAAGCGAAAATTTTAACATGGAAATAATTCCTTTGTTTTTTTTTCGCGATATTGATTCTTATAAACGGTTGATTCTTATAACCAGTGATCACTATAAGCAGTGGTTACTGTATATATATATATATATATATATATATATGTGTGTGTGTGTGTGTATATGTATATAGTATATATGTATGTATATATATATATATATATATATATATATATATATATATATATATATATATATATATATATATATATATATATATAGTAACTGAAGTCTAAAATAAATAGTAGCAGCTAAAATGAGTACAGAGAACAATAATTTTACGCAGCATTTTACGCAATTAGCTTCATAAAGCAAAACTTATATCAACACGAGAAGTGTATAAAACTAGATCCCTGAAATGGAGGAATCAAACAACTGGAGGACTCATCGTCTATTTTTATTTCTATTTAAGACACTGTGACACAAATGAGAAAAACCTGAAAAAGTTATCAGTTTTAATCAAAAAGTGCTAGGAAAATCATTTTCCCCGTAAAGGTGAAATGAGGCGAAAGGGCCTCCAAAATTAGCCCTGGCCTTGAATTCGTTTAGAGTTTGATTACCTCACTTCGGCGAAATCATTTACGAGTGACTTGCGAAGCACTTTCCTCCCTTTTTGCGCTCTAATTCGCTCGACAAGCTTAAAGATTTGCTACTCTGTGCCGAAATCTTTTCTTTTCCCCCAAGCGTTAGAGCGAGACGCTTCTTGAATGGACCTAAAAACCCCACTCACTCATACCCAATAAATCACGATGCATCGGCAGATCTGTCTGCGTGTAATCATTGCCATTTTCCTCGTCCTCTTTCACTGCGACGTTACATTTAGTTAGTTTTGTGACACTTTAACCAAACTGTGAAAGAGCGATATTTTTTTTAAGCATTCAGACGCAGATTCCAATAAGATGTCTGCTTCGTCAGGTGGACATGGTGTTAAGGCTGCTGCGTACTCCCCCTATTGAAAGTGTTCAACTACATGTTAAGCTGTGGAGAAAATGGGTCTGCTATTGACAACTGCATAAATGTCGATCATCCAATAAAAAAAAGGTATTTGCGGCTACCCCGAACATTTGTGAAGCTTGCGACAGGATTCGTTTTATAAATTGAATCCAACAAAGGAATGGAGAAGCGTTTCAAACACGCTACACCAGATACATACATATGTGTGTGTATATATATATATATATATATATATATATATATATATGTGTGTGTGTGTGTGTGTGTATGTGTATGTGTGTATATATATATGTATATGTATGTGTATATATATATATATATATATATATATATATATATATATATATATATATATATATATATATATATATATATATATATATATATATATAACAGTTCCGTAACTGACTCATTCACTGACTGACATACAACGCACAGACCAAACCGCTGGACCTAAAGGGCTGAAATTTTGCATGGTGATTCTTCTTATGGTGTAGGGGGTGCACTAAGAGAGATTTTTGAAAAATTCTTCTTAGATTTTTTTAAATTAAATTTTTAATCTGTTTTAGTAACTTTTTTTGAGTTTGCATTTAAAACAATAATTCGAGGGTTATAAAATTTATATCACGAGAAAGATCGTAAAAATTCCTTTAAAA
>OU015499.1:156529924-156532424 GCA_907164885.2 Dolomedes plantarius
AGGGTGCTCGGATCGAATCCTGGCGAAGCGCCACTAAAATGCCTCCCTTTGTGTCGTCCCTTCATAGGGGGCAATGTTGGTCCGCCTATATGGCGCCCCCATAATAAAGTGACCAGCAAAACTGCGGTGAATTATAGGCGAATGTCTTCGCGATAAGTGCCTCCGCATTTAAATATATATATATATATATATATATATATATATATATATATATATATATATATATTTATATATATATATATATAGGGAGAGTGTGAACTAATAGTAGGAATTGAAAAAAATGGGGGAGTTCTAATAAATAAAACAAAAAGATATAGAAAGAAAGGACCCCGTTCAGTTTTATTTAGCTTCCAGTAGAAACTAGGAAAACTTATAAGAAAGACTTTAACATCGATGGTTAATGGTAATTTTATTTTATGCGTTTTCTCAGTTCTAGGAGCGAAACTGAGATCTATCTAGCATTCTGCTGAAACTCCCGAGAAGCATTTCACCCATCATGAAACTGGTTCAAAACTTTTTGAGTATTAAATAAGTCCTTAGGGGATAAATACTTCATAACTATTACGCCTAGTTCTGCTAGGAAGTCGTTAAGTTTATTTAACCGTTCATTCGTTAAGTTTATTATTTTGTCTGGTCAGATTTATTTAACTTGCTGCCGAAGCTCCAAAGAAACTTACCCCATCGTGTGGCCAGTGACTGGTTCAAAAAGGTATTGAGGTTTAGGAACTTTCATTAGGCTTTTATTTACTTCGATACGTGGCTAGAAAAAAGTTGCGAAGTGGTCAACCAAGTAATTTTTCCTTCATTGGAAAGTTTTGGGGCAAATAACACTTTTTTTAAAACGTATGAAATTCCATAAATGGTTGACCCAGATGGTATGTCTGAGATGTCTATCTCTACATTTATTTAGCACAACTGGCATAAGAAAATGTAACTGATAATACTTTTAAGACACCTTTTTTTTCTTGAATTACAAGTCCAGCGCCTTGACTGTGATAAGATTTCCTCCAGTAAACCCTTTTCTCTTTGTAAGGACCTCCCCATCCTGTTTTGTCATATTTGATGTTGTTTTTTATACGTGATATGTGTTGATCTGACTTCCGATGGCGTCCTTTTAGACTGATTTTATCATCTTCCACATTTGACTAATTTTTTTTTATCTTCTACATTTGACCGACTTTTACCATCCTCTACGTTTGACTGATTTTATCATTATTAAATTAAGTTAGAACATATAATAATTAAAATATATTGTATAGTGGCTTTCTATTTTTTTTTTTTTTTTTGCTAAATTATAAATTTGAGAAATACACTCTGACACATGTCTGAGAATAACTAAAGGACACGAACTCAAATTTAATATCTAATATTACCATTTAATTTCTCTTAATATTACTTAACATTAATTTAAACACTGATTACAAACTGTTGCAGAAATAATCATATTAATTGTTATCATTTATTAAAAAAAATTATCAGAACACATAAAATTCAAATTATATACAATAGTTTAGAGCTGTGCTCTCTCCTGATAAATATAACACAAATAATATTGACTTACCACCACCCTCGTTTTTTTTTAAGCATCTCGTTTCTCTTAAGTCTACCAGCGGAATCGGCAACGCAAGAAAAAAAAATGGCTGATAGTTTAAGATCGGGACACCACGAGGTCCTCTCACTGTCGCTGCTGATTCTTCAACTCCGCTAAAAAACGTTTATTTTTACTTCTTTAGAACCGGGGAGAGCAGAGGTCAGCTATGTCCTCGAACAAACACCTTTCAGCTCTCATTGGCTAAAAGATGTTACTAGGCCGTTGTTATGGGGACGTTAATACCCCTTTACAGCCGAGAAGGGGTGGCAAGTCACTCCTTTGTTCTTTCACAAAACCTTTCTACACGATAAGCTAAATTTGCCTCCGGGAGGTACATACCTTTCTTCCAGAAACCGGTACAAAATAAGCCACAGGCGCGATCCCAAACAGACATACATCTTAGGACATACATAATAAAACAGTTACACTAAAATGTGCATGGAACCGAATCAATGCTGTATCAAGACTATGAGATAAGAAAATATATTTACAAAGTCGAATTCCATGTCACAATCATCATCGATATTTGACTGATTTCATCATCTATATTTGACTGATTTTATGATCTGCTATATTTCCCTGCTTTTATCTTTTAGATTTGTTTTTTTATCTTCTTCTTTATATATAAAGTTTCGTGCTCGTCTTGTCCATTCTGGTCCTTGCGCCATAAAACTCCAACCAAGCAACCCTTGTTAAGGATAAACTAGCAAAAAAATCTCGGATATTTTCTCCAACTTTTCTCTCTCCGTAAGTTGGGTAAGAAAATTATGAAGTAATCGTGGAAGGGAAAATGTTTACATATTTTTTAAAATTTCTATCTCTTCTCTCCAGGTGATAATGTCGCTATGTTTCCCAATTTCATTTTCGGCGCGCGCAATCACTGTGACGATTGCAGATCACGGTTTTCGG
>OU015499.1:156537424-156547424 GCA_907164885.2 Dolomedes plantarius
ACGTAGAATCTAGTTTTTTATAAACAGTATTATCATTATAGCACTGTAATAGTTTTTCACAATAAAAGTTTTTGCATATAAATGCATAGTTAGCAGAAACTTTATCAACATAAGTTATAGCAAAATGATCTTGTAAAGCAGTTATAGCCGGTTTTAAGGTATTGAAATTTACATGAAGATTTTTTGGTTTAGTTCTCAGATAAGCAATTTTAAAATCACTTAAATAATGAAATTTCCACTGTTCGAAAGTACTTACAGGTATACTATGCTTTATAGCTGTTTTATAAATAAATTCATCAATATTACGTTTGAAAATTTGGAATACATTCTTTTTATAACCTATGCGAAAACCAGTACCATAATTCATTAAATTAGACAAAGCCGTATTGTCAGTAATTTGAGTATTTCCTGTTATAATGTGGTTGTAGTGTTCATTGTAACCGGTCATATTATGTTTACAATTACAATTTTCAGGAGAAAAAGCAACAACATTTTTAGATATATTATTATAGTTGTGTTATATCACCTTTACCTTTTATCTGTTTAACTATTTCTAAGCTATTATTGCGTTATGTTTTCAACTATAATAATATATCTAAGATTTTTTTCATTCTATTCATCTTGTAATTATGTTTTAGTTGACTACATTAGTAAACTATCTGGTTTAACTTATCTATTTCACCTAAAATATTTTTCCTCTTCATAATTTTTTATTACTGTCTTGGTGTTATAGCCGACCTCCGGGAGTGTTGCCTGGCTTAAAACATGTTTAACCGGGGTTGGGGGGTCACAACCCCCCCCAGTCATCAACTATACCACCTCCAATTCCGTTTTTTGCCTATTTATATATGTCAATCTTATTTCAGGTTAGAGGAGTATTATATGGTCACATCTGCCCTTTTAATTATCTTAATTTTAAATATCTATATATCGTAAATATTTTTGTGAGCAGCTTAGCGCCTAAAATTTATTTACTCTTTTTTGTTTCATATTAAGTAATTTACATTTGTAAACCATATATATATATATATATATATATATATGTACATATAACACAACGATCAATGTATGCAATTGATGTATGCAAAAAAAAAAATATATATATAAAAAAATCGTAACGGATAATTTCATAGACAAAATAATGAAGAAGAAAATATTCAAATTAAATCTTTTAGAACGTAGTTAAGAATATAGTGCAGTTAATATAGTACAGTTTGAGGAACGTATCTTTTACTGTATTTTAATATTTTTTTGGATAATTTCCAATCATCTGCCGCATTAGCAAGAAAAAAGAATATATTTTTTTTGTCTATTTCGTTGTTATGCACGTGCGCAAAATTAGTTTAAAGTATCCCAAAAAGAAAAGAAACCACGTGATCGGCATTTAATAAATTAAATTCTAAAAATGAATCTTTAAAAATTCCCCAAAAATCAGAAAAGGGAGGTAAAGATTCGAAAAGGATTTCATTTTAAAGGAATTTTTAGGATCTTTCTCGTGATATAAATTTTATAACCTTTGGATTGTTATTTTAAATGCGAACTTTAAAGAATGTTACAAAAACAGCTTAAAAATTTAATTTTAAAAAAACCTAAGAAGAATTTTTCAAAAAGCTCTCTTAATGCACCCATACACTATAAGAAGAATCGCCATGCAAAATGTCAGTCCTTTAAGTCCAGTGGTTTGGTCTGTGCCTTATCTGTCAGTCAGTCAGTCAGTTACGGAATTGTTATATATATATATATATATATACACATATATACGATGGATATAACAATATGTTATTTTGTACGGTATGGAGGAAAGAATCTGCAGGCTAAAGTTAGTAGTTTAAAAGTATTAAAAATACTGTAGAGCATTTTCTAGTAGCTTTGGAAAAATATTTATCACTGATTAGCAGAAAATCGGGGAGACATATTTGTTCGGAAACAGTTCCTAAGAAGCCGTGGCCTAACAGCTCTATAAGTTTCTGTTCGGAAAGAAATTTTTTACCGCATGAAATATTTTTGTAATAAATGGATACGTTGAAGATTTAAGCTTCTAATATTCTTAATGTTTATTAGACCCGTGCTTCGCAACAGAGTACATTCAAATTAAATACAATCCAGGAGCTGAATTCAGATTTTATACTATTGTACTTAAGTGAAAGTTTAGTCTGAAAGTTTCTTTTAAACTTTCCAATGTATGGTAAACGATTTTGTTATATTGTCATGCAAGACGTAATCCCATTTATGTTTTTTTTTTCTTTTTAGCTTTTGATTATAATCTCAGAGATTTTAATCAAGAGTACAGAATCTTTCCTCCTCTCCGCCTGATTTCGGAGGTCCAAACAAAAATACGCCCTTAAACCAGAGGAAACTTTTCAATTAGCTCATCCACACCTCTCACAACTTCTACTTCCTGCTGTGTTGGGCATCAACAGGTGTCTCGCCGTTTTTAGCAATCGCTGCCGGTCGGAAACACTCTTGCATTGAAATGAATACCTGCACATCCAGTCTACGAAACATCCTCCAGGGGTTTACAGTACCCTAATTTTCAACGAAATAAACGACGTTCTCGGTTCTTTTTTCCCGCAAGATCGTTGAACTAAATGACATATTAGATTTATTGCATCGTGCATTGCTTTTATGGATACAGGCAATGGAAACTGAGTTTGCACGAAGCGACATTTTTTACCACGTTCGTTAATTTGTGAAGGTTTTGGATTGATTGTTCAACGTGTATACTGAATATTAAATTGTACGTTAACTGAAGAGGAACTTGTAGGCAGTCAAAACTGACAAATCAACAAACTGGTATATACAAATTCACCTCATAATGAAAAGAAAGAAGAATATCTGTTAAAAAAAAAAAATCTTCTCTCATATTGATTTGAACACTTAATGAGCGGTAACATGGGTAAGACTGAAACTATTCGCTTCCACAACAGTTATTGTGGATTAAATAAAATTTAACCTCAACTGATTCGTTTTCTATGAGTATCTTTAGAGCAGTGGTTTCCGACCCGTAGAAGTCTGCAGACCACTAAGCCAGAAATTGAAGCATGTGCTGACCCCCCCCCCTCCAGCAACTTGAGGGGGTGGGGGGAGCCCTCCGGGGGTATCGGGGTATAGAATATACCTCAGGCAAAAGGGATACGGGATTAACGTAATCACATTCTTATGTATCATATTCTAATAATAAAATAATTATGTTAAACTTTTGTTGTGTACTGTGAACGTACAGACAACTCGCACATATTCTGCTTAACAATCCTCATTTATTTCAATTTTAACAAACACCTTCTCAACATACTATCAATACAATTACATTACTGCCTGCTAGTTAAGAACAACATAAGTTTATATAACAGCAAAAAGAATGCAATCAGCTTTTTTTATTAAAAATCGTTGCCATTCAGCAAGCAAACGATAGTGAAAAAGATACGCAAACGATAAGCAAACGATAATCATTTATATTAAATAAAATTATTTAACACAAATATGAATAACAAAAAATAGTTATTTAGTGTGCTACCAGCCAAGCCACTACGCTTTTAAGAAATTTTAATTCAACGCCTGACAGCCATCGGATATATTCGGCCCATCTAGTTCAATGAACATTACTTTCAAAATCCTCATTTATTTGGCATCTTTTTCATATGTGGTGCCGGGTTGGGAACCAATGCTTTAGAGCAGCGGTTCCCAACCGGTGGGTCGCGGAAGGGTAAGGCCGTCTGCACACGGAGCGACTCAAAGGAATCTGAACTGGTTAGCGACTGAAATTGCTTATCGGTTGCAAACTCGTCAGTGATGCGGCTCCGCACACGGGCCGACTCAATAGTGATTCAAATCAATAGTTTGCGACCTGTCATGGAAGGAAGAACATCATTATTCCAGGCATTATTTTTAGTTAAATTATTATCAGAAATTAATTTATTTTAAAAAATCGTCACAATAGATTGTCTTTGATCAATCGTTTAAAAATGGACTTTATATATGGGCGCACATATTCCATACAACAAAAAACGTTAGAGAATTTCATTTCTTCGCTAGGCAGAAGTCACGTGACTCGTGTACGTCATTTGGCAGCTTGCCAAAAGAGCGGCTATAACATAGATTGTGTTATAACATGCGCAACGCAAGAGAAACTGGCAACTGAAGTTGCTAGCGACTCGACACGTTGAGTTGCCTGCGACTGATTACAAACGTGTTGCTGACGGGTTTGTAACCAGTTGCGCCGTGTGCGTGGCTCCATTCAATTACATAGGTTGCGACTCATCAGGGACTGGTTTGTGATTGGAGTCGGTTATCAGTTTCCTTTGAGTTGCTCCGTGAGCGGACGGCCTTACTTACATGAAACTTCACGAATGCGCATAACAGGAAAACGCAACTTTTCTATTTAAATCAACGACAAAAAGGAAGAGTGGCAACTAGTTTAGAACTAATTAACATAGTCCTTCCTGGAGTCAGAGAAGTTTAGATGTGGTTGTCTGCACAAATGCAAGGATCGGGAGACACTTTGATATAAATAAGGAAAACGACAGAATTCTGCAGAAGACCTACATAGGTTTCGACGGCAGTGGAGAATAGAAAAAGGTTCAATTTCGGGTGTATTTCCTTTGTGCTCATAAAAAATTCTCTTCCTCTAATCGTCGAACCCACCGTAATAACTCCGAATCTGATTAAATTTTGTTACAAAATTTTGCTATCCATAATTATTCCTCAATTTTAGTTAATGACCTGTATACTTTATCAACTGTCTGAAAGAATATTTTGCTCGTAAAAGGCTTTTCTTAAGGCTGATGTGTACTAACCCTATTGGTTTCACTCACCTGCATGTTAAAGTATAGAGAAAATGGGTCCAAGGATATCCGACTTGGATGGAAATTTTTTTAAAAATTGTACTCCGTAATAGTGAAAGAAATTAGATAACTCAGGGCATTTTTCGTTTTTTTAAAATGCAAATAATATTTTTAAATTGAAATTATTCGGAGACAAAACCTGGTCTGGTATGTTTAAAACTTCTTAGATTATATCTTCTTAGATTTTTTTTAAATTAAAATTTTAATCTGTTTTTGTAACATTCTTTACAGTTTGCATTTGAAATAATAATCCGAGGGTTATAAAATTTATATCGCGAGAAAGATCCTAAAAATTCCTTTAAAATGAAATATTTTTTGAATCTTTACCTCCATTTTCTGAATTTTGGTGAATTTTTAAAGATTTATTTTTATAATTTAATCTATTAAATGCCGATCACGTGATTTCTTTTTATGGCAATTTAAATAAATTTATCGTCACGTGCATAACAAACTAAATAGACAAAAAAATACGTTTTTTTCTTGCTAATGCCGCAGACGATTGGACAATATTTTGTCTATAAAAATATCCCTTACTTTTTTTTATATAAATATATATATTTTTTTCTACATCAATTGTATATATTGATCGTCGCATTTATTATAAATATATATATATATATATATATATATATATATAAATAAAGAGAGAGCGATTTTGTAAGTGGAGGGTAATGTTGCGTCACGTGCCTAACAACGAAATAATTTCACAAGAAAAAATATTTTTTTCTCTTGCTAATGCGGCAGACGTTTGGGCATTATCCAAAAAAATATTAAAATACAGTAAAAGAAATATTCCTCAAACTGTACTATATTAACTGTACTATATTCTTTAGTATGTTCTATTAAATTTAATTTGAATATTTTCTTCTACATCATTTTGTCTATAAAAATATCCGTTACGATTTTTTTATAAATAAATAAATAAATATATATATATATATATATATATATATATATATATATATATATATATATATATGGCATTAATTGCGTACACTGACCATTGTATTTAATTTGAAAGTACTCCGTATCGAAGCACGGGTATTCAGCTAGTTCTTTTATATATTTATTCCACTTCTTAGTTCCATTTTTCCCCCTTCCACTTTATCTTACTTCATTGGTTCGTTTAGTAGTCGGAAGTATCCCTTTGCGAGGTCTTGAAAGCATCCCGTTCACTCTACAGTTCCTCTGAGAGGCAAAACCTAAGCCCAGCCTGCCATTCTGCAGTCGACGACCGTATTAGGGTTCCTTTGGAAAATTCGCCAGTTTTCCATATGTATATCAAAGAGTTTAGTGACCATCACATTGGTGAATTGTCCACAGAGACAACCGCGCTTGATGCTCCACGGCAAACTTTTCCACGTCCTGATGATCAACCATATTCATTTGTTACATGCTGGGTGGCTATTTTCAAATTTTATTGTGGATTTTAAGTTATTTGTACACCATTGAAGCGGCATTTTCGATCAAAATATCGATTTTCCTCTCATACAATGATATCAAAGAAATAATATTTTATCTTTCTAATTCTGTTTCTGTCGCAACTAAGAGCCATTCTGACAACAGTTGTCAAGGCAACCGGAAGTAACTGTTTCTCAAAACGAATTATTTCGTCCTTTCTCTTGACGCAAAACATCCTACAGGAAGGGCCTGTTCACATAGGAGTCCGTTGCGTTGCGTTAAGGAAAAGATGACGTTGAGACGAAAATAAACCAATCATAGGCGTTAAAAATTTCATTGCTAATCGTTTGGAGGCATATGATTGATTGATTTTCGTCTCAACGTCATCTTTTCCTTAACGCAACGCAACGGACTCCTATGTGAACAGGCCCTAAGGCTTTGTTCACATAGCAGTCCGTTAGCGTAAGCATTTAAAGTATTAAAACATATTCAACCAATGACAAGCGTCCAAACGATTAGCAACGAAATTTTTCAGGCTTATGGTTGGTTTATTTCCGTCTCAGTGCCATTTTTTACGCTTACGATAACGGACTGCAGTGTGAACGGGCCTTTAAAAGTTATGCGTCACATGACTTAAAATTTTGAAGAGTAGCTCTTAGAATGTTTATAAAGGGTTATAGTCTACCCTCGTTTAGCTGCCACGCCACAGGTCCAGGGTTCGATACTTCGACTGGGCAAGTTCGACTCAACCTTTCATCCCTTGAGTAGTTCGGTAAAATGAGGACCAAGCATGCTTGGGAACTAAACTCTGGGGGTCCCGCGTCAGATTGACCACCTGACCGAGACATATGCTGTATGGCACCCCGAGCCCACGGTCAAGAAAGCGGAGATGGACACCGCTGGCCCTGGTCCACAGTTTAGTTTTATAGTCTACCCTCGTGATTGTATATTCATTGGGTTTTTTTCGTTTGCATTGGTATGAATTGCAAACGATAATTTCCCTGCACAAAACTTAACTCATGCTATCAGCAAATGATATAACGTTGTTACACGATGCGTTTTTCCGTGGGAGAAAATGGCCGCTTTTGCAAGAACTCGGATACCTTAAGGAGGCGTATCTTCAACTTCCACTAACTTTCTTACCCGTCCGAAAGCGAGCGGTGTTTCACGGTTCTTCCTCGGTCAAAAGGAGGCCGGGACTAGCTTTCGCTGGTCACCCCTGACATTTTCTTCGGGTAATATCTGGGTCATTCACTGGGGAATTTTGGGGAAAGTATTAATGAAAAAGAGGGGGGTAGGATGGAGGAAGTTCATATATCATTGCTCTGAACGCGTGTTTGAAAGTTCTTTCTCTTTATAGTTGGGTGACGCAACAGTGAGTAATTCCGGTTCGTTGAATGTATCTATGATGCCCGGTATAAAGGGCTTAACGAACGTAGGCGTCAGCCTACGTTCGGAGCACTTTTTTTTAGAAAAACAAAAAACTAATTAGATACCCAAATTTTTAGTTTAAATGTGTTATAAAATTATAATAACAGGTATTATTTTTACCAAATTTTCATAAAATTTCAAGAAATAGGTCATTTTGAAGAAAAATTAAGCAAAATTCTTCAGTTACGTTAACAGCCATATTTTCAGTTTAACTGCCTATACATCAATTTCCTTGATACAGTATGTTTATATGATACTTATGAGTGAACAGAACTAAAAATATAATGGTATTCTTAACAATTACTGAAAAAAGGGAAATTGCATATTAAACGACATATTTTTTTCAAAATCGTCCCATTATATTGTATACAAACACTTGTAAAATCAATAAATTTACTGATAGAGATTAACTTTTTGTTTGAGTCACAGTATGAAGTGTGTAAAGCAAGTAGAAAAAATTTTAGGTTAATATCTTGAGTACATTTTCAGAAAACAGCGGAAACGTACATAAAAATAACAAAATATTCATTTTGCAGAAAACGCATTTAAAGTTTTTACTCATACAGCAAGTAGTGTTTTACTTACTTTTAAAAGTTAAAATTCACCACATTTATACATCAAACCTTCATTAAGTTCACATTTTACTAATTTTGATTTTCTAGCTGCTCGTTTTTTTTTCCTGACCACTTTTGCAGTTGATAACGATTTACGTATCGAGTTTTGAATTCTCATGTTATCCATTTCAAAGTAATTAACAATAATTTCTGGGGAAATTTTAACACCTATTATGTCGAATACACGCAATAGACCCCTATAACCAGAATTAAATACAAAAACTGCTATATAAGATCCAAGTAACAGGGTCTGTAGTCCGACAAAGGTTTCTTTTGGTTAACATTTATAACTCCGATTGAAAAAGAAATTTCAAATAATTTTATAATTAACAAAAAAATTTGTATTTTTATAACATTAAAATATACCGAACTGAATTTATTTTGACATTCTATAGAGTGCTAAAAAGTTTGCATCACTTTCTTGTAATTAGTGTGGCGCAACAAACAGCCGATGGTGAAAATTCCGTTCCAAGTACGGATGTACTTGTACTCTCCTCCGAAACATTCTCCTTTTTTATCTTACGGCACCAATATAACATAAGAATGTCCTCCTCATCACTGGAGCTGCTCATTTTAAACAAATAAAATCAAGAAGCGTTGTACTTTGCTCGTTGAAGACATTCAACCTACTGAGAAAAATATGGATTCGTCATCCCGCTTCGGATTCGAGACGAAACCATTTCGAGTGCGATTCGACCCGTGTGCGGGTCGACTTCGCATAGTTCATACAAGACGCACATCTCGCTTCGAGTTCGAGCCGAGTACGAGACGACCCGTATTTGGATGGCCTACGTCTAGTAAAGCTTTCTCGAACTCGACAAGAAGCATTTTCTTACCGTAATTTATTGTACGGTCTAAGCAGGAACTGTACATCGAATCAAACTGAAAAGCGAATACATTGCGTACTTGTAGTGACGTTCTTGCTATCATAGTTAAAAATTACTATCTAATGGGAACATTAAACAAAAATGTCTACAAACCTTATCCGGATCAACGAAGGCCGTATATATATATATATATATATATGTGTGTGTGTGTGTGTGTGTGTGTGTCAGAATTTAGTTGGAAAAAGAGTAATTAATGTCAATTTAAAAGAGGCTTGGGAATTAAATTATTTTCGTGGCGTAATTCGCCTCTAGTCTTTCATATTTCAAGACGCGCGAATTGGGAAAGGGAAATTCCCCTTTTCATTATATAATCTTGGCGCGTCTGTGATTAAGCGTTCGAAGAGAAACTCTTATATAATTCTCCTTGGAGAAGATGTCTAGATTGGGCTCTGCGCATGTGCAGGGAGAGTTTGGCGTACGGAGTTGGCCGTCAGATTGGCAGAGCGCGGGAGAAATTTGTTGAGGACGGACGTGTGTTCGCCGGGTTCCCCAAAATGTAAATGGCGAGCGCTCAAATATGCGCTACTTGGAACAGTGGTTGCTGGAAGAAGAAATAAACCTGATTAAACTGGATTAATGTGATGTTCTTGAGTTGGACTGCCTTCTTTTACGCCACCGGACTACCACGGACTGCAACATCATTTAATATAGCGGGCGTAGTTTTACGCTCGACATATATATATATATATATATATATATATATATATATATATATATATATATATATATATATATATATATATATATATATATATATATATATATATTTATATTTATAGATAGATAGATAGATAGTTCAGAATAAATCCGGATTTCAATCAATATA
>OU015499.1:156559924-156582424 GCA_907164885.2 Dolomedes plantarius
GGGATATAAAATTGTGAAAAGAAATCTCATTTTGGTAAAAATTTCGTAACATTTTAAAATAGAGGGAATTTTTAATACAATGGAGTGCTTACGCCCATTGACCATACACCCATGGCGCAACAGTCCATTGTGGACCCCATCTCTGCTTTCTTGACCGTGAGCTTGGGGTGCCATACAGCGTATGTCTCGGTCAGGTGGTCAGCGTGATACGGGACCCCCCCCCCCCCCCCAGAGTTAGATTCCAAGCATGCTTGGTCCTCATTTTATCGACACACTCAAGGGATGAAAGGCATGAGTCGACCTTGAAGGGTCGAAGGTCCTTTGAAATAGAGCAATCAAAAAAATTTCGAAATTTTGCACTCAAACAGCCATTTTAACGTAGGTCTTACAGTACCCTAAAAGAAGTAGTACCTTAATAGAAATAGGAATTCAAATAGAAACTAGCTTTCCTAATTTTTTTTTCTGTTCAAGCTTTTCACATTGATAGAATTACCCTCATAGAATTCCAGTCCTCAGATGGTAAAATGTTATAAGAAATTTACATGACAGCAATTCTAAGACTCTCAAGATGTGATGAAAAATCAGTAAATTGTTTTACACGAGCAAACGTGGTACCAATGTTTCAGAAAAAATAGTTGGCTATTAATTACAGTATTTACAGTAAATAGAAAATACAGTAGAACCTGGGCCCGGCCAATGACCATCACCCCTTCTACTGCCTTAGGTAACAATAGACCCTTAATTTCTCGACATTTCTAAAGGGCGGCCCATTATAGGGACATGGCACATTATAGGTGCATTTACCTTATATGAGGAATGGAATAAAAAATTCAGAATTTCTAACATGGAGGGGATAGTTCTGCAGGGAAAACGCCAGTCTTGGGGTAAAGAGATCGTGATCAAAGCCCGGTTTCTTGCAAATGGTGGTTAGGGTGGCAACCTGCCCTAAGAGAAAATGAGTAAGGTTCATCAGTCCATACTCGTCTAATTGTGTATACTCGTCCATAGAGTTCATACTCGTCTAAATATTTCATCAAACAGAAGACATAAATCAATTAAAAAAATATGTACACGCCCGCAGCCTGTTAATCTCTAAAAAATGGACAACGTGTGACGTGGGAGACCTACACACAGCTGGAAAATATCTGCTGGGAGATCACTTGCCTCAAGGTTCTTAAGGCGACAGGGTTCGAACCCAGGTCATAATATAGACGGACGATGCAAGTTTTAGGAGAAATGAACGATATTAACCCCTCGCTCCCAATTCAGTGGGTACATCCAGGCCCTGTAGGCCCGGGCCTAGGGTCCCCCGAATGTTAGGGCCCCCCCAAAATTTTTATTTTAAAAGAAAAGAAAGAAAAAATTCCCAATTCAAATTTTTTTTTAATTTTACCCTTTTTAGCAACTTTTTTTATATATATCCTTTCAAATTTGATTGATTGATTAATCATATGTATAGTTATATGTATAGTTCATCATATGTATGTTATAGTGTATATAAGGTATTAATAAGGTTTTCTGGTTGCATTGTATTGGTGTTTTAATGAAGTTAATATGTTGTATTGCTTCTTGTTATTTGATAATGTTCTAGGCTTCTACGCTTCAAATAGCTAATTCTTGGCAAAATGGTATTTTCACAATGATTCAGGATTATTATTTGTGTGTGTGTATGTGTGTGTGTGTGTGTGTGAATTTTGGAAATTTTACGCCTGCATCAGTGTTAGGGGGCCCCCATCCCAAGTTGTGCCTATAGTCCAGAATTTTCTAAATCGGGCCCTGGGTACATCCAGTTGTTTTTGTAAACTGGAGAAAACAGTCTTCGCCCACACGTGACTTCGATCCACATTGCTACCAAAATATTTTGCATGACTCACGTTTACTTCTCATGTGTCTTGAGAAACGTGCGGTCTGAGCGACCCAGTTCGAACAAATGCGCAATGCAAATTCCCTGTCCTCTCCGCGACACTCTCTCTCTCGGGGGCATGTCTGCGAGTTCTCTTACATATAAAGCAACCCCTGGAGGTCTTCTGCAACATGAACACGGCCGCGGACAAAGGAAAGTAGCAGAGGGAACCTATAGCGCGTAATCGCATTTCCTGCTCTCACAGAAGGTATAAACATCGTTGCCAATGTAGGTCGCACTTTCATCGGCTATTTAGCGGTGTGACCACTTTCGCCGAGCTAATCTTCTGGTTCGTTGACTCAAGATGACCAATTAAACGCAAACGCCTTCGGACGGGGGGGGGGGACTTTTTTTTCCCTCGAGATGGTTTCATACCAGTTATGTTCCTCCCGATCACTCAGAAAACGTATTCATGTCGCCTCACCGTACGGCTTGAAATGGAGATCGATTCGGACGTAAAGGAAGAGGAAGGGAGTTTTCGCGTGTCAAAAGTGCCGAATGAGTTGTGCATTTCTCGATTGTATCTCTCGAAAAGTGGTTTCAAAGAAAGATCGAAACGGAAAAAATAATAATAATGATACGACTCTTTACAACAAATTACGCTGTCAGTTTAGATGATTGCATTGAAAACCGGATTTTTTAAAAAAATAATGTACGAATTATTTATTTCTACGAATATATTATTTTGATATACTATTGCATGAAAAACTGGGAAAAAAGATTTAATATGTATTAAATCGTGGATGAAAAGATAGCATTCAAAACGGGATACGGAACACCTCCCCGCTGTGGCGTACTGGAAATAGGGTCTTATTTTTTCCCGAGACCCCACAAGAGCTTGAAACACAGCCGCGTGTTTTTCAAGGAATGTGGTGCTCGGTTCCACCAGTTCGGACACACGTGGGGGGGATTCTTGACGTTTCTGCAATGTAATAAAGTTCGGCGTCTAAGAAGAGCTGTCAGCCGATAATCTGCGGCCCCTCCACCCCTTCTGAAAATCCAGACATTGGAGAGAGACGCTAGAGAACGCGGCCTGTGCGGATGTGTGTTTCAGGCTCCGTACGTTGTGAATCTTCACGGGATGTTTAATTGAATATGTTGCTGTGTTTAAATGTTAATTATTTTTGTTATTAAATCGTTGAGTTTTTGTTTTTAAAATTTGGCCTTCGCTTTTAATTAGAACTCTGTCTTTATTGGTATGGATCAATAGTTGTGAAATTTCTTCAAAATGCCTCAGAGAGTTTATCAGCCTTGTCGTGACGCTACACCGCTAAAATATATTCGTAGATTCCTCCCTTTTTTCTTCCCATTATATCAGTGGTGCGGCACTGTCGACCGCTACCCATTTTCTTTAAATGAAAAATCCCGCGACCCCGATGAAAATGTATTGGTAACAGCCATTTAAAAGTAGAGAAAAATTAGTAAAATGTTAACAAAAATATAGAAAAAAGGAACGGGGCAAATTTTGACAAATTATTTCAAAAATCAATGAAGTGCCCATATTGTGTATAATTTACTTGGCATAATAACGATTTTTCAAAAATGGCTCCCTCACCATCGACATTTCTTTTATGCCAAATCTCACGTGACCAAAACTTCGTATTTAAATATTAATATGCATTTGTATTTCATTTAGGTAAAAATGGGCAAAATTAAAAATTAAAAAAGAAGATGATTTTAAAAGGATATGCTTCTTATTAAAACACTGAAAATTATAAACTCCATTTATCTATATAAAACTATATATATATATATATATATATATATATATATATATATATATATATATATATATATATATATGTGTGGCTTGGTACAAGAAGTGCCCAAGTCATTTTTTTCTAAAATGACTTTGTTTGCTTATATCGCTTTAAAAAAATATTATTTTCAATGCAAGAAATACCCAAGTCTTTCTGATGGTTTAAAATTGTCTTCTAAACCATTGTACAGATTTGGTTACTTCTTGCATTGAAAATAAAATTTTTTTAAAGCGATATAAGCAAACAAAGTCATTTTAGAAAAAGATGACTTAGGCCCTTCTTGTACCAAGCCACAGATATATATATATATATATATATATATATATATATATATATATAATATACGTATGTATATATAAAAACCCGGAATTTGCGAGCGCTCATACTAAACGAGCGAAGTATTTATCCCTTTGTCCTCGTTATATGGGAAATCGACAATACATGTGTTTACGTCATAAAAAAATGAAAACCGGTGAAAAACGATCATATAGAAAGGGAAAAAAAATTAAAGTATCAGAGTTGAGTTAAATAGAACGTAGAATATTATACAATGTGGAATTATTACGCAATTCATCCACATTTCCGTTAGATGAAGTACATTTTTCAAGGCTTCTAACGATTAGGTCTGAAACATCTAAAAGAAGCAATTATTTTTTTCTTTCATTTCCTCGGTTAATAGCGGAATCGGAACCTTATTACCCTTCGGCTGAGAGACAACTCACTTCTTCCCCATGCATATTTTTTCCGAATATGAGGAAAAGCACTTTGTACTTGCACGAGGAAACAGGAAGGCATTTGTTTTGAGCTAGCTATCTGCGCCGACCGAAATCGGAGATTCCTATCTGGGCGTGCGGGTTGTGTTCATTTCAGGTGGCCGGTAAACAATTGGCGGACTGTAAACACTCCTGGCGTAGGTGAAACCGGTGGGTCCCCGCGGGACCGCCGTTTCGCATTACAGTCACGATCTGACCTGGATCGCGCGTCTTATTTCAGATCTCTTTAACTTCCCAAAAGATTCCGGTCTAAAAATAAACGATGTGGTCTGCTCGAGGGATCGGACACAGAGGGCTTTTTTTGGGTAGCCTCTGATCGGCACCTGCGGAACACGTCCGGAACAAATACGTGTGGACAACGTGTGTAACAGATATGTATAAACAAAATGTCTTCTTGTGGCGTTGCCCGGGGGTATCGGGAAATGGCTGACCTAATCTCGTAAGGTTACGACGGTGTTGTTTTTGTAAACATTTTGTGTAGGCATGCCTTAAAAGAGGAAAACAACGATTTCCACCTGGAACTCTTTTGACAACAGTTCTATCAAAATATCCTCGTTCTCTCGGAATTGTTCAATCTTTATTAGTTTTGTGCTACTAGCGAAGTTTCGGTGTTGCCTAGTTATCGACAGTACTCTCGACGCTGCATTGGAAATAGAATTTTCGAAGAATATATATATATATATATATATATATATATATATATATATATATAATAACGCCACACCAGTTTTAATTCTATTTCATTGATTTTTCTCTTTTAATATTGTCTTTCTCCTTATATAACTCTCTGAATGGCGCCTAGCTGTCGCTAAACATATTACACCACAAAAACCCCGTGGAGAAACAAAACTAAATTTCCTCCTGCTGGTGGGAGTGGTGGACTGCGCACTTAGAATCATGGATTGTGTGTGTATATATATATATATAATTAAACTCATGGCGCAACAGTCTGCTGGGGTCTAAGACCGGTGGTGACCATCTCCGCTTTCTTGACCGCGGGCTTGGGGTGCCATACAGCATATGTCTCAATCAGGTGGTCAACCTGACGTGGGGCCCCAAGCGTTAAGTTCCCAAGCAAGCTTAGTCCTCATTTTGTCGACCCACTCAAGGGATGAAAGGCTGAGTCGACCTTGCCCAGTCGCGGGGTCGAACCCTGGATCTGTGAGATGGCAGCTTGACGCTTTTAACCACTACGCCACCGGGCGTGTATACATGTATATATGTATGTATGCATGTAATGCGTATGTATATATGTAAGTATGCACGTATGCGTGCGCTACTAACTTACGTTTCATGGTTTGATAACGTTCTGAATCTACTATTGTCACGTTTGCCTAAGTGATAGTGGACACTTCGAAGATTTATGTGTTTTAGGGTCCAGGAAGCCGCAACCAGGATGTGGGAGGTGGGTAAAAAGAGTCCCTATTTTTGTTTGTCAGTGGAGAAAAGTGAAATCGGACCCGGACGGGTAAAGATGTCCCCGGGTTAAGCTAATAAGACAGTGTTGTGCTAAAGCGTTTAACGAGAAACTATTAGGTTATGTCTAACAAAAAAAGGGATGAAATTTACGACTATATGCCATCCCATCTTATCAATCGTTCTTTAAAAAAAAGGAAAGAACTTCGTGCCTTTTGAGGGTTGAAGTTGAAAAAATGAACGGAAAGCAAAGAGTGTAAACTGATTCTTAAAACCGGTGGATTGATTCTTTAAAGCGAAAATTTTAACATGGAAATAATACATTTGTTTTTGTTTTCGCGATATTGATTCTTATAAACGGTTGATTCTTATAACCACTGATCACTATAAGCGGAGGTTACTGTATATATGTATGTATATATATATATATAGAGAGAGAGAGAGAGAGACACATAACGACATGGGGGTTCCGCCCCTCCAATCACTAACGTAGCTAGTTCTTCGTGGAAATCCGATCATTTAACTCCTGTTAAAGTGTCAAAATCAGTAGTTTGCGCATAGAAATGTCAGCTGATAATTTGAAAAGGCGCCGTCTTTAAAACTTGCCTCAGGCGCCAACATGCATGTGCCCGGCTCTGCATGCAACATCGTGTTTTCGCACCGAAAACAAACAGAAAAACGTACAAAAATGAATTGGATATGCTCAACAACTGTTTGAAATGGACATGCTCAACAAAGCAAACACGTTAGAGACATTTTCATGTCACGAAATCTTTACAATGTTTCCACCAGGCATGAAAAAAAAATCTAGAATATGATAACGACCCGATAACAAAACTAATTTCTTCATCCTAGGGAAACAGAGTGATTTGACCGCTGTGTCAAATCATTGTTGCCGCTTTCCTTTACCACATGACTGGCAAAACAACAGTTTAACGCCAGTAAAACCGTTTACAGAAAAACCGAGCATTAAATGACAAATGGAAGAATGTCGAACGAACAGGCAAGTGAAAAGAAAAATTCGACCATTATTGTTGGAGTTGACAGAGCGAAGAGTAGGCCAAAAGGAGTTTTGAAATTTATCTCTTGGAGGGAATATGCCTGAAATACCAATGAACAAACCGGATTTTCGCAATCCTACCCATCAGTTTTACACTTTAAAGCTGCTGTGTACTAACCCTATAAGATTCGCACACCTGCATGTTAACTTATGGAGAAAATGTGTCTGCTATTGACTGCCACATAAATGCCGATCATCCGATAAAAATGGAATTTTCAGATAGCCCGAACTTTTCTGCACCTTGCAGCAGGATTCATTTTATAAACTGCGTCCACCAAAGGGATTGAGGAGCGTTTAAAACACACTACACCCGATTTTTTTTCTCCGGGTTATTTCAATTTAAAAATATTGCTAGTCGGTACCCGTCAAAACAGGACAGCTAGATAGTAAATAAATGCACTAATACACAAATTATAGTCAACACATCATTGTCAAATGTTGAAAATCATAAAAATGCGCAGAAACAAATGAATGTGTTTAAGCGGCCTCGTGCTGAGTGAGTATCTAAAGCCAGATTTAAAAATGCCACCGAGCATGCGCAGAAAGAAATTTTTTTTAATTGTAAATTATCGCTCATTAAACAGCGCGAAATAAACAATTTCCATGAGGTTTAATCTTATATTTCCCAAACATAATTATCATAAAATTAAAAATGGCAGAGAGAGAGAGAGAGAGAGACTCCTCGGAATAAACGTGTTTATCATTAAAACATGTCACTGAGCATGCACAGAAACAGTGAGTTTCTACAGCCAGATTTAAACATGCCACTGAGCATGCGCAGAAATAAATTTTTAATTGTAAGTGATCGCTCATTAATAGAAATTGCGGTTACAAAAACCAAATTTGACAAATCTACAGATTACAGTCTTGCGTTTAAGACCAAAATGAAGTTAAAGGATGCAGTAGTTTTCTCTCACGGACTGCCCAAAGAATCGGCTTGGCAACTTAAATACATAGATTTGCATTTTTTTAAAGGAAAAATGTCCCGAGGTGTCGAATTTCTTTTTCTATTATGGAGTATATTAAAAAAAAAATTCCAAATCTGCCATCGTAGGACCCATTTTCTCCATAAGGTTAACATGGAGGTGAACAAATCCAATAGGGCAGGAGTTCCCAACCTTTTTATAGTACCGTACCTGTACGTTGTAAGCAATTTGATGACGTACCGGTAGACCAAAAATTTTGAAATGGGGAATAAAATGCGATGGAGAACAAAATAAATTAGGATATATATAAAAAATCATTTTAAATAAATCTACTGAATTTAATGCGCTTACCTTAACAGCTTCTTAATATTTATTAATAATACAGTTACTATTGATTAATAATATGCAATTCATTTAAAGATGTTTGAAACACAAAACACAATTTTTTGTAGAACTCAGACACAGTTAAAATTCGCAAACACAGTTATAGTCACAGTTATAATCCGTAGGCGAGTGCCAAATTTTTATGGGGCGGTCATAGATAGCACATTCAGGTGTAGACGGCATCTTTTGAGATTAGGTAAATCCCAATAAAGTATTACAACACAAACAATGGATACGAAATTCCAAACTAAAATATTAAAACGTATGGATTATTAGCTATTATAGTCATTTCTTTTATTTTTTTTTCGTAATACAGACTTTTAATAGATTTTTGTTTTATATTGTAAAATCATTTGCGCACCGGTAGCTGCCTGTTCGCGTACCACTGCAATAGGGTTAATAACGCGGGGTTGAATGAATGCTGTTTCATAATGGAGGAGCACCGGATCCGTCCTTTGAAAAGTTCAGCACGTGCAACAGATGAACTTAAACCATGATAACGTCGGAAAAACAAATGTGTCCATCACCCCGAGAACTAATGAAGCCGGACGACTTTGGTAAACGAATACTGATTGACATTTTCAACTCACCCTATATCTGTCATCTTACGTGATTGGCAAAAGGTCGAATCTGGTCTAGTGTGTTTGAAACGCTCGTCCATTCTTTTATGGTGGATGCAATTTATAAAAATGTATCCCGTTGAGAGGTGCAGAAAAGTTCAGGCTATCTAAAAATACCGTTTTTATTGGATTTTTAGCATTTATGTCAATAGCAGACCCATTTTCTCCATAGGTTAACATGGAGATGAGCGAATCCAATAGAGTTATTACACAGTAGCCTTAAGGTTGCTATGTACTAACCCCATTGGATTCGCTCACCTCCATGTTAACCTATGGAGAAAATTTGTCCACGCATTGCCGACTTGGAATCAAAGATTGTTTTTAAAAAATTGTACTCCGTCATAGAGAAAGAAATTTTACATTTGTGTACCTTTATCGTTTTTTTTAAATGCAATTAATATTTTAAAATTTAAATTATTCAAGAAAAAATCTGGTATAGTGTGTTTTAAACGCTCATAAATGACAATACCAATTTTATTGGATTATCAGCATTTATGTATCTTTAAATAGGTGACAAAAATATATTTTAAATAAACAATTTGGGGGCAGCGCTTAACCCCCATATAGAGAGAGAACCATTACAATCTCTCAAAATGTCAATCCTAAGGGGGGTAGAATTCTCGAACTGTCGACTGGACTCCTCCCACCACAAGAATCTGCAAGAAGAGGAAAAGGGAAATACGATTTTTTCTTAGTACATGGCAGCCTAAGGCCGTCTGCACACGGGGCAACTCAAAAGAAACTGATAACTGACTCGAATCACAAACCAGTCCGTGATGAGTCGTAACCTATGTAATTGAATGGAGCCACGCACACGGCGCAACTGGTTACAAACCCGTCCGACGGGTTTGTAATCAGTCGCAGGCAACTCAACGTGTCGAGTCGCTAGCAACTTCAGTCGCCAGTTTCTCTTGCGTTGCGCGTGTTATTACACAATCTATGTTATAGCCGCTCTTTTGGCAAGCTGCCGAATGACGTACACGAGTCACGTGACTTCTGCCTAGCGATGAAATAAAATTCTAACGTTTTTTTTTGTTGTATGGAATATGTGCGCCCATATATACAGTCCATTTTTAAACGATTGATCAAAGACAATCTATTGTGACGATTTTTTAAAATAAATTAATTGCATCGGAAGCTCAATCCGCCTTTAAGACCAGGTCATACAGTGTTGAAAAGAAAAGACAAAACCTTTGTCCTCGAGGAATACTCAGGAAATCCAACGTAAATGAAGCACAAATAGCAAGAAGGTGCAATTTTGCACACGGCCGTTTCGAAGCTGCAAAGGAGCTTCTTCATCAGTGCAAAGAACTTAGTGGCAGCTCAAAAAGCCGAAAACTAAGCTCAAGCTTATAGTTTTAACTGGTTACAAACCCGTCAACGCCCTGCTGGCGGGTTTGTAACCAGTTGCGCCGTGAGCGTGGCTCCATTCACTTACATAGGTTACGACTCATCACGGACTGGTTTGTGATTGGAGTCAGTTATCAGTTTCTTTTGAGTTGCTCCGTGTGCAGACGGCCTTAAGCTCTGTTTCTTTACTAAGGAAGGAAGCAACTGAAGACTTGATAACTGTGAGAACAATGTCCATTACTCAGACATGCAGGAAAATTAAGGTTGAAATTAAATTGGCTTAACAGCCCACTGGTGATGTTTTCCGACGCAGTAAAACACGCAAGCAGAATTATAACGTCTCATATCTTTGAAAACATTAGCCTACTTTAAATAAAATCGGATTGAAATAATGGCTTGTCGACAGATAAACACATTAATTGATCTCATCGGAACCGGGCAATTTAAAGAGCCTTTTCGGTTTACATAAATCCCGTCCACCGGTTGATCGATGCGACGATAAGGTCTCAAAATTGTTCGCGACCGAAAACGCAAGCACCGAATGAGTGATTAATTAAGTCGAACGGTTATGCAAATGAGGGAAATTCGATGGGTTTTGTCGAGGTTGACTACTCTTGGAGAAAGCTAATAAAAAAAGAGGTTATGAAATCCATCATGACGAGAAAGTCTTCCAGAGTGCGGCCGGAGAATCAAGTGAAGTGCAAAAAGCATTCGGCTGTCTCGCACTGTTTAAGAAGAAAAATACGGCCCACCATTAGCTTAAAAATGTTTTCACTCCACTGCCCAATTAATTGAATCTGCGGTACATCGAATATGTAGGAGGGATGGAATGATAAAAAGGGTGTGCAAAACTTCAGGCATAATTTGACACAGGAGTATAGATTTTTTTTATATAATATTTATTTTGAATAACTCATTAAATTTTAAAACAAAAATGCTGTGATAACTTTTTTCTAAGGCCATTCCTTCCCCCATATACGACGAGATATCTGCGGCTTTTTTTATTAAGGGAACACCCAATAGGAAAACCCCTGTTAATGCATATATATATATATATATATATTGATGACAAGATACTGTCAAAAACCTATTATTCACTTATCTATTCATATTTTTCACTTATCTTTTCATGTTTTTGGTTCCTGGCTGTAGTGCTTTATGGCTTATACTGGTTTTTCACTTACAACTTTGTCTAAAAATATATATATATATATATATCGTAAGAAACTTCGTTCTGCGGTATATAAACTTAGTAAAAGTCCACATGTAATCAGGGCCCGATTATAAACGATGGGGGCCCCTGGGCAGATGCTATTTGCGGTCCACTCCTTACGAACATTTATAAAAATAAGAATTATCCATGGACTATTAGAAGTATTAGGTGCATACACCAAACGTGTGAGGAAAAGTTATTAAAAATCAGGATTAAAAAAAAAGTTTGATTTAAATTTTGATTCAAATAACGATTTAAACCAAACAAACCTGCATGCGAGTCCTATATTTACTATTACAGTGTATGGCTGATAAGATGAAGCATTCATTCATAAACATGTTTCACATCCAAATAAAAACGCCTTTCACCTTCTGCTGTACGTCTTATACAACCTGATAGTTTAACATTTTTCCTAAAGCAGAAAGAGAAATTAAAAACTTTCACTTATGTGGCACCCTACCTATTTTAGTGTTGAGAAACATCGTTAAAGAGATTTTGCACCTTAAAGAGGACAGTTTTTTGGGCCCCCTAGAATCAGGGGGCCCTGGGCAAAGTCCCGATTCGCCAATGCGATAAAAAGGCCCTGCAAGCAGCAAGGTACTCATAGACAACCCAGAATAAAAATGTATGTGGCAATGCAATCATCGGAGGACACACGCCGTCAGGATACTTACTTGATTCTAAAAGCTCTATACCATGTTTTCAGGCAAGGAAATGAAAGTGTCCTTTTTTTTTTCGAAAATTTTATCATCCGGAGTCTCCTTTGAAATGACATCCTTTTAAAATTGCCGTATACATCGTACTTTTGAGTTCCGAAGCTTAAACTTATTTCCTCTTGATCTTTTACAACCCTTTTTAACTGAAAGCTCGACTAAAATGACATCCATTACGCGATCTGACAAAAAAAGACTATCGCAGTTCGGAAGCATCTGGGCAACTGACGCCGCTAATCCTTCGACCCACAGGCTGTTTACCTCGAGGATCTATCGAAAGAGAATGCGAAAGAGCAAGACTGAAATATAGGAAATTCTTGCAGTGCGGTGAATTTTCCTTCCCCTGCTGATTTCTGCGGAAATAATCCAGTTAAATCTTGAACTTTCGGAGTTGAAGGTCAGACCTTAAGAGACGCAATGAACTAATTCCGGCGACCCAGGGCAGTTGATCAATTGACTGGAGCGGAGGGCTCGGAACAATATTTCATTGTCGCTGCTAAACCGCGTTTTCCGATGTAATTCCGCGCACTCGTTAAGAAATACCGCGCCGATTACGGTGGCTAAAGCCAATCGGTATTATCCAACACAGATGTTAGTGTGGCACAGTGTGGCTGTAGGATTTTAGGTAATGTCTTAAAACGCAACGAGCTGCAAGCGATTACTCTCTCGACTTTTGTTCCGTGGAATGATTTCGCAACCAAGAAATCGAGAAACAAACTCCCGTATGAACGTAAAGTCGAGCACAAATATTGCATATTCCATTGCATCCGGTTTTCAGTTAATGAAAATCTCTTAACTTCTTCCCTGAAACGGCCGGTAACATGTATTGGGTGACAGCCGTCCTGAAACATTTTAAATTGAATTTTATAATGTTTAAATCACATTTTATTTTCTAGACTGTACAACTTTTAGAATCGGATAATGCAAGACCATGTTTATACGAATGTGTAGGGGAAATTCTTGTACCTAGAGTCACCATGCTTTATTTAAATAATTAATATTTTACAGCATTTTTACTCATTGGAGTGAGTGACATCACTGTTTCAAGTCATAACAGCCATTTTTAATGAAAGCAAGAAGAAGCTACAGTTAAATAGAAAAGAAAGTCTTGATTTGATGATCAAAACTAAAATTTTTCACTTCAATTTGAAATCTTATTTTGTGAAAGTAAGTGAAAACTTATGTTTTAATATATAGCAGATAATTTTTGTAATCATTAAAGGAAAAAATGATATAAAAACAAAGTTTGTTTTCGGCAGGTCTTTGGCTATGGAAGCCATTTTGCCAAAAAAAAAATCTTGTACCTAGGGCCATGGCCTCTGGTAAAAAAGACGTCGACGAAAACTTGGCAAGTGTAGAATTCTCACCGATACCCCCGAGAATAATGAAATTCAAGCACAAATTTTGGAAAAATTAATTGTTAAAAAAAAAAGGTTACGAAATCTGTGTTTGAAACAGAGAATTTATGTGGGATCATTAAGAAAACAATGGATAAAAAGCATACATTAGAAAGTGATGAACATTTCTTCCTTTAAGACACTGCTTACAATTAACATTTCTTCCATACAAAGATTTTAGAAGTTGTGCATGAGAGAAATAATGCATACAATTTTTTTTTATTGTAAACAACAATTTCAGTTTTTGGAAATAATTGGCCCTAGGTACAATAGTGTTATTGTACCTAGGGCCATTTGTAATTTTTTTTTTAAATTTTCAATATCATTTACAAAATTTTTTTTCTACACTTGATGAGATTTTTATTTAAAGAGAATAAAGCACGTAATGTATACAAACTATTTTTATTATTGTAAGTTAGTTATAAGTAAAGATACTGCCATTTGAAAATAGCCGGCCCTAGGTTCAAGAGTTTCCCCTATATCGCCAGCGTACTCAGCAGCCTTAGGCCGTCTGCACACGGAGCAACTCAAAAGAAACTGATAACTGACTCAAATCACTAACCAGGCCGTGATGAGTCGCAACCTATGTAATTGAATAGAGCCACGCACACGGCGCAACTGGTTACAAACCCGTCGACGGGTTTATAACCAGATTATTTTAAATGTAAACTTTAAAGAATGTTACAAAAACAGCTCAAAAATTAAATTTAAAAAAATCTCAGAATAGTTTTTCCAAAATCTTTCTTAGTGCACTCGTACACTGTAAGAAAAATCGCCATGCAAAATGTCAGCCCTTTAGGTCCTAGCGGTTTGGTCTGTGCGCTGTCAGTCAGTCAGTCACGGAACTGTTTTATATATAGATAATAAAATGGATGTCGGCAGCTGACTAAAATCTTTAACTCTGTATTTTATAAATGTAACCTTTTTCACTCTCTGTCTCCTACTTTGGTGCTCAGAAGCGTGAAAATGGAACCTTCTGAGATCCTTTTGAACACATTAAGGTTTTGATTATGTGTCATAAACCCTCAGGTCGGAAGTATGCGACGAAAAAATACAGTACATCAATTTGATTTTCAAGCTTGAGTTTAGAGCATCGCTTCTAACATTACCATTGAAGTACTTTTTCCATGTATCGGACATTACATAAAAGATTTATTTTCTGCTGATTTAGCAAGCATCCACTCATGTTCAAAGACATTAAAGAGCTGGCGTGATGTAGCCACCGAATCAATGGCTCGAACCGCACTATTAGATCTGCGCCACTTCAGTTTGGATTCTGCAACTTTGATTACAAACTGCCTGACATATTTCCCCCTCCCCCTAATTGCATTGTGTTTCAAATGATTCTGAAAATGAAAGAAAAATCGGTGATAAATTGTTTTAGTGCTCCCAGCTTTTAATGGCACTGTCCAGAAAGTGGGGTTTGCCCACGTCTAATTATATCTAGCCCCAACGATAAAAAAAAACATTGGCTCTAATTCACAGCATTGCATAAAATATGCAATCCACCTTCTGTTTCGAAAGAGAGTGCAATAAAAATAAGCATTTGTGGTGAGCATGGTTATTTAGAAATCTGGGACACCGTAAGTGAGACAAAATTACCTAAGCAAAATTCCCATGCACTTTTTCACGTATGGACATAAATTTATGCCTTTATAGTAGCTAAAAGATCTAATGAAACAGCTATAAAGTGGTTTTTTTCGGCATGGAATATCATGCAAATAAAACTGTATATATTTTGTTCAGAACCGATTATTAAGACTCCATAAAGCCAATGTTATGGAAGAACCCTCCATTCGACTGCCACTTTTTTCGGAACTAAAGAGAAGATTTATTGTGTGTGTATGTATATATATATATATATATATATATATATATATATATATATATATATATATATATATATATATATATACAGTCGAACCTCCATATATCGAAGTAGCAAATTGCCGGAAAAAGTTTATTGCGCAACTGGTTACAAACCCGTCCGACGGGTTTGTAACCAGTTGCGCCGTGTGCGTGGCTCCATTCAATTACATAGGTTGCGACTCATCACGGACTGGTTTATGATTTGAGTCGGTTATCAGTTTCTTTTGAGTTGCTCCGTATGCAGACGGACTTATGTGTGAGAAATTCGTAGTACAGTCGAACCCCGTTATAACGAACTTCAAGGGACCAAAGGTTTTGTTCGCTTTATCCGGTGGTTCGCTATAACCGAACCAATAAGAAAAATGCTACAGTTCACAAAATGCATTACTCAGTAGTTGCAATGTGTATTCAATAATGATGTATTAAAAATGATAAAATCTATTAAAAATGATCATTAATGAATTAAATCGACTAAAATCGATTACATTAAACTGACACAACAATACTAATTAAATTACGTACAATAGGAAAACGGCGGGACCAAAATTTTCGTTCGTTATAGCCGTGAGTTCGTTATATACCGGGTTCGCTATAACGGGGTTCGATTGTATATTTTACTTTCTCTAAAGTTTAAAAGGATGATATTCAAAGGCTTAAGACGCTGGCATTTGGTGTTCGTTACAAACATACATTTTTGTATCCTCTCGAAACATCGTAATTTCCCTTCCTAAGTAGCCGTCATGAAGCCAAACTTCATAGTTGTGTTCCTAAACGAGCAACCAAGGTGTAAACCTTTATCGTCGTGATCCGACAAATCATTATCTTGTAGAAGTAATCATAACTGTAGAACCAACTCTTACTTACATCTAGTTTATTGAAACATTCAAATCTTGGTTAAATAAATCATTTACAAAGGTTCGTTCCGAAGAACATTGATGCACTCCTGAGAGCGGGGTTCATTATTCAAAGTCCAAACGAGACCCCCGTCTCTCCGTACACGTGGCGACTTTACAAAAGTCCAAGTCTATATATATCTCGTTCCGAGCTGGTTCTGGGGTATGAATAGAAGTGCCTTGGTCCACTTGGACTTTATCTTTAGTAAGCAAGTTAATTATCATCAAGGTATGTGTGCTCAGTAATTAAAATTTTAAGTTAAAGAAGTGTTAAGTTAAGAATCAGAACAATTAAGAAAATTAATCGTTAAAGGAGGAGGAAAATTTAAGTACTTAAGAAAAATTAATTTAATGGCTCGATTAAAATTAAAAAATAATTAATAAAAATAAGGAATTAAATAAGTAATGTCTAGGGAAACGAAAATAAAAAAGGCCCTCTTCAGGGTCGTACAACTACGTATTGAGAGGATTGCGGAGCTTCGAGAATGAGGCTAATGTAGCAGGAGGATATATCTCGTTCGTTACCGGCGTCTGTATTTATGCATTCTTCTCTCTCTTTCTCGAACAACAACCGGCCTTTTCCATCCGCGCTACGCAGACCACCTATGGTGAATTTCATTGTCCACGGCTACTACCTTGGAAGTGCGCCTCTAATGTGTTTCCCTAATCATTCTAAATGACCTGACTACCTCACTATTGTCGAGGATTTCCATAGGTGTATATCTTTCGACACCTGTTTGCGTTTCTTTTGGTGCTTATTGAAGGCGTTATTACTCACCTTCATCAATCCCACTTAAGAATGGGAGACGAGAATCTGACACAAGGTTTTATAACTCTTCTCACTTATAAAATTTAAGGTAACGTGTCTCTCAATTATTTATTGTTTAGTGTATGTTTGTTCATATTTCTGGGAACGGGAAGGAATCAAGGAAATCGTAGGCTAGTAAATGCATAGCTTTTTTTTTTAGTGTAACGTAAATTCATAAACAAAAACACGTTTGTAACAGAAAAACATCAGGAGATCCCTTCGCAAATCGCGGATTACACCTGTTTATGTCGCTTTAGTCGCATGAAAAGATTACCAGGCTTCTCAACAGAGATTTCTGTGACATGCATCCTTGTTTCAACGCTGGCATATTATTGACGGTAATTTTTACTCGTGATTTAGCTGCATAAAAATTCTGCATGTATAATTTTCTGTTTTAATAAAATAAATCACAACCGACGCACACTTCCGACAGCTCAATTCGGCTGGCGTGTGGCCCGTGTAAGTTGAATAAAATATGTGCCGAACTGTAAACAAACAAACCACGCAGAATGCCAGCGCATGCTTTGAAGATGGCGCGAATGAGATGGGTTGTTAGAATTTCGCATAATTCTAACGCAAATTAATTCTAATTTGCGTATAGTTATAATTAATTCTAATTTCGCAAGTCTCACTCCTAATTGGCGTTTGAAAAAGACATCATAGCAGATTTTTTTTCCGTTCGTCTATGTGTACTTCAAACTAAATAGTTGTTAAACCCTCAAGCAAATAAATACGAATTTAATGGTTTCTCCATTATTAAGATCCATCACACGATATCCAGATAAGGAAGATAAAGACATAAATATCAACTTAAATACCACAATTCACTGTCCAATTATATTCCAAGATACTTTTGCCGAAGGACGGAATGTAGCTGTGCGTGTATTTCCATGGGCATGGTCTAATGACACCTTTCCGTGACGTCATTAGACCATGCCCTATTTATTGATCCACGAAATCTTGCGAAATTTCTAATGTGATCTTCCTTCCCACCTGGAAGGTGAATGATCCCGACTTTAAAACATGGGTTTATAGAAAATTAGAGTAAGATCTTCTTATACCAATACACATTTGTCAATCGGTCTTGTTAGGTTAATAACTGCTGTAACACTCATACGTTTTCTCAACCTCTATAACTAGGCACTAATTATAAGAAAATTAAGATAACTTCTGATGAAAATAATCCGGCAATAACCCCAAGTTAGTTAACGATAGTAGCTCGGTCCCTCAAGTGAAGGGTTCTTGGAAAGCTGTTATGTATTCTTTACCTCCTTAAGGGCCTGTTCACATAGGAGTCCGTTGCGTTGCGTTAAAGAAAAGATGACGTTGAGACGAAAATAAACCAATCATAGGCCTCCAAAAGATTAGCAATGAAATTTTTAACGCCTATGATTGGTTTATTTTCGTCTCAACGTTATCTTTCCCTTAACGCTACGCAACGGACTCCTATGTGAACAGGCCCTTACTTTTCATCCTGGTATTCTCGGCCTTTCCAAATTTTGCCGTGTTCTCTTTACTTTATGATTTCTACTCTTTTGTACTTCCCGTGTTCCACTCTTCAAAATTTTGCAGCTGTAGAATAGCAACACACCTTAAGTGTAATCGGCTTACAGGGAAAGCGTTCTCTTGATATTCTCCTAATGAACGAAGCTGCTTTTGCGATCGAAATTCAAAATCAGATATATTTTGCTGTCATTAATAGTGAAATTTAAAATTTATTTCTATTCCCTAGCCCCTCTATTTCTTCTAGCCCCTCCCCTTTTTAAAGCATAGCTCCTGAAAATCCACAACTGAACATAACACCGGCACCAGTACTTCTGTCATGGATATTTAGTTCAGTTTACAAGCTGAAATATCAGCTTTATTTACTAGTTGAATACCCGTGCCTCGCTAGGAGTACATTCAAATTAAATACAACGGTCAATGTATGTAATTAATGCCAATATATATATATATATATATATATATAATCGTAACGGATATTTTCATAGACAAAATAATGTAGGAGAAAATATTCAAATTAAATACAACGGTCAATGTTTGCAATTAATTTGTATATTTGATATCCATAAAACATACTAATTTGAATGAAATTCTTAAAAAACTTCCATTTCAATGAGTCAAGTGGTTAAATTTTATCTTTTACCGCATTTCAATATTTCTTATGTCAATTTATTTTCCTGTTATGCACGTGACGTAAAATTAATTTAGAGTATCACAAAAAGAAAAGAAACCACGTGATCGGCATTTAATAAATGAAATTCTAAAAATGAATTTTAAAAATTCACTAAAAATCAGAAAATGGAGGTAAAGATTCGAAAAAGATTCCATTTTAAAGGAATTTTTAGGATCTTCTCGTGATATAAAATTTTTAACCCTCAGATTATTATTTTAAATGTAAACTCTAAAGAATGTTACAAAAACAGCTCAAAAATTAAATTTTTAAAAAAATCTCAGAATAGTTTTTCCAAAATCTTTCTTAGTGCACCCCTACACTGTAAGAAGAATCGCCCTGCAAAATGTCAGCCCTTTAAGTCCAGCGGTTTGGCCTGTGCGTTATTTGTCAGTCAGTTACAGAATTGTTTTACTTATATAGATTACTCTTCACTACTTCCTCGTAACTTCTGATAATTCAATTAATCAATATTTAAGTAAAATGTCGTTTCGGTTTAAAAGTTACTCGAGTCATGCATTTCCAGCTCAGACAATAACGTCTATTACACACAAAGCTTCATTACAATCGAGGAAAAGAAAATTGCTAATTTTGCAACACAATGATTTTAGTAACTTACTCTGGATCCACGTTCTCAATGTGTTAACTCGACCCAGAAACGTTTGATTTCAAAAAATGGCCTATTTAAGCATATACCTAACCCAAGGCCAGCCTGGAATTTTTTTTACTTTAAAATGACTCGGGTGATCATTGAAAAAGTAAAATCTTAACGCTACCATGTGTATTTACCATTTAGTCTTGCAATGTTAATAAGGGATAAGTTTTCTGTAATTGCGCTCCGTTACTTCAATATTTACGTAAATATCTTTTTGGTTTGGGAGTTGCTCAATTCCCGTTTAAAGTCCTAAACCTTATTGTAATATCTTTAGTTCCCTCTCGTTAAAATGCGTGAAAGTAGGTTAAGATTGCCACTTCGATAAAATAAAGGTGGCTTATTGTGCTCCAGAATTTAGAAATTTCGGGACTCCATGCTGTTATTTGGCATCGACGTTCATTTGAATCACGGAGCTATTCTTTCCAAATAATCCCCAAACACGTGAAATGCAGATAAAAAAAATCATTTCTTGCGGAAAGGCGTTTGATCTTTGACCGACTTGTCGTTTTCCACCCCCAATCTAGTGAGTGTCGGCATTTTTCTTTTCGCAAAGAAGGTCTTTAAGATCAGACCTCACTTTCGTATTTTCTGGAAACAGAAATTAATCGCCGACCTGATGTAGAAAAATAAATCAATGCAACATGCGTGAAAGCAAGTCGAGTGTTTCATAATTGTTTCTCTTACATGACGTAATTAATCTTCAAAAGTTTCAGGTGGTCACGCTTCATGTTTGTCCATCGTTAAGGCTGCGGGGTAACTGCTGTTAGATTAACCAAATCCTGAATTAATCCGTGGGAATATATCTCATGGATTTTTGCCTTGTACTTCCGCATTACGCCTTAAAACATTACGTATGCCGGCTTTTATCTCATCCATTTAAACGATAAAATGTGTTTCGTAAAAATTACAACACATAGGAATGGGCAGAATTTCGTAAAGCTTATTTTTGGATATTCTTAGATGTAAGAATATTATGCTGAGAGAAGCATTTACCTGTACGTAAGCTTAGGCATTCGGATCACTCAATGTGGTAGTTACCAGGTATCTCCTTTCACTATCATCTATCTCCAGCTATAAAATTTTTATAGTAATATATATATATATATATATATATATATATATATATATATATATATATATATATATATATATATATATATATATGTATATATATATATATATATATGTATATATATATATATATATATATATATATATATATATATATATATATATATATATATATATATATATATAAGACACAGTTGAAAGTGAAAAACCAGTATACGCTCAGAACCACAATAGCAATGAACTAAAAACATGAAAAGATAAGTGAAAAATAGGTTTTTGACAGCATCTTTTCATCAGTGGTGCCGATACTGTCTAAAAACCAATGGATTGCTTCTAATAAGTATGATCTGAGCAATAAACATACTTAGACACCGTACAATCCATATGAAACAGAAGAAGGAATAATCAGTTGCTTTATCTTAGAACACCAAACCCGGCACCAGACAAAGTAGCAAGGAGACCGCAAGGAGACTGACGTCACAAAGATTGCAACCATTGAGTTAATGGAAACACAGAAGCAAACTTACTAAGGATACTGTATTTTAGGACTATTTAACCTAAGTTAACTTATACTTTTATTATGACTAAGAGTTATTATTATTTATTATTTTTATTACACTAGTTTTTATTATTTTTTATTTTACTTTTTAGTAGTCATTTACTATATTTATTCATTTAGTTTTGTATTATTGATTATTAGCAACAGAACATGCTATTCTCTAAAACTAAAACAACCAATTATGTGCTTGGAACGATACACACACACACACACACACACACACACACACATATATATATATATATATATATATACATACACACACACATATATATATGTGTGTGTGTGTGTGTGCGCGTGTGCGTGTGCGTGTGTAAATGATATATAATGTATATACGTATGTAATATGTATTAACAGAAATTCGCGTACAACCACGTGAGATATTTTGTTGAAACGCAAACGAAATCCGCCACCTGCAAGCCTGATCTTGATCCGACGCACGACGTCGGATTTTCCTGCAACGCTGCACCTCTCGGGGCGGCCAGTCATTATCAAAGAAACGGACAAACGAGAGAAAACCCTCATCATAATAATAAATGAAATACGGGTCTTTTTTATCAACCGGAACGTTGAACCTACCTCCACGCGCACACCCTCCGGCGTTTCCTTCAAAGCTTTCGACTTTCTTCCTGAGCTGGCGAAATTAGCCTACATTCATTCGGTTTTATTGTGTGACACGGAAACACGCTGCATCCCGGGGATCGCGGGTATCACTGTTTCCGCTTTCCCGACGGGGAAGAAAAACCGAAAGTGCTCCCCGCCAAAAAATTTTTATCGCCTTTCAAGTTCGGCAGCAAAAAGCGTCGACTTAAGTGGCGTGTAAACAGCGGGTAGGAGGAAGGACGCCGCCTGAGATGATTCCAGAATGTGTGCGGGAACAACGTTGCAACTCCGAAACTACTGTAATTAGTTTAATAAACCGGGAATTATTCGTAATGAGTCGTCGAAGAGTGATT
>OU015499.1:156587424-156637424 GCA_907164885.2 Dolomedes plantarius
ATTGTATGCACGAGCGACTGCAGTTTAATTTACCTTCTTACTGAAGATAATCCTCTTGGATTGTCAACATAAGCCCTTAAGAAAGTTGAATTACCATAACAACGTATCGTAATAATTTTTTCTGAATGTTTTGAAACTTGCGAATGAATCAGCATTTACATGTGTCTCTTCTCGCGAACTGCCGTAGATTTTCGGTAATATATGTCACACCGGATGTAGCTGCACTTTCTCACCACTCGAAAGACATCCGATCATCATACTTAAATTGTCCTTCCAAGTATCTGGGGGAAATTCAGAGTCAAAATTACGTTTTCATAGAAGATGAATCCGAAAGATTGTTCGTCCTACGTTTTGCCGTTAACCTTTAGCTTACGGGACCCATTTTTTCGATTCCCTCTTTAGAACGGGAAAATTTCATTCTCCCTTTGTAAGAACTGTCATTAAGGGGATTATATATATATATATATATATATATATATATGTATGTATGTATGTATAGGTGTATATATCTATATCTATCTATCTATCTATATATATATATATATATATATATATATATATGTATGTATGTATGTATAGGTGTATATATCTATATCTATCTATCTATCTATATAAATATATATATATATATACATACATATATATATAAACATATATATACATATATATATATACATATATATATACATATATATATGCATATATATATATATATATATATATATATATATATATATATATATATATATATATATATATACATATATATGCATATATATATATATATATATATATATATATATATATATATATATGCATATATATATATACATATATATATATATACATATATATATGTATATATATATATATATACATATATATATATATATATATATATATATACATATATATATACATATATATATACATATATATATATATATATACATATATATATATATATATACATACATATATATATATATATATATATATATATATATATATATATATATATATATAAATATATATATATATATATATACATATATATATATATATATATATATATATATATATATATATATATATATATATATAAACATATATATATACATATATATATACATATATATATATATATATATACATATATATATATATATATATATATATATATATATATATATATATATATATATATATACATATATATAAACATATATATATACATATATATATACATATATATATATATATACATATATATATATATATATATATATATATATATATATATACATATATACATATATACATATATATATATATATATAATATATTTATATATAATATATATATATATATATATATATATATATATATATATATATATATATATATATATATATATATTCTTGGGATACATGCTATCCCACCCCGTTAGGAAAAGGTTAAGTAATGGCTGAAGAAGACACACAGGTTGCAACTTATCCATTAACTGAACGTAGAATGCGTAGAGAATAGGAAAGATTAGGGCATGGCAGCTGCCTGTCTGAATCCGAACTACTCATTTAAAAAAAAGCGGAATATTAAGAAGTGCTATGGAGTTGTTATTGGCTGTTTGATAGCTTGAAAAAAACAATTTGAGGTCGGATGATCCTGTTTCATTCTGATTTGAATCGATGATGTTCAGAGAGAGTGGAGAAAAGTGAAGGGCCCATCTTCTCTTGTCAACGCACGGCATGGTTTTAGATGTAATACAATGATTTAGGACATGGAAGCCATAAAGGACGGGTACTGACGTCCCGAAGTGGCTAAATACAAGTGGGTTGTAGTTCAGCAAAAATTGCTTCCATTCTGACTGGACAACGGGTAGAACCATTATTCATGTTTTTCTTCCCTATCTGAAGATTTTATGCTAAAACTGAACATCTTATGCTTAAAACTTTACTGGGGAAAAACTTTAAATTTGTTTTTATTTACTTCGTACTTTTAAGGACGGTAAGTTCGATGTTTCGAACTAAAAACTTAATGGAGGAAAATAATCATTTTGCTTGCCTACTTTGACGTCTTTCTGCAAAGCCAATTAAGAAATCGGTGGTCGATGGTGATTATTGTAACCACCTATCCCATTTGCTACCTTCAGGTAAGCACAAATGATCTACATAGGTTGTTTGTTGCCAGTTCTGCCCATTGTTTACACTGCCATAAGATATGGAATTCTTCCTCGTGCTTATATGGTTAAGGAAATCGGGCGAAACCCAAGTAAAAAGGTAGAATGAGCAAGCTGAACTCTAATTTGAAACCTGGCAGGAATATTACGGCAACAATAGAATTAATAATTGTTCCAACTGAGACCTTCTACTGCATTTCTCAAGTTCAGTCTGCTGTGATAGCAGTTCTAACCTTCAAATCAACGGCTGCTTGCGGATAATAATGCCTCCGTTCATGAGCGAGAATGAATCAAGAATGATCCAGGAAGCCCGAGGAGAACTTTCAGTATGATCCTATTTCCCTGATCCATATCTATAAAGGATTATCCATATCCATATCAATAAAGGATTAAATGTCTAAAGCCTGGTCTGAGCAAGTTTATTGGATCACCGACGCTTTATTGAATTCATCTAAATAACAGAGCATAAGCGCTGTTATGAGGAAAGGGGACAGAAAACGTTATTGAAAAGAGGTTTCTAGTTCTTTGCCGGACTGTACACTAATACTTATTGTAAACCGGATCGTCGTGTCCCGATGTATAAGG
The DNA here is from genome assembly GCA_907164885.2 of Dolomedes plantarius. Taxonomy (NCBI): domain Eukaryota; kingdom Metazoa; phylum Arthropoda; class Arachnida; order Araneae; family Dolomedidae; genus Dolomedes; species Dolomedes plantarius. The sequence goes on from OU015499.1 coordinate 156,590,189, forward strand.
GACTCGTAGTATTAATGTAGAAACGGATAAACGGCTCGCATTTACATCTAGTTTAATATAAGCTACATACAGTAATCATAATATACAGTAAGTTGTTCCGTAGAACTCTCGTAACATCGATTAGGGAGAGCGGAGTTCATAAATACAGTTCAATAGAGACCTCAAGCCTCCTAGATTTCCCGCGCTCTCTCAGCACGTCAATACCTCATCAAAGTCCAATCTATAATGCTCCCCCCATCGTGCTGTCTCCATCCTTTTTTTCTTCTTCGAAAATTCTCGTACGTTCTACCGCACCACGTGTAGTATTCTTCACGCCTCCCGAGAGTCACCTCTTTCATCCTTTGTCGGCAGAGCCTTTATCCGCGGTTAAGTATTCACCTTTCTTTTGTCGGCCGCGTCAGTTCGGCTCTCCCCTTCTTACCTCGTCTCCCTGCCTGCGCTAATGGTCTTTTACTTAACTAAATGATGTGTCACTTAGCAATGGTCACTTCAAAAAGTTCCATTAATGTATTTATGATCCTGTCGATGATACTTAAGCTCGCCACATCTGTACTGGATTTTTCAAAATTAGGATTGAGTCTGTTTAACACTATGTGAGAGTCTCACACTTATAAAAGAACTTGCGATTCTATGACTACCTTGCTCTAAGTTTATTTTGGATTTAGTTTTAGTCCTCTATTGGGAGGGGGGGGGGGCAAAATTTATATTTTGTTGCAAAGCATACAGACGATTCAGAATGAGGGAAGAAATGTAAAATAATATATAAATAACATGTAAAAAGGTTAGAGATAGCATTTAAATACCGATGAAACTAGACAGAGAGATTAGCAGTAAAAAAATTGTTCAAAACAAGCTAAATACGAGATTTAATGAAAGAAACCGAATAAAATAGTAGAAGCCTACGGTTAGAAAACACAGGGTGTGATTAATGAAGATCGAACGGAACTGACAGGTGGAACAAGTCGTAGACACTAAGCAGAAAATAATATTTAAAAATAAACTAAGTACTTAATCTAACTGATGAAGATTATGTCAAAATAACTTCGCCCGGAAAGTTTCTTTGCTAAGTCAGGCCCCCCCTCCGGCGCATTGGAGCGAAAATAATTGAAGAAGGTAGTTAAAAACTGTAGGTAGGAATTAATAATTTAAAATAAATTAAGTCCTAAATATATCTGGTAAAGACTGCATGAAAATAAACAGAAAATAGTTATTCAGGACAAGCAAATGACTTGCCTTATTGAATGAAAAGGACTTAAGAAACTGTTTGAAAATAATGAGTAAAAAATAATTTAGACATAACTATTGAATACCAATAAAAAGAAATGTTATATCAATAACATTCAAGTATAAAGCATGGCATTTAATTATTTGAAAACTTTTACTGCAAAAGGATTGATTTATCTACCCGAGATAGATAGATATCTTTTTCGATCAGGTAATAATTTTTTTCTGACTTATTTCAACAAAGAGAAAAAAAATTCTATTGTTATAAAAGTTCATTTATATACAAAACAAAACATTAGATATTCATATGTTTTATAACTTGATTCTAATTTTGAGGTACTTTTTTTTCTGTATTGCATCGTTTAGAGCAGTTTAAAAAGCCATGAAGTGTGTTGAATATCTATTTCCGCAGTTCAGGGTCATTCAAGCCTCCCACTGCAAGAACAGACAATGTCTTCCAACAAAATAATATTTTTGATCGCCACAGGAAAGTAAAAGAAATGTCATTACAAAATATGCAAAGAAGATTGCACGCTGCAGCAAGAGGAAATATTCAACTTTTACATGATTAGCTAGAATATTAAAATATCATCAAGTCCTATTTAACAAAAAATGCGCATAGATTGCATTTAATGCGAAAGACTATCCCATTAACGGACACTGGACGCAGACGATGTTTTTTTCTTCCTTCAACTGCATCGCTTGGGAAAACGCGCTTTTGTATCGGTAACAGCAAAATACATTTATGAATCAAAATCAAAATAAAGAAGATTTCCGCGTCTGCCATATGGCATAGAACTGGTTTTTTGTTAAGAGGGTTTTTAAGATGAGAGAGCAATTTCTGAATTAACTGACTCTGTGTATAGAAACCGCGGGCGGTTTTACTTGATTAAATTGAGCCCACTTAAAAAGTTATACAACGTTTCATAATGGTTTTAAAATATGTTCCTGCTGAGCGTTGCAATTAATGCGGCCAAATGTTTCTTAATAAAACTCTATAATACTAGTAATTCCCATTAAAAAGTTTATTAATATCCAATTTTTACCTATGTTAGCTCATATACAGTGGACGCTCGTTAATTCGAACTTTCGGTTAATTCGAACTAATCCAAAGGCCCAAAAAACTTGTATTGGGTTTAATGTTAAAAATGTCTCATTAATTCGAACTAAATTTTTATCACTTCGGTCAATTCGAACTAAAAATTCGAGAAAAGATTTCTTTTTCCTCGTTTAACGGACAAAAAACACGCTGTATTTATTATTTTGTGTGTCAAAATCATCTGTATTTCTATTCTGTGTAAAGAGGCACATGCCTGCATTCCTAGACTATTGCATCTCCGCTAAACGTTAGGGACATCAATGCTTAACGGACAAAGCGATTTTCCGTTATTTATATCGATTTTCTTATAATTTCAGAAAAACCAGTCTTTACTACAGATTCTAGGGAGCTGCGTCAGTTATGCCTGCACTGCAGACTAGTTAATGTAATCTAGTTTTTCTTCCTGGTTTGGTTTGACTTGGAGCGCTACGGTCAACTTTTTGCTACATGAGGGCTAATTAGACCGGGACCTACAGTTTAAAGCCGATTCCGAACGGCTACAAGCATCCATGCCAACAGTGGGACTCGAACCCACAGGGTCTGAACCGAATGCCAGCGCCCTAGCCATTCGGCCATCCCCTGGCAAGTTTTTTTTCCTCAGTGTGTGGTGTGAAAGTGTAAACATTCAGGATGTCTACACGTAGAAAGTAAAAAACCCTAACTTTGGAGACAAAGATAGAAATTTTAAAGAAAGTAGAGAATGGCGAATGTAAAACAAAGTTAGCAGCTGACTATGGAATTAAAAAAAAATACCTTGTCAACTTATTTGAAAAACAAGGAGTCAATTTTAGATTCATGGGAAAAATCAAAATTTGCTAGAGAAGCTGGCTGAACAATGTAGGCATCATAAACAAAACCAAACATCCATTTTACAGTTTTTCCCAAAAGTGTAATTCATATTTTTTAATTAAAGTTTACTTTCTACTGCATATCTTCTGCTTCATTTTATGATTAAGATAAGTTTGTATTGCTGTTTAATATGTTTAATTTTATATAGTATAGTATAATATATTTTCTGGGGTTATACGTACCAGGAGATTTTTCTTTCTCAGTGATACACTTTTAAAGTTATATATCTTCTCTTAACATCGGATAATTCGAACTTTTTTCTGAGAACCTTTGAGTTCGAATTAACGAGCGTCCACTGTATAAGTTAACTTATATTTTAACCTATTTTCTGCGAAAGTTAACTATATAGCTTTTATTTTTGATTTATTTAAAATATTAGTTAGCTTATACTTTAAATAAGTTAAAAATAAATGCGTTGTAAGCAATGTTTTTGTATACGTTAAAGTATATTCCTAAACCTATACAAAAGTTAAATGCACCATAAAATTTTGTATAAGTTACAGTTAATTTAATTTAATAATAACTTATTTTGTATCACATAGATAGAGATTTGTTACTCAATGAATCCTTCATTTTACTGACGTTCTGTTCACTCGAGTAAATCCTCCAGTACAAATAAAATTAAATTTTAAGTATTTCTATGAATAAAAATGTATTAAATTTGTAGTGAAATTTAGCGCAAAAATGAACTAACGACTTATTTAAACCTACATTTAACATATACAGAACTTGTACTGTCAAATTTACTGCTACAACTCCGCTTTCTTTCAAAAAGAAAGAAAAAAGAATGTCCCTCTTTAGCCATACATCTTTCCTCCTCTATACATTTAAAAATGAAAGCATACATAACGTAAAGTAAAGTATTACACTAATTTTTTTTTGTTTCTATTCCAATTTCTTCCAATTTACTTTCCGATCTCCATTTCCGGAAAGTAAAGAGGGTTTAAGTTTCTTCTTAACCCCCCCCCCCCCTCCCTCCCAAGAGTATGCAGTTAGGGAAGGTAATGCAAGTAGCGATCAAGCACCGTTAAAACGGTGGCGGAGTGCGTCAAGCCTGTCGAAGAAACGTGATTTAAATGAAGATTCTAGATTCTAGATTCCTTAGTTTTTAACGTAGGATTACGTTCGTCAAAAACGGTCCTGCGGAGAGAGAAAAATTGTCCTGCGTCGCTAGTTGTAATTTTGGTAGCGCGCTAAACCCAGTAGAAGTAAACAGTTAAACAGAAAAGTACCAAAATGTGTCCAAAAAAAAAAAGAGGTAGGCAACGATAAGTAATCCTACGTTAATAACCCGCGGTAGTTTCGTTAGAAGAGACTACCTGACATATTTTTTTTTTGTTTACATTGGTTTTGAATTGCAAATGACAATGAATTTCAAGCCATTTTTCTGCACATCAGTACTTAAACTGCTACAGCTTCTGAGATAAGCGGAGTCCCCTTAAAGTAGTCAACCAGTTCTTGGTATGTCTGAACGCACACGGAATTAAGTGCCTGCAGCACCTCTTTAAAAATCCAAATGAAATGGAAATGTATAATATCTTATGAATTTCTTCAATTACCCAGAAAATGTTCAGCTGACAATTGAATATCTTATCGGATGATTTAAACGATTTAAGATTCTCCTATTCCCGCCCACTTACTTGTCTCGTTTCTCACCCACTTTCACCTGCTTCAAGTATTCAAAACTCTTGAGACTTGAGATCTGCAAGTTTAATAGCAAGGATTAGTGGCTTTCAACAAGCACTTTCAACCAGTAAGAGGATTTATTTCTTCTCCAATATTTAATCACCTCGGTACGCGGCAGTACAACCGAATTATAAGATTTTTTTCACGGTTAGAGAGCCATGATTCAATCTAAACCACGCGATCTTAAAAACGAGTCCAATGAATTCTGGGCTGTGAATTACCATATATATTTACTCAAAGGAATTGATAATCTCAATATGCCCACTTCACGAGATAGGATTAGTTATAGATTAACGGCCAAAGCAATTTCTTTAGCCTGGAGATTTTTTCGCGCTCTTCGTGCAACAAGATAAAGGTCTTTTAAGAACACTAAAATCCCTTACTGGCCCATAATTATGCCGATAGCTGAAGATACGCCCGTTTGGTTTAAGAACAGTGAAGTTTGGGATTTTAGCAGACATCTTTAAAAACTTTGTTAGTAATGTGCAATAATATTATAATTATAACTATGTTGCGATTATACCTGTAATTATAGGGATCTAAACTTTGATTTTCTGCGAATAGCAGTAACTACTAAATAACACAAGGAATTAAATATTTTAAAAATATCTATTGGAGCTCATATAGTGTTATTTATCATGTGCGAAATACTGTATCGTTTGATCTCTTTAGTGTAACCTATAATTTCGAGATCCTATGAATTTTGCAGTTGGAAAAACGATGTGCATTTTGTTTTTTAGTAGATGTATTTTTCATAAAATAAAATTTTAAATATTTATACTTTGATTGTAAGCCAGTAGGAGAAGCTACCAAATACATAACGACTTGAATTAAATGTTTTAAAATCTGCATGTAAAGTCAACTAGCATTATGTATCTATCATACGTGAAACATATCAATGAATCTGGTATGCATTATCGAAAATATACATATTGCACTCAATTTGTCAAAGGAAATAAACTATGCTTTTTCTTTCCGTATCCACGGGGTCGTAAATAACACAAATGTTTCAAAAATCTTTCTAAGATCTCAATTTTCGTTACGCATCATGGCTGAAATACAACAATGAATCTCCTATGCATTACCGGAAATATATATATTCCATTTAATTTGTAAAAAAAAAAATAAACTATGCTTTTACTTTTTGAATCCACGGGATCTCAAATAATACAAGGAATTACATATTTCAAAAAGCTCTGCGAGAACTCAACTGGCGTTATGTATCGTGTGTGAGACATATCACTGAATCTCTTTTACACTGCAGAAAATATAGATATTCAACTCAATTTGCAGCAGGAAATAAAACGCGTTTTTACATTCGCGTTCAAGGAAACGCAAAATCTCCTCCAATTATTGCCATTACACCGAAACTACCTAGCCAGGAATAATAACTGGTTTTAACATTGGTAGAAATAAGTATATCTCAAACTGCCGTATTCTCTAGTGCTTGCATTTTATCTTCTCACGAATCTGGTTAAGTAATTTAAAAACATTTAACGATCAGGTTTTTATCAACCAAAAGTTTCCAAACTTAGAGGTTCTTTTGCAAATATCACCGCCTGTGCATTACAAATCATTGCTTCATCTTTAAGTCAACTCAAATATGAGAAATAGAGGCCTGAAATCAATGTTAATAATAATAAAAAAGAGCACTTGGGATAAAATCTATTGAATCACATGCTTGCTCATTCGAGTATCTCGCTTTATGATCGAACTTTCACATTTCTTAAGACTGCTGTGTACTAACCCTATTGGATTCGCTCACCTCCATGTTAACCTTTAGAGAAAATGTGTCTGCTATGGACAGCTCCATAAAGGCCGATCGTCCAATCAAAATGGTATTTGAAGATAGCCCGAACTTTTCGGCACCTTGATTCATTTTATAAATGGCGTCCACCAAGGGAAAGAACGAGCTTTTAAAGCACATTTTCAGTTTGAATAGAAAGGATTTCTGCCTAAAGAACGACACACACACATATATATATATGTAATATATTAAATATTATGCCCTCTATTCTAGCATTTCAATTTCCTTTCCTAAATCCAATCCCCAGTAATATTAATTTATCGCTTTAAAACCCTTAGCCATAGAACTTCCCATGAATCGCATGTCTTTGCATTGCTACACGCGTATATGTCGTAATTCAGGACTGGGTTAGCATCGCGAGCCCCAAAATCTACTGACCCTACAAATAATAGTCAAATGTCTACCTCTCGTCCTCTCGCGTTTCATATTGAAAAGTGATATTATTCCGAGCCGTAATTCTGGATGAAAGGATGTATTTTTGTCGCTCTAATAAACGATTCGGCCCGACTGTTCCCAAATTTAATTTTATTCCTTTCAGGCTGAGTCTAGCTCCAGCCATGTAAATATCAGCTAGTTTTCCCTTTCAGGTTATTTAACGACGTGATGTAATGGGTATATTACACACACACACACACACACACACACATATATATATATATATATATATATATATATATATATATATATATATATATATATATATATATATATATATATATATATATATATATATATATATATATATATATATATATATATATATATATATATATATATATTGAATGCGCATTCAGTAAATTTTTATTATCGTTTTACTTCTACAATTTTAAATTTTAAAAGCATTTTTAAGAAATTTTCTGCCCAGTAATCTAAAAGACAGTCCTCATCAAAACTTTACCATCAACCGAAATTATAGCATCTTAGAAAGGAAATTTCCCCCCAGATTTTAACAGTCCATTATAACGAACCACAGCTTTCACCTTCAACAAAAATAGTCCTAAATGGAAAGGGATAATTTTCTCGGGTTCTAAATAATCCCTCGAAATTCACGAAGACGTTTACTCAAGATAAAATTATTAAAAGAATTCTCGATCACGATGCCTAATAACTGATCAAAACCCTTGTGTTCACTTAAATTTAGGAGTATTACTATATCTGGCTTCTTGCCACCATCGATTAATCTTTAAAATCTTCCATGTGTTTAGACTGAAATGGGCATTTGGAAAGAAAATCTTATAGCACGGTGCTAATAATCCCTCGAACGTCGTGACTGAAATTCAATAAATGCTACAAGTTGTTATCAATCATGGATGTAAGTTTATGGGCATAATTTAAACCAGCTCCCGACCTAATCATGATAAACGACCTGGAATACGCCGTCGTTTTGTAACGAATCGACGAGCAACGAAGCGTGTGAAGTGCCTTTATTATTTCTTATTCGACATCGACAACATTTCCGCGGCGGCGTCACGGCCCGCCGCAACTGGGAATCCGCATAAAAGATTGAACGGTAATTATCAGTAAACTTATGATTGTTAGGTTTTAACCTTTTTTTGCAGGAAACTCATTAAAATTCGATCTATTTTACTGCCAATAAGCCTCTGTGTCACGCATTAAAAGAAAGTTAAATTGACTTTGTGTTATGACAATTTTCACAAGTGATAACAAGCTCACAAAAGACTAACACATACAAATATGATTTTAGCTTGACTTCCAACATAGCAATCAGTATATATATATATATATATATATATATATATATATATATGCCACGCGTCTTATTACACGTTGATTCCCGCTTAAACTTTTCCCCTAATAATAATTATTGATATAGCAATCAGTGAATAAAGGCCCGTGGCAGATAACTACAATTAAATTACATCCAAGAGTTTTATTCCTAATATTAACTAATTCACTTCAATCCGTGCCAAGTTCATCATCTCACACCCCGCGACGCGCGACCAGCAATGTTCAAGTCTAATCTCTCTCTGATAAAAACCTTTGTTTCAAGCTTCTAGCATACTATCTTACACGTCACCACTGAACATGAGGCTTGGGCGTGGTCAACCTGTCAATCAGGTTTGATTCTATTAATAACCTATACGGGAATTCCCCTGTTTTAATCCACCGCGCGTCAAACTATGAAAAACAGTGACATTTAATGCCACGAAAATAAACTATCCTGAAGCCCCCCTGTAAATTATTTTAATTATTTTTCTCTCTGTAATTAATCCTTAACATATATATATATATATATATATATATATATATATATATATATATATATATATATATATATATACATATATATATATATATATATATATATATATACCCCGTAAGGTGGGTGGGGTTACTTTGCGTCGGATTTTAAGTTCTTTCCTGTGCCAGCTGATCAGTTTTAAAAGCAGCTCAAAACGAAGGATTGCAAACATGGGTACATCCTTTCCTTACGTAGTAATGCATTGCGCTAACCCGGATCTTTAATTACCATTGAGAAATTAAAGTTAAAGTGTGTCAAAAAGTTTCCCCACCAAGTGGGGCTACTTTGTGGCATCTGTGTTTTCGCCTCGAAATCCAAGAGGAAAATTTGCTTGACACAAAGTTAGACAGTAAGACGCTTTTCAAAAGCTTGATACACATTTATATATATACCTATTACAAATATTTGATAGCTTTATCTATATCTTTGACATAAAAGATACCTCGGGTGCCCAGGGCAGCCATCAGTTCTTTGAGAAGAAGAGGAAATCCGTCTTTCGACACATTCTGCTCCTCCGGGTATTTTTTTTTTCCAGATAGTCAATACTTCTTTCACTCCAGTGGTATTTTAGAGGATGGAAAAATACAACATCGAAAGGCTGGAGGAGGTGGGTCGACTTTGTGGGTTATTTTATGACAGTGTCAATGTGTCACAACGTAACCCCGGCAACTTTCGATATTTAGGTTATGTTCTCATATCTTTCGGAAATATCACTACACAGAAGTTATATTGCCCCACAATCTAACCAACATATTGACAATAAAAAATTATTTCCTGTGGCAGTTGCTTGTATAAGGTGTTTGCCCTCAGTACACAAAGATTCCGAAGTTTGAGTCAATAGCTTGACAACGAGTTTGAACAATACACTGGCCAGCGAAGACAAATGACACGCAGAAGCTTCGGACACTGGCCACGAGGTGTCTATGTATGTCGGACAAGCTGTTGGCGCTGTTCTTTGCGTTCCCGGTATCACGGGCGCGGTGCAAGATCCGAAATATGAAAAAATTGCTATGCGTCACTAAGTTACCCTTGCAGTCACAAAGTAACCCCATCTTACGGTGTATATATATATATATATATATATATATATATATATATATATATATATATATATATATATATATATACATATATATGATAAAATCAATCTACAACATTTACACGACAAAGCTGTAAAAAGTGATTTTTTATAAAAATCCATCTAAAGTGATGCACTATCTTATGAAATGAGAAAAATATATAGAAGTTGAAAGCGGTGTAACAGCCCCGCTCCCCGTACCAACAATAACGTCCGGTGTCAGGGTGGAGCAACCGAAAGACCCCCACACGAACGAAATAACAACTAGGCGGGCGTCAAAAAAAGCGACGCATGACAAGAACTAACGATTCACTGGCAGCGTGAAACCAGGGAACAACAGGAGAAAGATGACCGAGTCCCCGACTGCACTGGCCAATGGCAAGATAGGGATTCCACAGAATCTTCAGTGTTAAGATCCAACTTCTGGCTTTAGAAGCGAATCACAAAATGGTTGCCGCCAATGAATGCCCCACATGCCAAGGGTGAAAGACGAGGTACCTGGTCTGAGAACTTCATGGGTTCAGTGACCAATGAGGGGACCAGGAGACACCGTTTTATACCCCCCTCCCTTACAATTGAAAAGGTTAAGATTGATTCTCGAGAGAGACGGCGAAGAGAACTGCAGAGAGGCAGTCATCTCTGAGTATTGTGAAATCCACGAGTTACTCGGAGAAGATCAATCCGTAGGATCTTTGCAGTGCAGCAACACACGAACATCCTAATCAGGACCATTGAAATATCATCGGGTTACGAGAGTCTCCAGAGAGACGCTTTATCGGCAAAAATTATTGCTCCATAGTAAAGGCCTAGATCAGAGGTGGGGAACCTTTTTGCCATTAGAGGCCACATGTAAATTAGGTAGTAATAAAGGAGGCCGCATAAGTTGATGAACCTATAAATGCGACTTTTATGAAATTATTATAGTTAGATATAGTTTTAACAATTTGGCGCATTATATAGAAAAATAACAACAGCAAATTAAGTCCTTATTTATTTATTATTTGACATAAAATGTCACAATATAAAATATTTTTGTATTCACATAAGGATAAAAACTTGTTATAACATTAATCATTAATTATTTTTTTTTGCAGAAAAAATAATACGTTTTAACGTACATGGAGTCAGTCACTATAATAATAGTAAGAAAATAGTTTTTGTGTAGAGATCATATAACACGTCTGGTAGTATTGCTAAGAAACTCGGAGCAGTAAATTAGATATAAAGTGTAGTTAAAGTATCATACAAATCAAGGTAATCGAAGCTCATTTGGATAAATATACAATTGTAGCGACTTTAGACAACAATTTCAAAATGTCAACTTTATTTTGGCCGACACTGTACACACATTCATGCCGTTCTTTATTTAATTCTATTGATTTGGAAATTTTTCTAATCTATATAATTAAATATTAATTAATACAAGTGCTAGCTTTTACGAAGGCCGCAAGAAAAGATCACGGAGGCCGCATGTGGCCTCAAGGCAGCGCGTTCCCCACCTCTGGTCTAGACCTTACTCCCGAGTTCTCATTGAGAACTGCGAGGCGATTGAGAACGCTTTTCTCTCAGAGGGAGTCACAGGGGGGACTTCGAGTGCAGAATTAGATCTGTATCTATGACCCATCTGACCTGCACAGTATAAAAGCTTTTGTAACTAAGCCTTGATCTTCTGTGTAATCTATATATATAAAACAGTTCCGTAACTGACTGACAGATAACGCACAGACCAAACCGCTGGACCGAAAGGGCTGAAATTTTGCATAGCGATTCTTCTTAGAGTGTAGGAATGCACTAAGAAAGATTTTTGAAAAATTCTTCTTAGATTTTTAAATTAAATTTTTAAGCTGTTTTTGTAACTTTTTTCAAGTTTGCATTTAAAATAATAATCTGAGTGTTATATAAAATTTATATCACGAGAAAGATCCTAAAATTTCCTTTAAAATGAAATCTTTTTCGAATCTTTACCTCCATTTTCTGATTCTTGGTGAATTTTTAAAGATTCATTTTTAGAATTTAATTCATTAAATGCCGATCACGGGGTTTCTTTTCTTTTTGTGATACTTTAAACTAATTTTGCGTCACGTGGATAACAACGAAATAGACAAAAAATATATTTTTTTTTTCTTGCTAATGCGGCAGACGATTGGACATTATCCAAAAAATATTAAAATAAAGTAAAAGCTATGTTCCTCAAACTGTACTATATTCTTTAATATGTTCTATTAGATTTAATTTGAATATTTTCTTCTACATTATTTTGTCTATAAAAATATCCGTTACGATTTTTTTTAAATATATCTTTTTGTTTTCTTTTGCACCAATTGGATTAATTGATCGTTCTATTTTATATATATATATATATATATATATATATATATATATATATATATAATATATATATATATATATATATATATATATATATATATATATATATATATATATATATATATATATATATATATATATATATATATATATATATATATATATATATATATATATATATATATATTTGGCATTAATTGCATGCATTGACCGTTGTATTTAATTTGAATGTACTCCGTAGCGAAGTACGGGTATTCAGCTAGTAAATTCATATAATCTAGAAGTACGACTTGGAAACTTTAATATTATTCTGTGATTATTCATGCTACCCGTCGAGTTACTATGACTTCACACTCACCCCAACACACGAAGGAAAACGAAAGTAAAAATACCTATGCAGTCGAGTTTGATATAACTTCTATAAATAAAAAGTGCCCTACATTAAAATTACGATTGTTTTTAAAAATTAAGTTATAAACGCCCTGGCACTGGACAATCCTTTAAGAAATTGATCCAAAGAATAAAAACCTCGAAATCGATGTTTGTGCGTGAACAGTACCTTCTTAGGGTCGACTTATCTTAATTTTGTGTTTCTAAGGGAGAAGACTTTCACATTATTATTGACTGTAAGGTAGTAATAAATTTAGAGCTGATTTTTACTACTTTCATATAGATTATTGAAAAAACATTACTTAAAGACTATTTTATATTATTATTCATTATCAAAAAACGCCATAAAAATAACTAGGAATTGCTAGCATCGGGGAATGTTAAAGAATGTTTGTTTTAGGTAGATATTCTCTGAATTATTAGGGTTTATTCAGGTATATTTTATTTGGAATATATTTTTATGAACGTATAATGCATATTTACATAAGAAAGATTTTCACTACTTCATTGAAGGCTATTAAGAAACGCTTTGTTTAGTATGAATGCTAAACAGTGTTTGCAGTTTTGTTCCTTTTTTACTGTTAAAAATCTATAGAATAATATACTACAAAACTTTTTATTTTTACAGTTTAAAATTATTGTTTCAGGAATCAAAGCACGAGGTTTGATTGTAGTTTTTTCCCCTTCTTTCTGTTAAAAATCGATAGAATAATGTTCTATACAAACATTTAAATTTTTGCAATTTAGAACTTTTATTTCAGAAATAAAACCACGAGTTTTGATTACATCTTTATTCTTTTTTCCTGTTAAAAATCGATAAAATAATGTACTTTTAAAAGATTTATTTTTACAGTTTAAATATATTATTCCAGAAATCAAAGCATGAGTTTTGAGTGTAGTTTTGTTCTTTTTTCTGTTAAATATCTATAGAGTAATGTATTATAAAAACATTTGTTTCACAATTTAAAACTATTATTCCGGAAATCAAAGCGGGAGTTTGAATTACAGTTTTATTCCTTTTTTACCACGTTTTTATTAACTCGCTTTCTTGTATGTTTGTTTGTGTGTACAAATCTTGCAATCGATTTTTAACTAACTTCCCGACTAGCTAGACATTTGAAACTTTTAGAATAGCTCAGAACACGATGACAATGCATTCTTTTAGTATTTTTAGTCCTCTTTAAGCAGATTTGAATTCATTTTCAGTTAATTTTGTTTTGCGTGGAAAGTTAATTCGGTAAAAATCTGCAAGGTAGCGCTTCGATCGAATTCACTTTTGCGTAACGGCGTTTGACGATTTTGAAAACAGAATACATGTGAATTTAGTTTGTTTACAAAAATATTGTGCGAAAAATTAAAAAAAATTATAAAAGTTAGCAGTTTATAAAGTCTGTAGATAGTTGTCACCTCCACGCGGTTGACTGACACTCCAAAAAAAATTGGAAACCAAGTAGGCTCTGGTATTAATGTTTGTAAAAAATCTCATATATGTAATTCAATTAATAAATGTTTGAAAATTTCTTATAATTGCTCTCTTTGTTACGCATTTGATCATTTTCTTTCAACTTGATGGGATAATTCATCCAAAAAATTTTAAAAAAGTATTTATTAATACATAGAATTGTCAAGTTTATATGATTCAACAGAAAATTTAAAAACGTGGTACACAAAAAGTTCTTTTTATCTTGCAATTATTTCTGTTAAAAATAGATAGAATAATGTAATATAAAACCATTTGTTTTTACAGTTTAAAACTATTATTCAAGAAATCAAAGCGCAAATTTTGATAGCAGCTTTATTCCCTTTTTGTATTAAAATCGATATAATAATGTAATATAAAAACGGTTGTTTATACAGTTTAAATATATTATTCCATTCACTCTATGAGGTTAGAGAGGGTAGGAGAGGGTACGATCTCCCAGATGTCGCCCCTGGGGATGCTCGGTCAAAACTAAGGTGGCAACTAGTTAAGACGGACTTCGACCCTTGTGCTGCTATAAAAGCCCCAGCTTCACACTTCATTCTGAAGCTTATATGGACCTGGTCTGGAACTTCAGGCCAGGGGGCACTGGAAACAACAACAACAACAACAACAACAAATCTATCATTCTAGAAATAAAAAGGGCGAGTTTTGATTGCACTTGTGTTCCTTTTTTTTTACTGTTAAATATAGATAGAGTAATGTACTGTAAAAACATTTCAATTCTCACATTTTAAAACTATTGTTTTAGAAATAAAAGCGCGAGTTTTGATTACAATTTTGTTCCTTTTTTTTGTTAAATATAGATGGAGTAATGCACTGTAAAAACATTTGTTTTTACAATTTAAAACTATTATTTCAGAAAGCGCGAGAAACTTTTTATCAATTTACATACAGTCATTTTCAGTGATACAAATGCTTTGCGTGCAAGGACATAAACTTCTTGTACTAAAAAATAACTTCTGAATAAATTTAGAGAAGGAAGTAAATAGTCCTGACATTATTTCTTCATCGTGATGAAAACAAAGCACATCCTCAATCGGATTCAAAATTCGAAAGTGGTAGTTAAAACAAATTATTCCTAACCTAGATATGTAAACTAGGCTTTACGGATTAATAAGCCACAATGTTGTCACGTATAGTATGTTCTATTGTTTCCTTACAAGATCCATTAAGAAAATACTCAAAACTCTTGCATCTGACAAAACGTTTGTATAACAGGACCTCGCGTGCGAAATGACAAGCAAAAAAACTCTGTTAATAACTGCTTAGATGTAATTTCCATCGCGACTTTAGATTTCGAGACGGAAAGTATGAAGTAGCTGGATATAAAGCTGATACAGATTCTTGTCACCTTATTGTTTATACATTCATGAAGAAAATTTGAGTTGTTCTTTCAGTATTATCGTCACAAACTAATCCAGGAAGTTTTTCCCCGAAAAAAAAAATAGGTGGCGTGAACGAGGAAGTTAACTTTAGTTGGAAATGTATCAAGGAAGGGCTTTTAATCTTTAAACCTTAGATATAGCCATTAATTTTTCAATTATGTAAACTGCTTTCCTTTAAACGTAAAAGCACTGCTGGAAAAACACACTTTTTCAATGATTATTCAGTATTTGAAAAACACTTTTCTTATAAATATCTTATATTTTCCTCAATTCACTAAAAAGGTGAAGTCTTTATCAGCGATATATCTATGATCTATATTTCTATCTATCTACACACACACACAGACACACACACATATATATATACTAGAAGGTAACCCGTCATTTTGACGTCATAATACTAATAATGACGTCATAATGGAAAAAGTATATGAAAGTTAAAAAATATCCCGAATTATCTAACAATATTGCATTTAATCCACACCTTGTAAAAGCAAACCCTTTCATTATTTTTTATTTATTTAGTTTTTCATGGGATTGGAGTAGTAGACTGCCATCCAATTTTTTACAGCTCACTACGCGATATGAATACTTGAGCTACTTGATTCATTCAAAATTCAAGTTTGTTTACTTTCAGAATTCATCGCAAAAGTAAACAGATTTTTAAAAACTGTTAAATATACAGCTAAAAGCATCGGATTTTTTTTTAGTTCTGAATGTTTTATAGAAAAATAGGCTGAACAAACGTGATTTGATGGAGAAGATATTAGTTTTTAGGTAAGAAAAAATTCTGATCCACATCTGAAATTGAAATTAAGCCTAACCGGCTGTTTGTTTACTGAGGGCTTCAATTGAAAGATGAGTACAGCCCGGAAGTGTTATACAGAGACAACGGCTATTATATATATATAATATGTGTGTGTGTGTGTAGAATAAGTGTTTGAGTATATAAAGAACGAATGAACATATAGAAATCTATACACAGGAAATCAATTAATCCTAAATTTTTTAAATTTTTGTTCTCGTGTTTGTAAGACCTTAGTGCCTGTATTATTGAGTATACATTTTTCTATATACAGACTTGATGTACGCAAACGAAATTTTACGTTTAAGTGTTCATTGAACAATAACCGCGGGGCGACAGCCTAGACCAGAGTTTCCCAAAGTGTGTGCCGCGGAACCTTGGGGTTCGGCAAAAAAAGAATTAGGGGTTCCACGAAATAATCTGATATGCTGCGACAAAAACAAACTATAGAAACAGAATGGACGCCACACCAGATATGCGAATTCAATTATAGAACATGACACTCAATTTTAAGAGAATCTTGGAATCGAAGAAGCAGAAGCATTCTTTTCATTAAAGTTTTTTTATTTACATTATTCTTTATTTACCTTCATATTTTTGTTTTTATAATCACTATTATTTGTTTTTATGAAGATTTTTTTAATGATTTTTTGTGTAATTCCATAAAATCTAAGTATTTAAACAATATTTTTTCATTCAATATCACATTAAATTTAGAGGAGGAAATGGTCTATTAACCAAAAATTGTAGAGGGTTCCGTGAAGTTTGGAAAATGCTCTGAGAGTTGAGCGATCAAAAAATCTTGGGAAATTTTCTATTGCTTATTACATTTGAAATCTTCACCAACCACTTGATATAACCCCGGTGATTATCCGAAAATAAATTCACGTTATTTCGAAAAATTAGATTGTTTTGGTAAGTAGGTTTGATTTTGTATCAGAGTATGATACAATTTATGTAGATTTATAATGAAATGTAGAATTTATGTAGATTTTAGAGTATGATACAATTTATGTAGATTTATATTTTGTGATGTATTGAAAACTCAAATGACAGTCACCTAGATTTGTATCTGCATAAAATTGCTCACCAATTTAGGATGAATAGGGTTTGAGATATTCAATTTTAATATCAGTGAAAATCGATAAAATCTATCAGTTTGATGTAGATTTGATGTGATACTATTGATTTCAGTTTTTCAAAAAAACTTTTTGTATAGTTTATATCTATATAAAATTGTTTAACAATGCGAAACGAATTCATTGTACGATATTTCATTTTTAAATTAATTAAATTCAGTAAACTTCACTTAGTAAGAGATTTAGTGTGATGTATTTTGTTAATATTCATAATTGAGTTTTTTTAACGTAGGATTACGTTCCTCCATAAGGGTCCGGGGTAAAGCAAAATTTATAACGTCGTCGCGAGTTATAAATCAAAGAGTGGAAGAGTACAGTTCCAAGATACAACTACATACACCTTTTCCTAAAAGTTTCCACAACATAAGCCACCGTTGTTTATACATATATATAAACATATATATACATAAACATTGACAAACATATATATATATATATATATATATACAAATGCATACATATACGGGTGTGACAATTAAGTAACGGGACTGTGCATGCCTTAGCCGTTTGGTCAGGTGTGGGGGCGTGGTAAGCAAAGATAAGTAACCCTACGTTAATAACCCACGGTAGTTTCGTTAGAAGAGACTACCTGAAATTTTTTGTATAGTTTATACCTATATAAAATTGTTCAACAATGCGAAAAGAATTCATTGTACGGTGTTTGATTTTAAATTTCGTTAAATTCCGCAATTTTGACTTCGTGTGAAATTTAGCGCGGCGTATATTTTTTTAGATTAATAATTAAGTTCAAACATGATTGTACAACAGTTAAGATACCTTGAAAAAATGGTTCGAAAAATTGGCACTGAGAGTCATTGAAAAATTCAATTTTTAAAATTGCGATAATCGATAAAATCAATAAATTTATCCCCGAATGCAGTTAATTTAGATTTTGGAACGTGTACCTAAAGGGTAGTTAACTAGGGTTTATTGATTTAAAGTATTCGATATAGGGCTTTTGGCGGCCCAGTGGTACAGCGCGCTGGTTTTCGGTGCTGAGGGTGCTCGGATCGAATCCTGGCGTCGCGCCACGAAAAATGCCTCCATTCGTGTCGTCCCTTCATAGGGGGTAATACTGTCCACCTATCCCCCACAATAAAATGGGCAGTAATATTGCGGCGTAGTATAGGCGAATGTTTGACGACAAGTGCCTCCGCATTGGAAAAAAAAAAGTATTCGATATAAAATTCGTAAATTTAGTTTCTATAGTCAGTTGCAGTTCATTCAGTGTTAGAGTCATACGCAAAGGATTCTAAAAGTACTGTATCGATATAAAAATGCATGATAACTTGGAATGGGCAGATTTTGAGGTATCCAATTTTATAATTTGATGAAAATTGTTTAAATTCATACATTGAATTTTGAATGTGTTAGCATGATGTAATTTATTTAGATTTTAGTTAAACATGCTTCTACATTACGTCTTTGATCTGTATCTCGGAAAAAAATGCTCGACCATTTGAGACGAATATTCATTAAGCTACAACATTGCAAATTTTGTTGAAAACAGTTACAGTCTATTTTTTAAATTTTGAGTATTACTATGAGGCAATTAATAAAGATTTATGACTAAATACTTATACGACAGTCTGTGTTCTATCTACATAAATTTATTCGCTATTAGAATACGGTTAGACATAGTCGATTTTGATGTTTGCGGAAATCAACAAAAACTATGAGTTTGATTGCCATTGATTCACATTCTTCAAATTGTGCATAAATGATAGTCTTAAAGTATTGTATCTCTAAAATATTTTTCGACAATTTGAGTTAGACAAAACCGTTGAGTGCAGTAAATTTGTTCTCGAATGTTAGAATAAGGTTAATGATTTGCCTTTTACAAATTCTACACAAATTATAGTCATAATGTGTTGTATCTGTATAAAATCATTCGACATACACACACATATATTTGTATATATAAAACAGTTCCGTAACTAACTGACTGACAGATAACACTCAGACCAAACCGCTGGACCTAAAGGGCTGAAATGTTGCATGGCGATTTTTCTTATAGTGTAGGAGTGCACTAAGAAAGATTTTTGAAAAATTCTTCTTAGATTTTTTTAAATTGAATTTTAAGCTGTTTTTGTAACATTTTTTAAAGTTTGCATTCAAAATAATAATTTGAGGTTTATCAAATTTATATCCCGAGAAAGATCCTAAAAGTTCCTTCAAAATAAAATCCTTTTCCAATCATTAACTCCATTTTCTAATTTTTGGGGAATTTCTAAACATTAATGTTTAGAATTTAATTAATTCAATGCCGATCACGTGGTTTCTTTTCTTGTTGTGATACTTTAAATTAATTTTGCGCCCCGTGCATAACAACGAATTAAACTGACAAAAATAAATATAAATAAGTATTAAATACGCTAAAATATAAAATTTTACCACTGAACTCACTGAGATGGAAAATTTTAAAGAATTTAATTCAAAAATAGTATGTTTCATGGACATTAAACATACAAATTAATTGCATGCATAGACCGTTGTATTTAATTTGAATATTTTCTTGTGCATTATTTTGACTATAAAAATATCCTTTACGATTTTTTTTATAAATATATATATATATATATATATATATATATATATATATATATATATATATATATATATACACTAGCTGAAACCCCGTATTTCGCTACTGAGTACATTCAAATTAAATACAACGGTCAATGTATGTAATTAATGCCAAAAATATGTATAAATATATTTATAATAAATACAGCGATCAATGTATGCAATTGATGTAAAAAAACGAAAAAATAAATTTATAAAGAAATCGTAATCGTTTTTATAGACAAAATAATGTAGAAGAAAATATTTAAATTAAATCTAGTAGGACATACTAAAGAATATAGTACAATTAATATAGTACAGTTTGAGGAACATATCTTTTACTGTATTTTAATATTTTTTTGGATAATGTCCGATCGTCTTCCGCATTAGCAAGAAAAGAAAATTTTTTTTGTCCATTTAGTTGTTATGCACGTGACGATAAATTTATTTAAAGTACCAGAAAAAGAAATCACGTGATCGGCATTTAATAAATTAAATTCTAAAAATGAATCTTTAAAAATTCACCAAAAATCAGAAAATGGAGATAAAAATTCGAAAAAGATTTCATTTTAAAGGAATTTTTATGATCGTTCTCGCGATATAAATTTTATAACCCTCAAATAATTATTTTAAATGCAAACTTAAAAAAAGTTACTAAAACAGCTTAAAAATTTAATTTAAAAAAATTTTAAGAAGAATTTTTCAAAAATCTTTCTTAGTGCATCTCTACACTATAAGAAAAATCGCCATGCAACATGTCAGCTCCTTAGGCCCAGCGGTTTGGTCTGTGCGTTGTATATATATATATATATATATATATATATATATATATATATATATATATATATATATATATACATATATACATACATACATATATATATATATATATGTATATATATATATATATGTACATATACATATATACATATATATATATATATATATATACATATATACATATATATATATATACATATATATATATATATACATACATATATATATATATATATATATATATATATATATATATATATATATATATGTATATATATATATATATATATATATATATATATATATATATATATATATACAGTGAAACTTTACTAGCCCTCTAAACGACCATATCTGTTTAGGACCGATTCAATACGCTCCATAGAGCCAATGTAATTTTACCCCCTTTTCCACGGCCGCCTTTATATTGTGAGAACTCTGTGTATACACATATAAAGATAGTTATCGGATGTAAAGCAAGAGAGTATTTGTAATGTTGTACGTACTCCTGTATGCCCAGGGCCGCTGCTTGCGTAAGGCGAGTATCATCTTGAAGAAGGCGGCCATGCAGGGCCCGCTGAGGTTGATGTCGGAGCTGTGCCGGATGACCAGGGGCATGAGCTTCTTGATCATGTCCTCGGTGGCCTTTATCAGCTCGTAATCCGTGTGGTTCCATGCCACGGCGTGGTACTCCGGATGCTCAGGGTGCTTCAGGATGTACTCCATCGAGTTGGTGTCTTCCTCCTGCCCCTGTGCCAGGGCGGCCATCAGGCACAGAGCGATGCACAGTCCGACTCTCAGATGCATTGTCACAAGTCGAGTCACATGAAACGCGCGCACGACTCACTCTCACCGCGTCGGGGTGGCAAAAAAAAACAAAGCGCGGGATCCCCCGCTCCTTAAGTATGCATCCCCCTCTCTTGCGACCGCGCTCTATTTGATGCGGAGACCACGTGACCGAGCCTACCCATTTGCACAATGCTGGTTATTGCTTTCTTTCTTTTTTTTCCTAATCGCATTCGTCGATTTCAGATTAAGATTTAAGTGACGTAAACAGCGGGATTGTCGTGGTTTCAAAAAAAATCGCCCGCTATTAGCGGCGGAACTACGCTCCGTGTCGCTGTTCCCTTCCTTCCGCGTGTTGTATCTTTCGGCCGCATCGGGACTAGGCCTCATTCTAGGTTTTTACTAGTTTATCGAATTGGGTCGAGTTTGGTTAGGTTCGGTTAGGAAAGTGAAGGGACTTGGAAACAGCACTTTCTTAACTAATACCCTAACTATACTACCACGCATGGATAGGATCATGCCAGGCGTAGGGTACCTCCCTGATCATTACCGGTAAGGAGCGTCGGACTTGCCTTCAGGGGTATCAATCGAGACGCGGATTTTTAATCAAAAAACGTTTAAGCAATCCTTCATTGGAAGGGTTAAAATTCCTTCGAAGCGTTAAAAATTGCGTCATATATATATATATATATATATATATATATATATATACAGTAGAATCTCGATCGATCGTTCCCCGAACGATCGTTTTCCCGTATGTATCGTTTATTTCACCCAGTCCGGGATAAATTCCATAGAAAACAGGCAAAAAAGACCGCATGGATCGTTCCTCGATCCATCTTTTTCCCGCAATATTCGTTCAGAATATCGCAGCTTTACATTAATTTATCGGATCGATCGTTTTTTTCATAATAACTGAACCTGAAATATAAATGTCTGGATTGAGCTACAATGACGCTCTAATTAAACAATGAGCAGAACATTTGAGATGCACGGTCTCGTATTTTTGTTTTCTCTTGTTTAGTCTGATTTCGCTTTATTGTATCACTCCCATTATTTGTTCGTCGTTGGTGTTCCTTAATTCTTTAGCCCCTGGAGTACCCTATTTTCGGCAACTCATTCGAAATTCACCGACTATTCAACATTTCTGTTCTTATCAGCAATGGCTCACAGTCAGCTTTTTTGTTGGCCTTGGGATGGAGGCGCCCTGGTGTTTGGTCCAGTGTGCGAGAAGTTTCTGATTACTGCAGTTCTACACTGGCCGATGAGTGTTTCACCCGGAAGGAGAACTTCCTGGTGGTCCCATCCGGTGCAATGGAATGGTTCTAGTTACGAACGATTCACAACTGCCGCTTCTTTATACTCTCACACAATGACCGATACCGAAAAGAATGCAATTTGCAATACAAAAAAATATTGTTTACTTGTGGAGAGAAAACCGCCAAAATAAACGACGATTAAGTACTTTTATTTGAATCAAAATTCCTGTGTACCTACGTGTATTTCTTTTTTTATTATTATTATCTTGGATTTCAGTACAACTTTGTAATTTTATCTTCAGTTACACTATGGGTATGTATGCATTTATGTATGTGAGTAAATATATTTTAGGGATTTCAAACTTTAAGGTATGTTAATACTTTTTTGTATGTTCCCGCATCTATCGTTTTCCCGCATCCATCGTTTAGTTCAGTCGGTCCCTTCGAAAACGATAGATCGAGATTCCACTGTATATATATAAACAAAATAACATAAGCTAAAGAATAAAATAAAAAATACTAAAAAGGCGGGCATAGACTGCCAAACAAATTAACTCAAAACCAACCCTAACATTGAAAACATAAATAACTTTTCAACAAAAGATTGCGCAGTTGCTGCATATCTTTACATTGAAAAAGGCAAAATATAACTAAATTTAACAGAGCTAGATGATTTTAAGAAGCATGTAGACAAAAACAATACAGAAATCAAGCACTCAGGGCATCCACGCACCAGAGGCAAGATTGTGTAATAGTGCCGGGACTAAACCAGAAGTACGAGGTAACCGACAGGTCTCGACTTTGTCTATGTCTTTTCATTTTCTATTGACTAACTGTTTCTTTGGGGAACTCGGGGCCCTGGGATGTCTTTTGGTTATACCTACATCCTATTAAGAAAGTTCCCCTTGAGGTAACTGATTTGGTTAGGCTCCCTGATGACGAGACCTGTCGGTTACCTCGTACTTCTGGTTTAGTTCTGGTATTACAGAATCTTGCCTCTGGTGCGTGGATGCCCTGAGTGCTTGATTTCTGTATTGTTTTTGTCTACAATAATTTGTCTTCTTATAATTATCTAGCTCTGTTAAATTTAGTTGTATTTTGCCTTTTTCAATGTAAAGATATGCAGCAACTGCGCAATTTTTTGTTGAAAAGTTATTTATGTTTTCAACGGTAGGGTTGGTTTTGAGTTAATTTGTTTGGCAGTCTATGCCCACCTTTTTAGTATTTTTTTATTTTATTCTTTAGCTTATGTTGTTTTGTTTATATATATATATATGTATATATATATCTATACATACATATATATATATATATCTATACATACATACATATATATATATATATATATATATATATATATATATATATATATATATATATATATATATATATCTTATCTTTATATATATAAAAGAGCTTGTCTGTTTGTTTGTCCGCTATAGAATCATAGACTGTTTCACCCACCGAGACCAAATTCGGCACAGTTAATGTTTTGGACCCGAGAAACTTAAATCGGGAAAAACGAAATTTGGGGCTCAATTAGTTTTTTAAAATTAATTTTTTAATGTTTTTTGTGCCCGATAGAGGTGCGTCTACCCCCTGTGGATTCTCCTCGACCAGCTGCGTTAAGAGGGGTGGTTTGAGGATGACGGAGGGGGGGGGGGTCAAATTTCAATGCTCGGGAGAAAGAGGGTTGGGAATGACCTTAAAATCAGACGAAGGTCCGCAGGCTCAAAGTTTCTTTCTTTCTTATTGTTTGTATATCATTTCAGTAGAAACGTGCTAAGCGCATTCTGTCTGGCCAGATGAACATGAAGAGCGGGAGTGCAGCCCATTATTTTTTTGATGGAATGCATGAAATATTTCATATCTATATATCTACCCGGGCAACGCCGGGCAACAATGCTAGTATATATATATATATATATATATATAACTATAGGTCAACCTGACGCGGGACCCCCAGAGTTAATTCCCAAGAATACTTGATTCTCATTTTATCGACCCAGTCAAGGGATGAAAGGCTGAGTCGACATTGCCCAGTCGTAGGATCGAACCCTGGACCTGTGGTGTGGCAGCTTGGAGCTTTTAACCACTATGCCACCCGGCGCCCCACACACACACACACAGACACACACACACACACACACACATATATATATATATATATATATATATATATATATATATATATATATATATATATCATAGAGAAGATGCATCTTTTTGCATAATATGACTACCTATCGCATGTTCACTCATTTTTTCACCGCCATGACACCTCTTATATCACAATTTTCAATCATGGGCCTAAAACCACGAGAGGAAATTATGCTGCAATATTTCCTTTCCATAATCCTGTCTATTGATCTTTCTTATTAATCTTGAGTGACATTCATGAAACCGTCATTTTAGGATTATTCGTTCCACATTATTCATGCAGGAAACCTATCCCGAACTGGAACTCTACAACACTCTTGCGTCCCCCGCAATTGGAAACAGAGTAGTAAAAGGAAATTTAATTTTGGAGACAATTTCTGATGGGAAATAGTTTATAATTTAGCAATATCAGAACACTTCAAATACGGATGGGTAAATAATGATACACATCTGGGTTAAAGTAATTTCACAAGGATCTTTTTTTTCCTTATCTGTTTCATTAAAAGTTATTCTATTAAATAAACTTCCTTATAGTCCTCATTTTCTTTCAAAAACATGCGAAACTTACGCTTATAAACAAAGATTATGACATGTAGTGTAATAGTTATCATGACGGGTCAAGGGCATCTAGTGGTTAGCACGTCGGATTTCGGCACTTGGTGTGCTTGGAACAAATCGCAACAAGCGTCACTGAATGCTCTCGTATTTTAGCCGGGTACGGGCGCGTTACATCTATATACCAGAAACTCCCTCCGTGTCATTTGTAGGGGTAGGAGGAGGGTATGAGACTATCCGATGTCGGGGTTGCTTGGTCAAAATTGTGGTGGCACTCGAATAGAAATTGGACCCCGATACTTGTGGTATCCAATAACAAGAGCTAAAAACCTATGCCGCCCCAGTTCAGCGCTCCAAGGGGCATACGACAGTGAGCGAACAAGTTGTTAATTAGTTAACAAGTAATTAGTTCTTGTTTCAATATAAATTGCAAATGGCAGTTACTTTAAAAAAAATTCATGTTGATCAGTGCTTAAACTGGAAGTTGAAATTCATCAGATAGCGTGAGAAGGGTTTGTACATTAAAATAAATGGTCATAATTCTTTCATCTGTACTTTATTAACATTGGTGCAAACTTTAAATTGTTATCAACTTTAGATTTTTCTTCAGTACTCCTAACTGCTACAATTTCTCGGATAGTCTACGTCATAGATGAATTCACGATTATCCTCATAAAATTTACAGAACATAGAAATAAAGGTTTCTAAGAAGTGCTGAACACGTTTTCAAAATTCATATTAAAAAAACTTTTTATACAAGAAATGATTTTGAATATATATATATATATATATATATATATATATATATCATAAAAATATGAACAATCCAACATAAGCATAATAATTACAAGATAAAAAAAACTTTTTATGTACCATGTTTTAAATTTTCTGTTGAATCATATAAACTTGACAATTCTCTCTTAATTGCACAAACCTTCACTTAATTATCTTTTTCACTTTCTTTTATTTAATTTTAATCACTTTTTAGTCGTTTTCACTATCCACATACTTTATAAACTTTGATTTTTATAATTTTTTTCATTTTTCGCACAATATTTTTGTAAACAAATTTAATTCACATGTATTCTGTTTTCAAAATCGTCAAACGCCGTGACGCAAAAGTGCAAGCATTGAATTCGATCGAAGCGCCACCTTGCGGATTTTTTCGGCTAAAAGTATTAAAAATATGCATTGTCATCGTGTTCTGAGCTATTCTAAAAGTTTCAAATGTCTAGCTAGTCGGGAAGTTAGTTAAAAATCAATTGCAAGATTTGTAATAGACAAACACACACACAAGCACACACACAAACACAAAAGAAAGCAAGTTAATAAAAACATGGTAAAAATTAAAAATCGGACATAGGCTGCCAAACAAATTAACTTAAAACCTACCCTAGAGATTAAAACTTCTAACTTTTCAATAATAGATTGTGCAGCAGCAGCAAATCCACATATTGAAAAAGGACAAATAAACTAAATAACTATATATATATATATATATATATATATATATATATATATATATATATATATATATATATATATATATATATATATATATATATATACAGACATATGTGAATGTGTAAATAAATATGTATTCTGAGAGAGACTGATAGATAGATACATACATAACATACTTCCGTAACATATACATCTATCTATTTATAATATTTCTAGAAGGGGATTTTTCCTGACGATCCCTTTCTCTCCCTTCATACTTAACCAAAATCGATAAATGAGATACCATTTCAAAGATTACGTTCTCCGCTTCTGACGAATAGTTAATTTGGAATGACACATTGTATCGTTTGTTTAAAAATAGAAAAAAATTGACTTTTGGCCCTCGAGTTCTTTCCCCGGTTGCGTCGATACGGCACGATCCAATAATGCACACAAAGAGGTTTTGTAATGTAAATATCCCTTTTCCCCGAGTTTGCGTCATACTTCATTTTTAATATTGACTACAAAGGTGTTTTGACACGTACATATCTAACGTTCTCCTGTCCTGTGTTATGCTTCACCCCCAATGTTGTGTCCAAAGGCGTTTTGTAATTGGTTTTGCATTATCCCGAAGCACCCTTGTTGTTTGATACATAAACAATAGCTGCCAGTGAACCGATTCTTCTTTCATCCTTCTACAAACCACCAACCTCGCTATAACATTTATCGCATTTTATTCGCATGCGAAATTGTCGCCACCTAGTGTTATATAACACAGTAATTCTAATTTTAGTTACAGAAGTTAAAAGATTTTTTTTTTCATGCAATATATCTTTGCATCTTTCGTCGCACGAAATACATCAAGTTGATGCTTAATATCTTTCCCCGAACGCAGCAACGTCCGGGGGGTTTCGTTTCGGATTATCTAGACCAGGGGTTCTCAACCTTTCAGGATCTGTGACCCCCTTTGAACACCGATGTGAGGTCACGCCTCCCCCACCACCACCACCATATGTGGTCAGTACAAGTAGTACAATCGGAATTTGAAACTGAAGCTGGTTAATAAATAAAAATATAAAATAATTAATTTCATACACATCTATATATATAAAACAATTCCGTAACTGACTGACTGACTGACTGACTGACATACAACGCACAGACCGAACCGCTGGACCTAAAGGGCTGACATTTTGCATGGCGATTCTTCTTATAGTGTAGGGGTGCACTAAGAAAGATTTTTGAAAAATTCTTCTTAGAATTTTTAAAATTAAATTTTTAAGCTGTTTTAGTAACTTTTTTTAAGTTTGCATTTAAAATAATAATTTGAGGGTTATAAAATTTATATCGCGAGAAAGATCCTAAAAATTCCTTTCAAATGAAATCTTTTTCGAATCTTTACCTCCCTTTTCTGATTTTTGGTGAATTTTTAAAGATTCATTTTTAGAATTTAATTTATTAAATGCTGATCACGTGATTTCTTTTTCTGGTACAATAAATAAATTTATCGTCACGTGCATAAAAACTAAATAGACAAAAAAAAATATTTTTTTCTTGCTAAAGCGGCAGACGATTGGACATTATCCCAAAAAATATTAAAATACAGTAAAAGAAATGTTCCTCAAACTGTACTATTCTTTAGTATGTTCTATTAGATTTAATTTGAATATTTTCTTCTACATTATTTTGTCTATAAAAATATCCCTTACGACTTTTCATAAATATATATATATATTTGTTTGCATCAATTGTATACATTGATCGTTGTATTTATTTTATATATATATATATATATATATATATATATATATATATATATATAACATAAAAAAACCCTAAATCCCTTTCAAGATTCTAAATTCTTCTAATTTTCCTTGGGCGTAGATAAATTTCGTTTCCGATTTAAAGAACAAAGACAACCGCGTAGCGTCCTGTCGAAAATCCCAAATTCTCGCTCATCTTACATAAGGTATCACGTGACCTCTGACACCAGGGTCACGGATAGCCGGACATTACTCTTTTTCATGATCATATGACGAACCACCTCAAAAGTTTATATAAGACCCTGCGGTTAGAATTCGGAGAGCTTTTTTCATTCGACCGTTTATATCAGGCTATAGCGACGTATACAAGCAGCTGATCAAACGACCGTCGTTGCAAAAACAGATCACCGACTACATGGTAACAAAAAATAAATCAACTGTAACATCTTCAAGTGACGAGAGCGATTACAAACCAGTTTATCAGAATAATATGCGCATTTTGGACTACGACGAGTAGTATCGAATTGTGTACATTTTGAAAATTTCTCCACGTCTAAAATAAGAAATTATTTGTTTATAGTAGCTATGTATGAAGTTTCTGGATTTTTTTTTTTTTTTTTTTGTGTGCGGTCCCTATCTACCGTACAAATACAGGTTTGACTGTAAATTAATATGATATAAAATTACTTCAAACTATCGGGGACCTCCCCCATTTTTTTCTCACCCCCCCCCCCCTCTCTCTCTGTGGCCCGCAGATGATTTACCCCGAGTGGAACACTTTTTAAAGAAGGCTAAGTGGAAGCGCGTTGTATTTTCCTCACAAATAACGTACAAAAGAGAACTTGCGAGTCTTACTGCTTCCATAAGTTTAACAAAAACATATAAAAATGAATTCTAAGTTACTGGCTGCTATAAATAACAACAGATTGCCTGAATAATCAATCCAAAGCGCGTAAACAAAAAGGTCTCCCCTTGCAAACACCTGCCTCTTTCGTAGCACTGGTGACGTGGTTTCGTCATGTAACATTTTAGTGAGTTTCGAATAGTACATCAGAAAAGAATTAAATTGAAAATAACAACAGAGATGAAATAAATGAAGTTCTCTCACTCGACCTCGAGCCAAAAAAAAAAATTCTCTCAATAGCAAGTTTTCAATCAGTTTTGTCAATTGACTACCACGATCGGGTCTCGATCCATGATCTTATCTACAGCTCGGAAAATCATTCTGTTAAGCTTCCCTGCTGATAGCAGAGTCTTTCCGTACCAATGTGAGAATTCTTTTTTTTTTTTTTTTTTTTTTTTTTTTCAGGACGATGACATCTGGACGTTGGCCTGATCGTATTTACTTATTCAAAGATATTAAGCTCTTTTTACACCGTGTTTATGTTTGTGAGGTTTTGTGTGTGTGTGTGTGTGCGTTTTTTCTTTTGTATGCCTGACGGGTTCCCTTTCCGTTCATTCCAACGATCGTGCGCCGGCACGCTTTCCGAACAACGGATCATGATCAGGAGATCATAACATGATCCTGATCTGCTACCCAAGCATTGTCTTTAAGCCTCGTTTACAATCCCATGCCTTGCACGCCTTCAAGTCAATTAAAACAGCTTTAACTCCACTTTCAAGCAAGAACAGAACACCCGCGGCCAGTATTATCACCCATTATTCATAAGAGGTAAACTTCATTAAAAATATCCGCCATTCCCCAAATTGAAATAAAATTCTTAACAATAACGTATAGTGTTTACCTCTAACGATGTACATCTTTTAAGTGCCAATTTTAAATGACCCCGAGATTTCTCAAATTTTTTTTTAATTTTCCAGTGTGATAAAATACTCTGAGTCTTTTTGGAGTAAGAAAGAAGAAAAATATATTTAAAGATACCACATTAAATGCAGTCTCTTTCACAAAAAAAATCGGGATTCAAGTTTCTAATTTTAAGTTATAATTATCTGGTTGTTTTTATCCGAGACCAAAAGTGTTTTGTCGTGAACAAAAGATTCTCCATTCGAATGACAGACAGCAACAAAGAAACTTAAAATGATGCCGGAATCTTTAGTCAAATCTTAATATAGTTATATCATATGTAATTAAATACCTATAAAATAAACCCCACATATATATATATATATATATATATATATATATATATATATATATATATATATATATATATATATATATATATATATATATATATACATATATAATATAAATAAAAGAAAAACTTAGTCGGCCAGGGAACAATTCCGGGTACACCGTGCCAGTAAGACATCCGTTAGGAAATTCGGCCATGTTTGAAAACGTCGAAATCGATGCATTTTTTTTCAAGAAATGTTACATATTTCGAAAGAGCTTTAAAAACTGATATTTTTTTTCTGCGTACACTTATTCTGTTAGTTTAATAGTTTTAGAGATACAGTGATTTCCGCTTATAAGAATCACGTTTGTTATCACTGTTTTTGATTCTTATAAGCGGTTGATTCTTATAGCCGAAATTTAGGTTTTTGGACAGGCACACATATCTATATATACATATGTTAGATAATTTACCATAAAATACTCTTTAATTTACGTTAATTATCTTTTATTAAAATTATTTTTTATTATTTTAAAAATACAACTTAATTTCTAGACCTATAAGTAGATACACATAATTATAGTAAGAGAAGAAAAAAATCCAATATTTGTTACCACATACCTTCTTAACAGTTTTAACATTTCAACTACAGGAAGGGAGCAAGACAAAGTTTTCTATGGTAGTTTGACGTAATGAAGTTTTTAGGAGGCTGTTTATACCTCTTTCAATGCCAATAGTCTCAGACGAAGATTCACCTTCTAGCTTACGTTTCACGGTTTGATAACGTGCTGAATCTACTAATGTCACGTTTGCCTAAGTGATAGTGGACACTTCGCCGAAGATTTATATGTTTCAGGGTCCAGGAAGGCGCAACCAGGATGTGGGAGGTAGAAAAAAAGAGATCGGACCCGGACGGGCAAAGATGCCCCCGGGTCAAGCTAATAGGACAGTGTTGTGCTAAAGCGTTTACGGGGAAACTAATATGTTAAGTCTAACAAAGAAAGGGATGCATTTTACGACTGTATTCCATCCCATCTTATCAGTCTTTCTTTAACAAAAAAAATATAAAGAACTTGCATTTTGAGCGTTTAAGTGGCTTTTTTGGAAAAATGAAAGGAAAGCGAAGAGTGTAAGCTTATTCTTAAAACCGGTGGATTGATTATTTAAAGCGAAAATTTTAACATGGGAATAATACATTTTTGTTTTTGTTTTGCGATATTGATTCTTATAAAAGGTTGATTTTTATAGCCAATGTACTGATTTTGGGGGGATTTTTTTGCAATTAAAAGTGAAAAAAATTAAATTTAAGTGAACTGTGATTAGAGTGTCAAGTGATTCGATAGCTGGACGAAGCCTGGCTAGTATATATATATATATATATATATATATATATATATATATATATATATATATATATATATATATACAGTGCCGTAACTAGCCATTCCTGAGCCCTGGGAAAGAATTTGCATTTGGGCCCCTTAATTAATTAGGTTTGGGAAAATAATAAAACAAATACAGCATTTTGGGCCCCCCCCCCTTCCAAATGGACCCTGGACGGGTGCCCCTATTGCCCCTGCCTAGTTACTGCATTGTATATATATATATATATATATAAAATTCAGTAAACCCTAGTACTGATTTTGACGGAATTATGTTATTCTGTTATACCGAATATTTACAATTATAGCTCTACAGTGCATTGTTTATTGTTGTATTGGATTACTAACAAATAAAGTCAGAATTTTAGGGACGTATAAAAAGAAGTAAAAAAAAACAAAATTAGAAATGACAAAGTTTGTTCTTGAATACTATCGCATAAATCAAAATCGGTTATATTGATAGACAAGCGGGATTTAAAAAAAAAACAAGCGTCTACCTTAACATGAAAAGAAAACGTTTTCAATCACCAACATTCGCGGAGCACGTCGTATTCTATATTAATCCAATCCACCGCTGGTTAAGAACATCTTCTTCGACGGATTACATCAGTCCTGAAGGAATACAACTGTAAAAATTCGGCTAATTAAAGATATAAAGAAGTACTGCGTTTGCAATGCACGGACCCCGTAATTACGGACTATTACGTTTGACTGACTGGTGTCCGATCAGAGAAGGAAGTAGGGAACAATAGTTCGGGGGAGAGAAAATGCGTGTCTGACAGCAGATCCGAAGCAAGTTAAATATTTAGCACAGTTTTTCTAAAATTATCGACAGGGAGAATGTAAATGAGCTCGCTTGACGCGCTAATGGCCTCTACTGAGCAAGTGTTTCTACCGTCTCAATTAAATCGGGCTGATTGCTTTCCCCTTTCCCCTTCGGTTTATCCTGCAGTTGCGTTTCAACGACGCGTCTGAAATTCGTGTTTTCACCCTTTAATTCGCAACAGGAAAACAAGCAGCGAAAGTTCTAATAGCCTCAATAAACACCGATAATTTGTTTATCGGGTCTAAATAGCCTCGGAGGTGAATGCATAGACCAGGGGTGGCCGAGATAAACAGCGTTGAGGGACATTTGGGAATGTCTTCACACTTAGAAACAGAAAAAAAGGTATTTCATACAAAAGGAAGTTTTTTTTTCTAATGTTTTTTGTTAAAAATATCATTTTCCGATTGTTGGAATAACGAATATTTCTTCAATAGTAAGAATAGTTTTGATAATTATTTCTCTTTTAGTTGTTTTGCGAAATTATTCAATACTGGATTACATTGAGTTGTTGTAGGTCACAGTCATTCAGTGGATCGTTGATGTATCAACACTGGGCATTGTTTGATTTTTATATACAGTGAAACTTCTCTATGGCGGCCAGATATGGTTCACAAAAAGTGACCGTTTTGAGGGGTGGTCGGCTAGAGAAGTTTCACTGCATATATATATATATATATATATATATATATATAGCCAACCCCCCCCCCCCCCGAAATAAGGCCCTTCTTTTCGGAACCATGACAGCATACCAAATAGAAGTTTTACTATGCATATACTAGTGTGTGTGAATATATATATGACTGTGTGTGTGTATATAACACCAAATCTAATAGAATTAATAAGGAGAAAAAAGAAAATCTCATATTCTTTGTTGATAAAAATGCATCGATTTCGTAAGCCCAGAAGAAAATAAAATATTCAATCATTAGTCAACTAGTCATTGTCACTAGGCTTTATACTGCAGATAAACGTGCACGATACAGTTTTCAGTAGCTATTGCATGAGTCAATGAAACACAATTTCAGTGTTTCTGAAGATATATATATATATATATATATATATATATATATATATAATTAACAAGACTTTGAAATTGACCACACATTAGAGTATAGGCTTGAAAGCAAAAACATAAATTAAATTAATTCAATTACTATTGGACATTAAAACAAATTACTTTTAAGTAAGGCGCTGAATGCTGCACTTTTATGGAAAGAAAAATTTCTTTCCATGTTATTTGTTCCTAGCTGCAAGTAGCTTTAGGACTATTACTGGTATTCTCTTTCATCTATTTCTTATATATATATATATATATATATATATATATATACTAGCTGAATACCCGTGCTTTACTACACCACATGCATTACCATTAATTATTATGTGGTCATTTAATTTAATTTAATTTAAATTAAATTAAACAGTCGAGAGTAGTCATTCCTCAAAGGAGTTCACCCCGTCCTTGAACGACCTTGATCCGACATTCAATACGGGTTTTTGATTCTTTTTTTTTTAAATTTTGGATACTTAGTCCTGTTTTAACCCCCTTAAAGGTTGGGTTTTAAAAAAGATTTCTGAGTGACCACCTACGGCCTTTGAGGAGAAACCCTTCAGAATTTCAGCTTCCTAGGTCTTACAGTTCCAGAGATACAGTGATCAGTTAATCAGCGTATTATTTTGGGGGATTAAACACCTTTTAGCAACCTTAAAGTTTGAATTTTTATAAAAGACTAGCTGAAAACCCGCACTTCGCTACGGAGTACATTCAAATTAAATACAATGGTCAATGTATGCAATTAATGCCAAAAAAAATTAATATATATATTTATATATATTTATAATAAATACGACGATCAATATACACAATTGATGTAGAAAAAATATATATATTTATAAAAAAATCGTAAGGGATATTTTTATAGACAAAATAATGTCCAATCGTCTGCCGCATTAGCATGAAAAATAAATATTTTTTTGTCTATTAGTTGTTATGCACGTGACGATAAATTTATTTAAAGTACCAGAAAAAGAAATCACGTGATCGGCATTTAATAAATTAAATTCTAAAAATTGATCTTTAAAAATTCACCAAAAATCAGGAATTGGAGGTCAACCCTTTAGGTCCAGCGGTTTGGTCTGTGCGTTATCTGTCAGTCAGTAACGGGACTGTTTTATATATAGAGAGAGAGATTTCTTATGAAACACATAGAGCCAAAGAGGAAGCACCCTACAAAATTTCAGCTTCCTTGGACTTGGTTGTTTGGAGGATACATTGATGGTACAGTGAGAGGTATTTGGATTTTGTTAAGAGAGATGAGAGAGAAAGAATACTTATTTATCTATATATATATATATTCCATTACATATTTAGAAGTTGTTACCGGTACGGATATTAGAGAATAACGTAGACACGGAGCGACCTACTTATGAAAAGTATGTATGAGACTATAGGATCGTTTTTTCGTTCGCCCAGTAGCGCAGACCTCCGTTGGAAGAAGCCGACAACGGAGAGTGGTATGAATGTGCTGAAGCCACGTGATTTGGAGTTTCGCAAGTTTAGACAGATAGATTAGTGCACTGCGCATGAAACGGCTCGTGGCAGACAGTGCGTGAGTGGCATGATTCGTCAGTTAACGTCGTGTTGCGTAAGCTTGAATCTCGCGTATTTTACGCTTTCCTTTACCCATTCATTAAAAGCTCTAGTCAAGCGGCAGTTAATTGGTTGGGAGTGTTTGAAGGGTGAGCTCGTTTGTCAATCCACTTGCACTTTTAATACCTTGGCCCCATGACCGTAAAAGCTCGAAGTCAGGTTTCAGGTACCGATTTGCTTGTGAACATTTTTAAATATATCGCCAAACGTATCAAGTAGAGACTAAAAATTTCTTGTCGAATTCCACAGCTGTATGGATTCGCAATACGTCGATTATTATCACAAAGAATGCAAAGGAGAACGCTTTAACGAAAATGTGAATGAATCATAACGAAAACGGAGATGGTTACCATGAGTCATGCAGGTTATCATTGCAGATAGTAAATTTCTAGGAAATATGTTTGTTTATTTCGTAAAATATTATGTGCATTAAACTGTGCGGCTTCCAATCTATAGTAAAACCTTTTTAACTTTTAAAGTTTTCCTGTTTGTTTCCATCATTTAGATATGAGATAATGCAGCTGCATTGGAGACGTGAATCCATTTTTACTATGTGCAACATAAAAAATATTTTATAGGGGAAAATGTTTCTCTAGTCACTCCAATTCACGCATCTCAGGTGATAGGCTACTTGTCACTGACTTGAATCGAATCGACTTGGTTTAGGCTATTACTCAGTTAGAATATGAGCATTCTGAAAATTTTAAACTATTTAAAATAACTAGTTTCTCTAGCACAATTTCAACTTACTTTACTAGAAAATTCTCTTTTAAGATTATACATATACAGTGAAACTTCTCTATATTTTGTTAAGAACCGATTAAAGATTCTAAAGAGCCTCTTTACGGAAGAAACCTCTTTTCGTCGGCCACCCCTCAAAACAGCCATTTTTCGGAACTATTACTGGCCGCCATAAAGGAGTATCACTGTATTTGTATATAACGCTTCTCATCCTGGAAGTTTTCATATTCGTTCACAAAGACACCTAGGGCCTGTTCACGTTTTCGACCGCCAGCGTCAGCGTTACTCGTATTGAAATATATCCAACCAATTACAACCCTCCAAACGATTCGCCACGAAATTGTTACGGTCTGTGATTGGTTTAAAATATGTCAATACGAGTAACGCTGACGCTGGTGGATTCTCTGTGAACAGGCCTCAACTGAGTGCGATGTTATGACACAGTGACTCCACCTCTCGCGGTCTTGTTTGTGGTTTGTTTTATCTGACATTCACATCAAAAGGTGACCTGTGTGATGAAGGTAAATAAATCCTTTTCCGAATTCAGTCTTGAAAAATTTTCATTCATTAATATTGATTTGGGACACTTTTCTTTTACATTCATTTTTATGAGGCGAATTTTAATGCATTTTTTAATCCCACGTATTGAACTTTTCTTTTCATTTTAAACACCCAAATTTAAATGTGTTACAGCGGACTAAAGAAGCTTTGCTTTATTCCTTACTAGCTAGCGGCCCGTCCCGACTTTGTCCGGGTTGAACAATTATCTATCTTAAGTAGTAGATATTAGGTAAGTATAATTTATTTTAAAACTTCATGGTATACCACATTTTTCTTTTTTCTTAGGTTTTAAAATAAATTGATTCTCCGCATTTCCTGACCTAGAGAGATCAACATATAATTGTCCATGAGTAAAGCAATATTCCCGTAAGTCAAATCCAATATATTTGTATGTTTGACCTTGGGACTTGTTGATGGTGATGGCAAAAGAAATTTTTATTGGAAACTGTAACGCCAGGCACTGAATTGAGTCCGGGGGCCACCCGCGTGCCGATTTTGGTACGATTCGGCCCCATAGCCTATCCGCTACAGAGTCCACACACAAACAAAATACACGAAAAAAGCCCCAAAAATGGCACAAAAAATTTAATAACTTTTTTTAGATTAAAAGTTAAAAAATCCGGCTACGTCAGGCACTCAATCGTGTCCGGGGCCACCTGCGTGCCGAATTTGGTACGATTCGGCCCCATAGTCTCGCTGTCAGCGAGGACAGCTGCGGAAGCTATCGAAATAAGCAACTTTTAGGGGCAAAATCATTAAAACATTAATTTAAAAAACTCCGGGTCGGATTTTCAAAAATAATATACCTATTTTTTAATCTGAACTATCAACTATATCTATACAAAATTTCAGCTCAATTGAAGCAATACTTTTTCACTTATAAAGGAACAAACATAGGCCTATTTGAAATAATCAATAAATTTCAGTTTCAATGAAACACACTGATTTTTGAATAAAGTTCAATAATTCAGGTTCGATTCACGCAAATTGTGCATAACAAAGTACATAAATTCAAGAACATAAAGTTTATAAGTAAATAAAGTTCTGTAATATTATACCAATAAATTTCAAGTTGATAGCCGAAAAATTGTAAATCTTTTTTTACCTTAAATGTCCAATAAAAAGCGTAGTTCCAAATGTAATTTTCTTCAATAAACTCTTAAACGTTGCCAATTTCAAAAATCTTTTTTGTATTTTTCAATACCTCCTCCACTTGAATCTTTAAAATATTAAATGTTTTACTGATAATAAATGAAAATGTAGTTTGATGTGTTGCTATGGTTGCTTGACTATGGTCGACAAAGAAAATTCAAATGTTAAATGTTTTACTGACAATAAATGAAAATATCGTTTGATGTGTTGCTATGGTTACTTGACTATGGTTGACAAAGGAAAAGTTGTAAAGGTGATTACATTTAGGCCCCAAACTTTCTTTCTACTGATCAGATATACATAATATATAGCCTATATCCATCTGGAATAATGTACCTTTCAAACAGTGAAAGAATTTTTCAAATAGGTACAGGGGTTCCAGAGATTACCCTCCACATACAAAATCCGCTCTCTCTCTTTATATATTAGTATAGATTATTCAAAACTTATGATCCGTCACCACTGATTTAACACTAGAAAGACGGGAATTTTTTTTCTTACTAAAAAGACTGAACGCCGTCATTTTGATGGTTAAAAATAAAATTAAGATTATAAAATATTTAAGGTTTTTTTAATATGGTTAAATACTTTAAATTTTTAACTATTTCATACCAATATATAATAAATTAGTATATATTTAGATATATTTTTATGCATGTATGCCGAGCTGACAACCTGGTATGGTTTATCCGTAAAAATATAAGCATGGGTTGTGCAGTCCTCATTTTTCAACACCAATAATTCCGAAGAGCCAATATTTCTGTTATTTGCAGAAGAGGGAAGAAACGATAACTAACATTTTTCTTGTATTATTTTAAAGATTACTGTCTGTTTTCTATATTGCCGTCAAATCGACGGCTTTCAATTTTAGTAGATATGCAACACATTTTCTCTCCCTCTTTACTATCGAATATAATTTTGCAAATGTGTGTGCATATTTCGCGTAAAATTAGAAAAAGTCATAAAATTTCAGAAGCCTGAAGACATAAATACAAACATAGCGTTTAATAGTATGTCCGAAACCGTCAAAATGATGGCAGCAATCTTTCTAGTGTTAAAGAAAATTCTAATACATTGATATTGATTTATGAAATCTTAAAAAAATTTCTTTTTCTTTAAAAATTTTATTATATAATCAAAAAAAAATCTGTAAAAATATGATTCACGAATCATTTTTTTTACATTTCCTTTCCGACACGCAAATTCTAATCTATTGCGACTTACTTACAAAGCTGTTCTACAATTATCATTTTTAGTTGGCAAACTCTAATCTATTGCAACTCATTTACAAAGATGTTCTACAATTATCATTTTTAGTTAGCAAACTCTAATCTATTGCAGCTCATTTACAAAGATGTTCTACAATTATCTTTATTAGTGCACGAACTCTAATCTATTGCAGCTCATTTACAAAGATGTTCTACAATTATCTTTTTTAGTGTAGCAAACTCTAATCGGTTGCAACTCTTTTACAAAGTTGTTCTACAATTATCTTTTTTAGTGCACAAACTCTAATCTATTGCAACACATTTATTTACAAAGCTGTTCTTTAATTATCTTTTTTTGGTATGCAAACTCTAATCTATTGGTACTGATTTGGGAAGCTTTAATTTTCTTTTTTAATACGCAAACTGTAATCTGCAACTAATGATTTGTATGTATCAACTAATGATTTGTAAGAGCTTTTTTTAATCTTCATTTTTAAGCCGCAAACGGTGATCTATTACAACTGATTTAAAATTTCTTCTTTGCTTTCTTTGTTTAGACGCATAACTACTCGTTTACAAAGCTTTTCTTCCATTTTCTGGTTCAGTACGTGAACTCTAAGCTGTAATAACTAATCTGAAAATTTGTTTTTTTAAGGCCACAAACTGTAATATATTACAACTGATTTACATTTTTTCTTTTTTAGGACACGGTATTACCAACTTCTGTTGATTTACAAAGCTTTTCTAAAACTTTCCTTTTTATTGCGCAAAAGCTTTTACTATTTATTTGAAAAGGTTTTCTTTAATTTTCTTCCTTAGAACGCAAACTATAATCTATTGCGATTAATTTACATTTTTTTTTTTTTTTTTTCTGTATTAGGACGCTTTTTACTCTATTACTGCTGATTTACAAAGCTTTTCTTTGATTTTTTTTTGTTTTCAGTACGCAAAATTTAATCTGTAACTATTGATCATAAAATCTGTTTTTACTTTTCCATTTTATTTTAATTTTTTTTATTTATTTATTTAATTATTTATTTATTTTTTATATTTTTTTAAGGCCGCAAACTCTAATCTAGTACGACTGATTTGCATTCCCCCCCCCCTTTTTTAGAACAAAGTATTATCTATTACTGCTGATTTACAAAGCTTTTCTCTATTTTTCTTTTTTAGCGCTTAAAGCTTTTACATCTGATTTGAAAATAATTTCCCTAATTTTATATTTACGGCCGAAAGCTGTAATCTATTACGGCTAATTTACATTTTATTTTTTGTCAAGGACAGGCTGTAACCAATTACTGCTGATTTACAAAGCTTTTCTTTAATTTTCCTTTTTAGTGTGCAAACTCTAAGCTTTTTCTATTGGTCTGAAAAGCTTTTCTTTAATCTTCTTCTTTAGTATGTAAACTTTTACTATTGATTTTAAAAAGCTTTTTGGATGATGCAAATTCCAATGGAGAGTCTCTTACATAAGATTGCCTTTATTATATACTAGCGGCCCGTCCCGACTTTGTCCGGGTTGAACAAAATATTATACCAATAAATTTCCAGTTGATAGCCAATAAATTGTA
Source organism: Dolomedes plantarius (assembly GCA_907164885.2). Classification (NCBI taxonomy): domain Eukaryota; kingdom Metazoa; phylum Arthropoda; class Arachnida; order Araneae; family Dolomedidae; genus Dolomedes; species Dolomedes plantarius. Next base: position 156,631,205 of record OU015499.1, read on the forward strand.
AATCTTTTTTTACCTTAATAATAACCTAAATAATACCTTAAATTAATATTACGTTAGTTAATAATTAAAGTTAATTTTTTAAAAGAAAAAGGCGTGCCGGAGAACGGCTAGATTCGAACCGCTACCGTCAGAACAGAAGCCCACCGCGATAGCACCACGCTAAGGATCGTTGGAGTCTTCGGCACAAAAAGCGGTAGAGGACAGTAGCGGTAACAATGGAGATTGTTAGGATTAAGCCCCTAACTTTATTTCTACTGATCAGATATACATAATATATAGTCTATGTCCATCTGGAATAATATACCTTTCAAACAGTGAAAGAATTTTTCAAATAGGTGCAGTGGTTCTGGAGATTACCCTCCACGTACAAAATCGCTCTCTCTTTATAGATTTAATACATTCTAATGCATTATTAGGCACTTTAGCTTAATGAAAAATTTTAAATCTGATCTATTACTTTTTAAAAATGTTTTCTCGCGCAAGTTTTTAATGGCGCAAGTTTAAATGCAGATTTTCTTACACAAGTTTGCCTTCATTATATACTTTATAACAAAAATTCTAATACATTATTAAGCACTCTTGTTTTATGAAAAAACCATTTCTAATAAATAATGAAGTACTTACGTCTATAGGCCCAGGGCTTCCCCTGTCGCATCCCGAGTATGAGTTTGAACATGGCCTGCATGCAGGGCCCGGACAGTTCCACACTCGAGCTGCTCCGGATGACCATGGGCATCAGCCGTTTCATCATTTGCTCCACCATCTCCGCGAGCTTGACGTCGGTGTAATTCCAACTCGCCTCGATGTGACGGGGGTGGTCGGGGTCTTCCAGGATCCTGTCGTACGAATCCTCGCCGTCCTCCCCTTGCCTCCTCACCCTGGAGGCCGGGGCCCCGGCAAGCACGAACACGAAGACCAAAAGGATGGCACACGCTCTCCCGGACCTGCCCATGGTTCACCTGACTTCTGAAAAAGCGCGCCTCTTCGAAGATTCCCTTAAGTACGCGCCATTCGCGACCGTCTGCTCCAGTTCTGGAGGGACGTCACCGGACCACGTGACGTAGGGCTGCCAATCGGGGAGGCGTCCGAAAAAGAGTGAAACTAATTTCGGAGGATCGCTTTTTTCGGAAGTAATTTTCTCCACCGGTTTCAGTTCTCTCTCTCTCTCTCTCTTCTTTTTTCCCCCTCGTTCGCTACAAAAAAAAATCTGGGTTCCGTTGCTTATAATATCTCGGGCCTCGATGCCCCGCGGACACGACTTTCCCGTGGCGAGAAAACACGTGAGATGAGCAGAGATTAGGTAATATTTCCCTGGGTTCGGCAGGGGGTGGATGCGGTTATGGGTACGTCCGAATCCAGGGGGGCCCCGATCGAGGCTGGCGCAACGCGGTTGGGAAAGCTCGCCTAATTTTGTAAATAGAAGCACGCGTAATGGCAAAATGTGAATCTTCTGAGGTTTAAATTAAATTGCCTTCGGGAAACTTATTATACACCCGATTCTCTTTTTGCACGGTTTTGAAATAACACAGTCCGAGAAAAAAAACCTATTATTTTTCGACACTGTTTTTCTTTTACCTTAACTTTTTCTTTCGAGATGGGATAGCATGTATCCCAATAATAGGGGCTCATTACTGAATTATATATATATATATATATATATATATATATATATATATATATATATATATATATTCTTACAAAGGGAGTAGGAAAGAGGGAATCGGAAAAATGGGCCCCGTAAGCTAAAGGTTAACAGAGTTTTTTAAAAAATCTAAACTGAATAAAAAAAATATTGAGTGCAATTCTATCACTATTTTAGAGAGTATTTTAGAGAATGGAGATGTTTCCACGTTAGTTTACAGTAGTGGTGATGAAGGAGTGGTTCCACTTTCTGCAAGTGTTCCCCCCCCCCCCCCCCCCCCCGAACAAACTTTTCTAATAGAATTGTGCTTTTCCAAATCCAATGTAAATTCCGCTTTCATGAAGAAATTCACGAAATATATTAAAACGAAGAATTCAAGCGTCAGGCTTTTATTCGTCCAAGAGTACCAACTAAAATACACTCTTCGTACAAGAAGCAGCCAGGTGGCGCTACCAGTACGCCAAAAATATATGTATATTCAATTTGAACTCTGCTAAACACAATCCGGAGGAAGTCAAATCGATCCACTAAAACTGCAGATCATAAATTATTCTGCTATTCATTTATTTATTTTGGTCAAATGTGCCCCTCAGCATGAAGGTTGCTTTAGAGGTTCTACGAGAACAATGTTGTTGTTGCTAAGCCCCCTGGACTAGAAAATGCTAGACCAGGTCCATGAGACTGTTGTGTGCGCTAAAAGAACTTCACTTCACCACCAGTTTTCCGCAATAATTGATTCTCATCTATATATATAAAACAGTTCCGTAACTGACTGACTCACTGACATACAACGCACAGACCATACTGCTGGACCTAAAGGGCTGAAATGTTGCATGGCGATTCTTCTTATAGTGTAGGGGTGCACTAAGAAAGATTTTGGAAAAATTCTTCTTAGATTTTTTAAATTAAATTTTTAAGCTGTTTTAGTAACTTTTTTTAAGTTTGCATGTAAAATAATTATTTGAGGGTTATAAAATTTATATCACGAGAAAGATCCTGAAAATTCCTTTAAAATGAAATCTTTTTCGAATTTTTACCTCCCTTTTCTGATTTTTGGTGAATTTTTAGAGATTCATTTTTAGAATTTAATGTATTAAATGATCACTTGGTTTCTTTTCTTTTTGTGATACTTTAAATTAATGTTGCATCACGTGCATAACAACGAAATAAACTGACAAAAAAAAATTTCTTTCTAATGCGGTAGACGATTCGACATTATCCAAAAGAAATATTAAAATACAGTAAAAGAAATGTTCCTCAAACTGTACTATATTAACTGTACAATATTCTTTAGTATGTTCTAAAGAATATAGTAATATAATTTAGATTATAATTTATATATATAATTTAGATTATAATTTATATATATATAATTTAGATTATAATTTATATATATAATTTTGATTTAGATATATAATTTAGATTTCATTTGAATATTTTCTTCTACATTATTTTGTCTATATAAATATCCGCTACGATTTTTTTATAAATATATTTTTATGTATTTTTTGGCATTAATTGCATACATTGACCGTTGTATTTAATTTGAATGTCCTCCGTAACGAAGCACGGGTATTCAGCTAGGGTAGAAAAAGTATATAGCGTTCTTGTTATAATATTACAGTTCATCAGATGATCGTTATGAGCGTATCGATGTAACAGATTTGTTGACGATCCGACATAGACAGCGATAGTGGTTCTGTTAACTGAGAAGATTAGACAGATAATGACATATCGCTTGCAACGCTTGACAAGCGTTCCAGTTGCGACTATTGGACTTAGTAATTTGCAGAGTACTAGTGAAGAAACGGAATTAGCTTTTTGGTAATGATCTTATCTATCCGATTGCTTCTAAAAGAAATTGGTGTCACCGCTAAATGGAAATATGACATAAAGCCTCTGCTGACGCTATCCCATGGGCGGAATTTACCAATAATGGCGTTAAAATCTTGGTTGAATAACACTGATGCAATGAGAGTAAAAATCGCATCGGAATGATTGTTATCCGTCTGATCCTTTTCTTGAAAATTACACCTACTACGACCTGGTTGAAGTTCGAGCACTTTCTCAGATTTCATCACCGTAGCAATGACTTTCACACCCTAGATCAGGGTTTCCCAAGCTGTGTTCCGCGGAACACTGGTGTTCAACGGAAAGTCAATAGGTGTTCCCCGAAAAGTTGGAAATGTTTTATATCGTGTAACGGATATAAGAATTTAAAGCATGTTTTTTTTGTTTAATTTTTCTCTACGATAGAGAGAAAAAAAATGCTCGCTATCTCATTCAATTTTAGAAATTTCGTTCATTGAAAGAAATGGGCGCTTAAAACAGAGTATACCACATTTTGTTTCTCCCCAAATCATTCCAATTTAAAAAATATTCTTTGCATTTCTTTTAAAGAGCGAAAAAGATACCAGAGTCAAAAATTTCTCTCTCTCTATTACAGAGTAAAGTTTTTAAAAGAAAATATTTCATTCCAAGTCGACCATGATCGGAAAAATTTTCCCCATGGGTTAACACAGACAACATAGATATTTAAATTTTCCTCTAAACAACCATAGGTGTCCAAGCTTTTGGCTTGCTTGGACCACACTGAAAGTAGAGGAATTTCCTTGGGCAGCATATATATATATATATATATATATATATATATATATATATATACATAAGATTTCTCTTTAATTAAAAAAAAATTATAATACCGAAAACAGAAGTCAACATAAACATAAAATAAGTGGGATATTTGTCCATGTTTTTGTGAAACTAACACATCCATGTTTGGATCGATGGAAGTGGCGGGAATTCTTAGTGAATTTTCCAATTGCTCATCAGAAATTTTGTATCTAATTTTACTGTTCTTGTGCTTTGTATTCGAAAACAGTTGTATTCAAATGGGGTAGGCAAAATAGCGATGACATGAATTAGGCGTGATGGGAAAAAGAGAGTTTCTTTGTTTACGAGCCATGCCGGTATTCTTTCGGACAATTTAAATATTATTTCTAACTTCAGTCTTTAGCGATGCGTGGAGAGTCGAGAGATCATGTGTTGCCACGAAAAAAGCAAAACCTCTCATTCTTCTCACAAAAGAGAAAGTAATGTCATGGTTAAATTAAATCAAACCAGGGTGTATTTACGAACTCAATACAAACGTTATAAACATATTTCTATATATGCCTTAGGCCCGCATATATTTATATATACATATATATATATATATATATATATATATATATATATATATATATATCTATGTATATATATATATATGTATATATATGTGTATATATATATGTATATATATGTATAGATATATATATTTATATATGTATATATATATATATATATATATATATATATATATATATATATATACATATATATATATATATATATATATATATATATGTATATATATATATATCTATATCTATAAGGGAAGAAGTCCTGACTTATATATATATACATACACGTATCAACGCCCAGCAAAAACTATTGGAGATACAAATATCAAATTTTAGGAGCTTATTACTTTTGTGCTGAAGGCGTCATTTAAGAAGCGATTTTTCAAAATTCGCCCCCCAAGGGGGGGAGGGGGCAAAACGTGTTATTTACATATTCCTTTATATCTCAAAGAAGAAAATTGATATCCATAAGATTCTTGCTTCAAATGTAGGAAACATGAATACCTAAAAACCAATTTCAGGATTTTTTAAAATTCGTCTCCTAAGGGGGAGACGAGGGGGGGGGGGTAAACGTGTTCTTACGTGTTTTATCTATATATATAAAGGAATCAACACCCAGCAAAAACTATTGGAGTTACAAATATCAAATTTTAGGAGCTTATTACTTTTGTGCTGAAGGCGTCATTTAAGAAGCGATTTTTCAAAATTCGCCCCCAAGGGGGGGAAGGGGGCAAAACGTTTTTTTACATATTCCTTTATATCTCAAAGAAGAAAATTGATATCCATAAGATTCTTGCTTTAAAATGTAGGAAACATGAATACCTAAAAACAATTTCAGGATTTTTTAAAATTCGTCTCCCAAGGGGGAGAGGGGGGGGGGCTAAACGTGTTCTTACGTGTTTTATCTATATATAAAAAGGAATCAACACCCAGCAAAAACTATTGGAGTAACAGATATCAAATTTTAAGAGCTTATTACTTTTGTGCTGAAGGCGTCATTTAAGAAGCGATTTTTCAAAAATCGTCCCCCAAGGGGGGGAGGGGGGCAAAACGTGTCTTTTACATATTCTTTCGTATCTCAAAGAAGGAAATTGATGTCCATAAGATTCTTACTTTAAAATGTAAGGAACACGAATACCTTAAATCCAATTTCAGGATTTTTAAAAATTTGGCCCCAGGGGACGGGGAGGGGGGCTTAACGTGTTTTTCACGTATTCCTTCATATCTCAAAGAAAGAAACAGATATCCATAAGATTCTTGCTTTAAAATGTAAGGAACACGAATACATTAAAAGCAATTTCAGGATTTTCAAAATTCGGCCCCACGGGGTGGGAGGAAACGTATTTTTTACATATTACCTCATATCTCAAAGAAAGAAACAGATATCCATAAGATT
>OU015499.1:156639924-156855689 GCA_907164885.2 Dolomedes plantarius
TTATTGCGTCTGAACTAGAATTATTGCAATCACTACACATTTTTTATGTTTCAGGGGTAAATTAATGCAAAAATTTAAGGAATTTTTAAGTATGTTTTGAGCAGTTTAAAAAAATTGAAAAAATATTTTAATGCTGAATGTTTTATGTTCAATTGTATTTTGAATTATTTATTTTAAATATAAAGCAGGAAATATACATTTAAGTGTAAAATTAATTTCATAGTCCTACACGCAAGTCAGTATACAATAAAAATGCTTAAAAAACAAGGTATATGTAAAGCATTTTAAAAAAATTATTTAAAATTATTTTGAGCGTTGAAAATTTGTTTATTAAAAAAAATATATCAATTTATCATATACATAAAATTTGGAAAAATTGGGAGTAAATTGAAATAGTTACAAAGAATCAAAAAGTATGAAAATAAGCATTATTTTCTCGACTTAAGAGTCGTGAGTCCCCTTAATCAAACAGTTAAGCACCCTCAAAATCAAACATTTTGGGGTTATTTTACATCTGGAGGACCTGGCAGCTTAGTTTCAGTTGAAAGAATGACGGAACTCCCAAAAATATACTCCAATACTAGATGACAAAATTGTGCCTTTTATGCAAACGTTCGCTGGCGGTGTTGGTGTGATTCAACAAAATCTTGCTCCATGCCATAATTCTAAGCCAGTAAAGAAATTTTTTTCAAGAAAAGAAATTAACAGTTTTAGATTGTCCTGGTAATTATCCAGATGTAAATTCCATCGAAAATTTGTGGAGCATTGTAAAGAGACGTGTGATTAAGATGAACTACTCAACCAAGACAAAAATGATTGACAATGTCATAAAACTTTGGTTTCGTGATGGCGACTTCAAATATTTATGTTCTAAGTTAGTGGAATACATGCTAAAACGTGTACAGGATAACACTAAAACTAGAGGAGGACATATTTGCTACTACAGGGTGGCTAATAAATACTGTGATAAATATCGAATCATTTAATTACACACAGATGAAATAGAAAATGGAAAATACAACAATATTATGAACATTATACATGAAAGTTTACCATGAAATAATTTTACTCGAATCGACCGCCATCTTTATTGATTACTAAAGATAATCTCTTACGCCACTGTCCTATTGCGGCACGAATCATTTTATGAGGTAATTTGTCCCATTCACTCCGTATGGAAGCTTTGAGCGAGTCCAAACTTCTGTGCTGCTTAGCATTTACTTTAGACTCTAAAATCCCCCCAAATGCAATAGTCTAAAGGTTTTAGATCTCGTGAAGAAGGTAGCCAATCTTCTTGCTTGATAAACTTCGGGCAATTGGCATGGAGCCATTCCTGTGTTGTTTTGGATCGGTGGGACGGTGCAGAATCTTGCTGAAATATCCAATTCTTTTTGGGATACAATCTGTTAACATGTGGTAATAAACGTGTAGCCAATACTTCCTGTTTGTAATATTCAGCATTGATTTTTACCCCTTTATCGATGAATTTCAGAGGCAGTTTTCCATTGTGTGACACTGCAGCCCAAACCATAACTGAATTCTTGTTCTGAAAGCGTTTAACAGTTCGAAGATTTTCAGGTATATCCTCGAAGGTTGCTGAATATACAACATCATTTTTAGCATTATAACTTTGTTCTGTACAAAACAGCTTCTCATCAGAGAAAATTATTTTTTCAACACTTTTGCTACCGTGCCGGTTCAGCAATTTCTTACATCTTTGTAACCTTTTTACTATTTGTGCAGTAGTCAAACCTTGAACTTTTCTTTTGCGATAAGGGCGAAAACCCAGGTCTTCATTTATGATAAGTTGCATAGTTCTGCGACTGATGTTCTCTTCTGCAGCCATTTTATTTGCAGAACGTTGTGGATTTCTTCGTATCTTTTCACGAATTCTTTTGATACGTTCTTTTATACGAACAGTGTGTGGACGACCGGACCTTGGTCGATCTTTACAGCTATTGGTATCCAATAATCGATTTATAGTCCTATATATAAACCTCCTATTAAAATCAATGCATTTTAATTGCTTAAATATTTTACCTTCAGAAAATCCGCAATCAAAAAGCTGTTTAACCATTAACCTTTTTGGCTTCCATCTTTAAAAATATTCTACATGTTTTACTTTAAACAAAAATAGTCTGCGTTTACAAAAATTTGCCAATCACACAAATAGATAGATAAATTGTTTTTCCAAACGATTAAAATTAACTCTTATTTTTTGGAGTGTTACAGTATTTATTAGCCACCCTGTAGATTGCTATACCATGCATGTAAGTGAACTTATACTAATTAAGCAACATGTGAAAAATTTTGTGTTTGTCCCAATTAATTTGCACAGTAATATATATATATATATATATATATATATATATTGTTCCGTTTTCCTGGGTTCGTTAGGACTGAATAAGATTCTCTTCAAAAAGTTCACAAAATAAATTTATTATTTTGTAAATTCTTCAGGCGTATACACAAATTCAAACATAAAAGACGTAACAACTGTCTTCTATGCAGCAGAAAATTCTAAAAACACAAGTCAGGATACCAGAATTTTCAATACAATACACGCCAATTAACGCAGTTACAACACATTCAATTCTCACTAGGAAATTGAACCGAGTACCAATGCCAATGTCAGGTATATTTATAGATTTCCAAAGCGCCTTTTATAGGTCAGTCGCAGCTAGATATTTCTAGAAGTTTCCAGGAAGGTTTAGTCGTCAAGTTGGAAAAATATCGCCAGATCTGGCGACCAAAATAAGTCACAAAATCTATCGCCAATTTGGCGATAATTCTCATATTTGGTGAGATTCTCATAGACTCCCATGTTAAATACATAGCTGTAGGAGCTCTTCCATAGAAGCCATTTTAAGAAACAAAATGCAATATATATATATATATAAGCAAACGGCGAACAAATCGGTACATTACAATGAGTGTAAAATTTTAATGTGACACAACTCGATATCGTTCGCGTTGTCTATTTTTCACAAATGGAAAATTTTTTAGAATATTTGGGGTAAAAAAGTATTACAACTAAAAAAATTAATTGTATTTACAAACTTAATACAAACGATTGGCAATATAGGTAAAGAGTTTACATAAAGAGAAATGTAAAGTAATAATAACCTTTGTCATATTATACCAGAATAGTTTTTCTAGAATAATATTAAAATGACCACGTACATTATTGTAAGTTAATAATTTTAATGTATCGTAGTTTCATTTCTTTGTGTTAGAATTTTTTTTTGGAACAGATGTAGTATACGCAACGGGTGTTTCTTTTTTTTTTTTACTTTCTTTTGTCGCCAAATCCCCGTGTGTCTCTGGGGTCTAAGTTTGGCGGCCATCTTGAAAATCCGTAAAAACACGTTTTTTTCCAATTCTTCAACTAAGCTTGAAATAAAAAAAAATTTTACCCTCGGAGGTTAATTCCCAATACACGATGCCATAGCCAATTTGGCGAAAAGTTGACGCCAAAATCCCGTTCGGAGACCTGTTAGGCTTAAACTGCGAAATGTAAACAAATGTGGCGACCAAGAAAGAACAAATAAATTGGAAAACAAACTTACTGCTGGCTTTATGAAACTCGAAGGCGCACACGGGATCTTCGCTTCACTCAGATACTCTTGCTTCCATTCGCTACACTCCGTTACGCATCCGTCCAAAAATAATACAGAAAATCCACAGCCCGGTGGCTTCGCTACGTACCGCTGGCTGTAGTACAGTAAAAAAAAGTTTCCGCTGGCTGTAGTACAGTAAAAAAAAGTTTCCGCTGGCTGTAGCGGTCAGTAGAACAAAGCTTATCGCACAAAAATTTTAAAAATATCATCCGATCTTAAAATCCTCCCTGCCAGAAAATAAAAACCGCCAAACAACCATAAGATTTGGCGAAAAATCGCCCCTTGGCGTTCGTTGAGTATACTACATATGTACCCTTGATTCTTATAGAATGCAAATTTTCGTTTATAAATCTGCTATTATTTTCTTGCTACAATCATTAGATATGAAATGAGAGCGATTTAAATAGAGCAGCAGTTGTCCATTTCAATGCAAGTGAAAACTTTAATTGTGTTTACTGAAGAATTTATTTTCCATCAAAATTGTACACGACTATTGTGATAACTCAAAATAGAATCATAATATGTCTATGAAATTTTTCAGGTATGTTTTTTATAGTACAAAGAATGTAATGAAATACAGATTGGGCTCTAGGTATATTATTGGTTGATTTATAGCTGTATTTATAAAAAATCTCACGAGAAATGACTGAAATTTTGCGTGTAATGCGAGGGTCACACAGAAATTTTTGAGATGTCGCTAAATGGTACAAGTTCAACTTACCCACTCTTAGGAGTGTTCTAAGGAGTTCCCTCCAAGAGCAATGCACTTTTGTAGGCGAATTTTCCGAAGATTAAATGCCTCGAGAAAGATCCATTTCTTGGAATCTATTTCTTGGAATGGGATGGTAATAGTCTTCCTGTGTTTCTTCATCCAGGAGAGAATGTCGACCTCCTAAATTCTGTTAACCATTGGCACGAGATAGAACTTCATTTCCATAGGCTAATTGTAGACATCGATGGCATTCTTCTTGATTTAGTCCCACTTTAAAAATCATAGAAAATCATAGCTCGATAATGCTCTTGCACCAACGCCATTTTCTCTTCTTTCAAAATTTATTCTACGATAGCTAGATTTCAATGGTTGCCACACATTATCATCTGCGAACATAAAAGAGTTCAAATTTAAATATCCGATCCAGATTGTTTATTCGCATATCGTCTGCCCCTGTCTCAAAAATTGCAGTGTTACCCTCATAGACATGTATTTTTAGTCCTAATGACATGCATTTTGTATTTTTTTTTTTTTATTTCAAGATATCGACTACTTTTTAGTTCAAGACACTCAGGAGTGCCTGAAGTACATATGACAAAGAGAAATTAATGTTATACTGTGGGATAATTTTATCTCCATCGACTTTCTATTTCCCCCATGGTTTGTTTTAATAAATTGAAAATATTCTTGTATTTGCCTGAGTGGCAACAGTGTGTTGCCTATATATAGAATAAAGGTTGTTTACTTTTTTACCTCTTACAAAATTTATGGGCCCAGTATAGAAGTACAGTATAGAACAAAGATTGTGTGAAGAGTATGGCGTGAATTACTTTTTTTCCTCTTCATATATGTATACTTTTTTTTTCAGAGCTAGAGGCGTTTTTTATAAAAATTTGCTACATTTAGACACAAAAGTCCATTTTGTAAAGAGTTGCATAGTTTTGGACTATTTTTTCATCCTTTTCCTATATAGGTGTCATATTCCTTCGAAAATTAGGGCAAACTTTTTCAAAAGTAAAGTTTTGGAAGAAAAAAAAATCATCTCCGAACGTAGTCGGATACCTCAAGTAAAAACATTTTTGAGAACATGATTCGGAATGTTTAGAATTTTTTTTTTAGAATATTGAGGAAAATATCGTTCATTTGAAACTCCTTGAGAACGAATAAGATAAAAGTTTCTAAGTAATTGAAAAATGTTTACTTTCTACAAGCGGTTTTTAACCCATGGATTCAACTGACGAGACACATCTGAGGAATCGAAATCGAAATGGGAGCTTCTTGCATCGCCGAGATCGTTCATTAGGTAGTACACCTTGGACTTCGGAAAATCTAAACCGTCACGTTATTTATTAGATTAGAATCCAAACTTTCGTTCACGTTGCGTGCTATCTTCGGAGCTCAAGCGTGTCTTCCGATTTGTTGGACGTATTCCGCTTTCATGCATATCCTTATTTATGGTTTTTCTTTTATTATTTAACTCCATGCAAGGACTGCTAGCTGATCATTCGTTGTTTGAAAAATGTTGCATAGTTTTTTTTCAGTTTTTTTCTTTTTTAATCGGAGAGATAATAATTTAGAACTGCATTATAATCCCTACTAATGATTCATGTGTGATGAATATATATATATAAAACGGTTCCGTAACTGACTCATTCATTCACTGACTGACTGACTGACATACAACGTACAGACCAAACCGCTGGACCTAAAGGGCTGAAATTTTGCATGGTGATTCTTCTAATAGTGTAGGGGTGCACAAAGAAAGATTTTTCAAAAATTCTTCTTAGATTTTTTTAAATTAAATTTTTAAGCTGTTTTTTAAACTTTTTTTACGTTTACATTTAAAATAATACATTGAGGGTTATAAAATTCAGATCACGAGAAAGATCATAAAAATTCCTTCAAAATGAAATTTTTTCGAATTTTTACCTCCATTTCCTGATTTTTGGTGAATTTTTAAAGATTAATTTTTAGAATTTAATTTATTAAATGCCGATCACGTGATTTCTTTTTCTGGTACTTTCAATAAATTTATCGTCACGGGCGTAACAACTAAATAGACAAAAAAAAATATTTTTTTCTCTTTCTAATGCAGTAGACGATTGGATATTATCCAAAAAAAAAGCATATCCCTTACGATTTTTTTATAAATATATATATATAGATAGATATATATTTTACATCAATTGTATACATTGATCATCGCATTTATTATAAATATATATATTTATTTTTTGGCATAAATTGCATACGTTGACCGTTGTATTTAATTTGAATGTACTCCGTAGCGAAGCGCGGGTTTTCAGCTAGTATATATATATATGTGTGTGTGTGTGTGTGTGTGTGTGTGTGTATGTATATATATAAATATATAGTATATCTATATACTATATATATATATAGTATATCTATATACAGTGGCTCCCAAAAATGTTCGTACACTTACGAATTTCAATGAAATAGGGGTCTATCCATTAATTAAAATGAATATTTCAGAATGGGTATTGAATAATAAGATCTATAATCTATTCTTAACAAAACTACGTGAAATATTTTGAAAACATAGTAAAACTTTAATTTTAAGAAACCAGTAATCAAAAAGTAACAAAAACTTTATCTCACAAAATTCATCGTACACTGAAATATTTTCCGATAAATTCATAATTAAAATTATCATCTGGCGCTTAATTTTTATTTTTGAATTGTGGTGGCATTTAAAATATCGTTATGCTTTAATTTTTGCTTGCCTACTGCGTAATATTCTATTTATTATTTAAAAATGGCTCGTAGTCGTAAAGAAACAACAAACAGCATTCGAAAATTGATGATTTTTCATCATAGTAGTGGTAAATCAGTTCGGAATATTGCTAAATTACTTAATTTATCCCATTCTACTGTGAAGTATGTGAAAAAACGCTTTAAAGAAGAAAATTGGATCGAAAACGATATAAGAAAAGGCCGTTCGGAAAAGTTAACAAAGCGTGATCAGAGATTTATAATTAGAAAATTTGTGAAAAATTCAAGTTTCAGAGCTGTAAAAGTTTCTGCAGAATTCAATGAAACATTTTCTTTTTCAAGTTCACCTGAAATTTTTTAACGAGTTCTCAGAACAGCTGGATTACATGGGCGTTCTGCCCATAGAACATTTTTTGTGAGTGAGAAAAACAGAAAGTTTAGGCTTCCCTTCGCACTATCAATGATAAATAAGCCCCAAACCTATTGGAATAATGTCTTATTTGCCGATGAATATTTTTGGTGCTGATGGGCGTATAATTGTATGGAGAAGAAAAAAATGAGGAACTTAATCCCAGGAACTTAGTAGGAACAGTTAAGCATGCCGGTGGAGGTATCCTTGTGTGGGGGTGCATGTCAGCATCAGGACTAGGAAATTTGGTATCTATTGATGGCATAATGAATCATGCTGTTTTTATAAAAATTTTAAGAGACAATTTAAAATTATCAGTCCAAAATTTGGGTATTGGAAACAACTTTGTTTTTTATCAAGATAACGATCCTAAGCACACGGCCCTCAACGTTCGCATCTGGTGTCTCTATAATTGTCCACAAGTTTTGAAAACACCACCTCAATCGCCAGATTTAAACCCAATAGAACATATTTGGAGAGAGTTGGAAGTTCGAGTACGAAAACACGACATTCACACGAAAAGCGAACTAAAAACAATTATGATGGAAGAATGGATGAACATTGATGCAAAAATTGCAAAAGAACTAAAGCAATCTATTCCCAGACGTTTAAAAGCTGTTGTTGATGCTAAAGGATATCTTACTAAATATTAATTTAGCGAAAAATTATAATATTTACTAATATGTAGAGATTTTTTACAAGTGTACGATGACTTTTGTGAGATAAAGTTTTTGTTACTTTTGGATTATTGATTTCTTAAAAAGAAAGTTTTACTATATTTTCAAAATATTTCATGTAGTTTAGTTAAGAATAGATTATAGATCTTATTATTAAATACCCATTCTGAACTATTCATTTTAATCAATGGATAGACCCCTATTTCATTGAAAATCGTAAGTGTACGAACACTTTTGGGAGCCACTGTATATAAAACAGTTCCGTAACTAACTGACTGACATACAACGCACAGACCAAACCCCTGGACCTAAAAGGCTGAAATTTTGCATGACGATTTTTCTTATAGTGTAGGGGTTCACTAAGAGAGATTTTTGAAAAATTCTTCTTAGATTTTTTTAAATTAAATTTTTAAGCTCTTTTAGTAACTTTTTTTAAGTTTGCATTTAAAATAATAATTTGAGGGTTATAAAACGTATATCACGAGAAAGATCATAAAAATTCCCTTAAAATGAAATCCTTTTCGAATCTTTACCTCCATTTTCTAATTTTGGGTGAAATTTTAAAGATTAATTTTTAGAATTTAATTTATTAAATGCTGATCGTGTGATTTCTTTTTCTGGTACTTTAAATAAATTTATCGTCACGTGCATAACAACTAAATAGACAAAAAAAAAAATTTTCTTTCTAATGCGGCAGACGATTGGACATTATTTTGTCTATAAAAATATCCCTTACGATTTTTTTATAAATATATATTTTTTTACATCAATTGTATACATTGATCGTCGTATTTATTATATATATATATATATATATATATATATTTATTTTGTTTGGCATTTATTGTATTCATTGACGGTTGTATTTAATTTGAATGTACTCCGTAGCGAAGTGAGGGTTTTCAGCTAGTATATATATATATATATATATATATATATATATATATATATATATATATATATATATATATACAGTTGTTCGGAAAGACATTTATTTTTTTTTAGTGAAAATGGAAGACGATTTAACTATAGTGTATAAATATTTTGTTGAATTATATATCATCCATTTTGGTCCACTATCTTTTGCTATCTTTCTGGCAGTAGCAGGATTCCACGCTCATAAAACTTCTGATCTTTGCTGGCAAAAAACTGATCCAAGTCCTTTTTGATGTTAACATTTGAAGTAAAGCTATTGCTGTCTAAAAAATTCTGTAGAGAATGGAAGAAGTAATAATCACTGATCTGCAATTTTTCAACTTTTTCCTGTTGTATTGAAATGAATATGTGTATCTGAATAGATTTTTTGTGCAGATTCCGAAAATGACCTTCAAAATGCCGTATCACGTCAGGTTTTGTCATAAATGATGGAAATGTGAACATTTTTTTAAAAAAAAAGAGTTATTTTTTTAATGACATTGCTATATGGCAAAGTTTGTAACGTGTGAAAATGTTCTATGGATAGGCGGAATGATTGCTTAAGGAACAGATAAACATCACTACATATTGAAAAGCAAACATACCTAACATTGACCACTGGGCTCCCCTTCAAACTTCCTTTTTTTGCATTGTCTTCGGTGTGCGTCCGTAGAGTCCCTTTTCAACATCCAACAATAGTCGGCCGTCATATGTACAGTCCACTTTCCTTGGTATCTCTTTTACATCACTTTAATATCCTGGTGGAAGCGCTCGCCATGTTCTTCCGAAAAAATTGTAAAGAGTAACAGTGATGTAAAGAGATACACCTTGGTATCTCTTTTACATCACTTTAATGTCCTGATGGAAGCGCTCGCCATGTTCTTCCAGAAAATCACCAAGACTATTAGGTATGTAATTGAGATGAGCATGAAGAAAGTGAACTTTGACGCTCGTATTGCAACTAAGCAGTTTATAAGATTCCAGCAGCTCCTAAACTAAAGTAGTGTAATTTGAAGCCTTTGTGTTCCCCAAAAAGTTGTGTACCACATTTCTGAATGCAGTCCATGCTCGCAATTCGCACTCACACTTCGTTTTCCTCGAATTTGTTGTCTGCCATTAATTTTCGTATTTGAGGGCCTACAAAAATGCCATCTTTAATTTTTTCAGTCGTGATTGATGCAAACTTACCACCCAGATACTCAAAGCATTTACTGTCCCTGCTTAAAGCTGTCACGAATTGCTTCATTAAGCCAAGTTTGATGTGTAAAGGTGGCAACAGTATTTTCGAGGGATCAACCAGTGGAATTGTAACAATGTTTTTTTCGCCAGGTGTGAATGTACTTCTGACTGGCCACTGTTGCCAAACCCAATGTTCCGTCCTTGCTCTGGAGTAACATTCCCACAAAAAGCAAGGAAATTTTGTGTAGCCTCCTTGTTGGCCGTGCAATATTCCAATCACCTTGAAATCCCCGCACAAAGACCATTTATGAAATTTGTACTGCACACTTTCCAGCAGTAATTTAAGATTCTCGTATGTCTCTTTCAAAGTCACAGAATGTGCTACTGGAATGGATGAATGGATGTTAGTATTGTGTAATAAAACACTTTTTAAACTGGATTGAACAACCTCCCCTGTCCTGAATTGTAATTAATGTTGAAGTATTCCATGACTGCCGGAATGTCTCAACAATGTACCAAACCCCCTTCCTCACCAAAAAAACGGAACCAATTCTGCTTCTCGGTGTCTGTACTAGGAGAATCTCGTATTAGGGCACAGTAAATTCTTTTCATGAAGTCGTGGTCCTAAAAGCTCTGCTGCGTCTTTAGATAAGTTCAGATCGCGAACCAAATCATTCCGTTCATGCTGTGTAAATGGCACTGGGGTTTCATCCTCCATGCTGTCCGGTTTTTACATCTCACTTGTAGCATCGTCTGAATCGGTGTCTGTTGGTGGCTTGATATTGGATGGGGATGGCATAGGGGGACTATGGGGGACTGGTCTTATGGCAGACGGGATATTGGGATACACGATGTTATACTTCCTGGTTCTGGTATGGCCGACGATATTCACTGTGCAGAAGTAGCAGTCGTCACTGCGATTTTTTGGCTCACGCCACACCATGGGTACACCGAACGGCATTAATCCACTTTTCCAGTTCCGCAACCCCTCCAAACATACACGACACACTTAGTTGAGAGCCCAAACTTGCCAGTTTAATGCCGAAGTATTGAAAATAAGCATTTTATACGAAAGGTGTAATATTTTGCCTCTGTTTTTTCTGTCGTATAACAGCCACATACGTAGCAAAAGATGTCTGGATGATTTACACAACCCCGTGAAGCCATTGCACACGCCACAAAGAAACAACCGAACGGGAGCAGTCCCTTCTTTGCACTGACTAGTGTACCACGATCTGCCTCGGATAAAACAATTGCATTTCCATTATCAGCTAGATATTGATGTTTATCCATTCCTTAAACAATCACTAGTTGATACCCGTCAAAACTTGAAAGCTAGATAGTAAATAAATGTACTAATACACAAATTTTACTCAACACATCATTGCCAAATGTTGAAAATCATAATAATGTGCAGAAAAAAATTAATGTGTTTAAGCGGCCTCGTGCTTAGTGAGCATGCGCAATCTCACTGAGCATGCGCAGAAAGCAATTTTTTTTAATTGTAAATTATCACTCATTAAACAGCGCGAAATAAACAATTTCCATGGGGTATAATCTTATATTTCCCAAACATAATTATCATAAAAATAAAAATGGCAGAGAGAGATCTAGAGAGACTCCTCGGAATAAACATGCTTAATCATTAAAACATGTCACTGAGCATGCGCAGAGACAGTGAATTTCTAAAGACAGATTTAAACATGCCACTGAGCATGCGCAGAAATCAATTTTTAATTCTAAATTATCTCTCATTAATAGAAATTGCGGTTACAAAAACCAAAATTGACAAATCTACAGATTACAATCTTTCGTTTAAGACCAAAATGAAGCAAATTGATGCAGTAGTTTTCTCTCACGGACTGCCCAAAAAGTCGGCTTAGCAACTTAAATATATATCCCCTCCAGAGAACATTTTCACGCGTTACGGACGCTGCCCTATAACGATGTCATTACAAAATACCGTTTTTTTTAATTTTCCCATTTCCGTCATTTGTTTAAAAACGTGACGTGTTACGGAATTTTGTAGGTCATTCTCGGAATCTGCGCAAAAAAAATCCATTCAGATACACCTATTCATTTCAAAACAACAAAACCTTGCATATTAGTGATAATCCGAAGATTCCAGATCTGGAGGATATGGTGGGTGTAGTAGTACATCTCATGCAGGCTGTAAAAGCTTTTGGCGAGTTACCAAACTTGTATGAGGTCTCGTACACTATACCTTTTCTATTGATCAATTCTGGTCTTTTCTGTTTGAGTGAATCATTCAATTTGTCCAGTTGATGACAGTACACTTCAGAATTGATCGTGGTATTGTCCGGTAGAAGCTAAAAAAAAAAAAAAAAGAAAGAAATAGCGATTCCCTTGAAATCCAACCAAACAGACAGCATCACCTTTTTTGATGAATATCGGTTTTCGAAGTGCTTTGAGCCGGTTCACCTTTTTTACTCCATGGTGTCTTGCGTTTAACATTGTTCACATTGTTGTAGCAACCTATTTCCCGTCCCTAAACTATCCCGCAACTGCAGGAAATTTCTCACTAGATAACAGAATTATCTGTAATCGTCGGAAAGTCAAAACTCCTAAATACTACATCCTCAAGGTTAAAAACCCCATAGCTTTCACCCGCAATGTGACCGTGCACTATGAACCCGAAGTAAAGAAATGACTTCAAACAATCTTCCACTTGTTTGGAAATTTATCAATGATAATGGTAGAGAAGCTTTAATGGTAGGATTCTAGTGCCAGAATCTATCGTTACGACTTCAGTGGTTGGCATGAGCGTTTATGAGACGTCAGAACTCTGTTAGACCCAGGGGCGGCTCCAGTCCAAAGATTTGGGGGGCTCTTAGGGTTATATATATATATATATATATATATATATATATATATATATATATATATATATATATATATATATATATACGAAATAAACAACAAATAAATGTAAATTAAATCTTTCTTGGTAATAATTTATTAATGTTTTCATTCTGATTTTGACATGTGCTTCCAAAACAAATAGATAGTGTTTTATTTAACACTAGCTGAAAACCCGCACTTCGCTACGGAGTACATTCAAATTAAGTACAACGGTCAATGTATGCAATTAATGCCAAAAAAAAATTTTTTTTTAAATATATATATATATATATAATAAATACGACGATCAATATATACAATTGATGTAAAAAAATATATATATTTATAAAAAAAATCGTAAGGGATATTTTTATAGACAAAATAATGTCCAATCGTCTGCCGCATTAGCAAGAGCAAAAAATTTTTTTGTGTATTTAGTTGTTATGCACGTGACGATAAATTTATTTAAAGTACCAGAAAAAGAAATCACGTGATGGGCATTTAATAAATTAAATTCTAAAAATTAATCTTTAAAAATTCACCAAAAATCAGAAAATAGAGGTAAAGATTCGAAAAAGATGTCATTTTAAAGGAATTTTTATGATCTTTCTCGCGATATAAATTTTATAACCCTCGAATTATTATTTTAAATGCAAACTTAAAAAAAGTTACTAAAACGGCTTAAAAATTTAATTTCAAAAAATCTAAGAAGAATTTTTCAAAAGTCTCTCTTAGTGCACCCCTACACTCTAAGTGGAATCGCCATGCAAAATTTCAGCCGTTTAGGTCCAGCGGTTTGGTCTGTGCGTTGTATGTCAGTCAGTGAGTCAGTTACGGAACTGTTTTATATATATAGATTGAATTTTAAGAAAATATTTTGGACTTTATTGAGAAACATCCTCTCATTTTAAATTTAAACTCATTTAGTATTAGGTCTACGATTATATAATTTTAGGCTATGAAAAAAAAATATACGCTAAGCCTTTTTTTGGAGGGGAGAGGAAATTGCCCCTACTGCTCCCCCCCCTCCCTGGGGTCGCCGTTGGTTAGACCGTGCAGTTTGTTTAGCCCTCGTAAAGCAAAAGGTGGCCTAGCATTCAAAGACTAACAAAAATTTTTAGGCTGAATATCGGACGTATTAAGGCTTCATTTGGGCTTCTCCCCTTCAACCTACAATAAACAAAAGCTCCACGGAACTGTTAACTTCTTTTAAGAGTTCACTCATACTCCAGGTTGAATTCCAATCTTCTGCCATCCCCGGGACTTCGCGCCATAACCCGAAAAGTAATCAAAACCGCCGAGGATTTTCCACTTTCCAGTCGATATCCCCAGACAGTCCAGATGGACTCTTAAATATTTCATCCTTCGGGTTGACTACCCCATGCCTTCCACCTTTCAACCCGTCAAGCTCTTTGCTCGGAGTTCATGCGTCAAGCTCTGCGCGTAATCCGGCAACACTTCCAGGGGAGATCGCTCCTCCGTCAGCTGTCAAGTGACATGACCCTGCGGTGGATCATGACTGACGGCTCGCTCATCATCAACGGATTGACTGGCAGAGTAGAGACTCGGAGACCTCTAAACGGAGACCATGCGATGCAAATTCCGGAGATCTTTATTTGAGGAGCGGCAAGCGTTCTCTCGGCCGTCTGTCTGAAGGGAAATAATGAATTGGAAAATTGTTCATAACTTTCGTTACTGTCGACCGCTATGGCTATGATTATAATCACGTCCTAACAAACTGCAAACTGAATTAGCATAAGTTAATTTAGTTTACGAGGTCTAGCTTTGGGGCAGCCATGCTTCTTTAGGCGGATATTTCTTCCTTTTCTCGTCATTTTACCCCCTCTAACGTGCCTGTGTATAGATAATATTATGCATGTGAAACATACGAAAACATTTTGAAATTTTGTTTTTAAAAGACGTAAAAGTCAGGATGCAAAACCTGTTTGGTTCTTTCATAGATTTTCCGAGCCAAAGGCTTTATTGGTATACATTTTTTCAATTTTGAGCTTAAAATCTATATACAGTGGCTCCCAAAAGTGTTCGTACACTTAAGATTTTCAATGAAATAGGGGTCTATCTATTAATTAAAATGAATATTTCAGAATGGGTATTTAATAATAAGATCTAAAATCTATTCTTAACAAAACTACATCAAATATTCCGAAAACATAGTAAAACTTTATTTTTAAGAAACCAGTAATCAAAATGTAACAAAAACTTTATCTCACAAAAGTCATCGTACACTGAAATATTTTCGGATAAATTCATAATTAAAATTATCGTCTGGCGCTTTGTTTTCTTTTTTGAATTGTGGTGGCATTTAAAATATCGTTTGGCGTTAATTTTTGCTTCCCTACTCCGTAATATTCTATTTATTATTTTAAAATGGCTCGTAGTTGTAAAGAAACAACAAACAACATTCGAAAATTGATGATTTTTCCTCATAGTAGCGGTAAATCAGTTCGGAATATTGCTAAATTACTTAATTTATCCCATTCTACTGTGCAGTATGTGATAAAACGCTTTAAAGAAGAAATAGGATCGAAAACAAGGTAAGAAAAGGTCGTCCGGCAAAGTTAACAAAACGTGATAAGAGATTTATAATTAGAAAATTTGTGAAAAATCCCCGTTTGAGGGCTGTAAAAGTTTCTGCAGAATTCAATAAAACATTTTCTACTTCAATTTCACCAGAAACTGTTCGACGAGTTCTCGGAGCAGCTGGATTACATGGGAGTTCTGCCCGTAGAAAATTTTTTGTGAGTGAGAAAAACAGAAAGTTTAGGCTTCCCTTCGCACTATCAATGATAAATAAGCCCCAAACCTATTGGAATAATGTCTTATTTGCCGATGAACATTTTTGGTGCAGATGGGCGTATAATTGTATGGAGAAGAAAAAAATGAGGAACTTAAACCCAAGAACTTAGTAGTAACAGTTAAGCATGCCGGTGGAGGTATCCTTGAGTGGTGGTGCATGTCAGCATCAAGACTAAAAAATTTGGTATTTATTGATGGCATAATGAATCATGCTGTTTATATAAATACACTGCTGGCCACCCAAATTGCAACACCAAGAAAGACAAGAGATATCACAACAAAATTTATTTTGTAGATAACATGTTGACCAAGTATCAAATGATTAAATTTATAGACTTGTGTGAAGTGTGGTTCCTGCCAAAATCAGTAGCCAGAGTAGCCGCTATTGTTGGAGATCACCGCTGCCACACGCCTCAGCATTGATTCAAAGAGACTTTGGATGAGTTCTTGGGGTACAGCAGACCAAGCAGCTTCCACACGTTGCCAAAGTTGATCTGCTGTGGCAGATGGGGATGGAATCTGGGTCAATCGTAGAGCAACCATGGACCACATGTTTTCTATCGGCGAAAGATCCGGAGAGCGAGGCGGCCAGGGAAGCAATTCAATCTGGCGATTGACGAAGTACCGTTGGACAATGCGTGCCACGTGTGGTCGCGCATTATCTGTGACTGAGCGATCCGTCACTGCCATGCGCACAATTTGCCTGTCATCACGTGAAGTGGTGCGCTGAGGTGGATGCGATCGAACACGCCGGTCCGTCGTACCCTCCTGCATCCAGCGATCACATATCCGCATTACAGTTGTTTGGTTTCGTCCAACACGACTACCGATTTCCCTGAAAGATAATCCAGAATCTCAGTAGGCCACTATCTTTCCTCTGTCGAACTCGGATACTTGATCAAAAGATGATCGCTGTTTTCGACGAGGCATAATTGATCGTTTTTTTGAAAAAACCACAAGAAAAACATAATTGCCGAACTTAAAATCGTCGAAATCTCCAAGCCTTAAATAGCGCTTTGAAGTGGCGCCACAGGCGCGCGTGATGTGCGCCTGCGCTGAAATTCTAATCATTTGCATATCTCACCTCCGCTAATGCATGTTGTAAATTTCATGTTATTTGCATGTTTCCTTCAGGGTGTTGCATTTACAGTGGCCAGCAGTGTATTTTAAGAGACAATTTAAAATTTCCAATCCAAAATTTGGGTATTGGAAACAACTTTGTTTTTTATCAAGATAACGATCCTAAGCACACGGCTCTCAACGTTCGCCTCTGGTGTCTCTATAATTGTCCACAAGTTTTGAAAACACCACCTCAGTCGCCAGATTTAAACCAAATAGGACATATTTGGAGAGAACTGGAGGTTCGAGTACGAAAACACGACATTCACACGAAAAGCGAGCTAAAAGCAATTACGATGGAAGAATGGATAAACATTGATGCAGAAATTACAAAAGAACTAGTGCGATCTATTCCCAGACGTTTATAAGCTGTTGTGGATGCTAAAGGATAATCTACTAAATATTAATTTAACAAAAAATTAGAATATTTACTAATATGTACAGATTTTTTGCAAGTGTACGATGACTTTTGTGAGATAAAGTTTTTGTTACTTTTTGATTATTGGTTTCTTAAATATAAAGTTTTACTATGTTTAAAATATTTCATGTAGTTTTGTTAAGAATAGATTATAGATCTTATTATTAAATACCCATTCTGAAATATTCATTTTAATGAATGGATAGACCCCTATTTCATTGAAATTCGTAAGTGTACGAACACTTTTGGGAGCCACTGTATATAAAACAGTTCCGTATCTGACTGACTGACATACAACGCACAGTCTGACATACAACGCACAAGTTTGATTCCGGCCTTTTATCACCAACATGTAATAAAGCTAGCTTTTTATTTAAAAGCGTTTTATTACACCGATCCCGTGGTTTCTTTTCTTTTTGTGATACTTTAAACTAATTTTTCTTCTAGTGAATAACAACGAAATAGACAAACAAACAAACAAAAATTTTCTTGCTAATGCGGCAGACGATTGGACATTATCGAAAAATATATTAAAATACGGTAAAAGAAATGTTACTCAAACTGTACTATATTCTTTAGTATGTTCTATCAGATTTAATTTGAATCTTTTCTCCTTCATTATTTTGTCTATGAAAATATCCCTTACGATTTTTTTATAAATATATTTTTTCGTTTTTTTACTTCAATTGCATACATTGATCGTTGTATTTATTATAAATATAAATATTTGGTATTAATTGCATACATTGACCGCTGTATTTAATTTGAATGTACTCCGTAACGAAGTACGGGTTTTCAGCTAGTGTTTTCATAAAAATCTTGTTTGTAAAATTTTTAATCACTTTTAAGGGACCAAAAAAAAATCGTTTTCAGAGAAATTTTTGGCTACAATGAAATATTTTCAGAATTTTTACCCGAAATCAGAATCCTGAAGGCAGCTTAAAGAAATCGACCAAAGGAACGATGCACATCTCGTAGGATGCCTTGAGAAGAATTTTAGATCCATCTTTTAGAAAGATAGTAAATGATAACAAATTCAAGGTAGATGGACTCATATTATAGGGATGCATAGATAATTCCGCCTTAACATTTATATGACAATGTAATCATCTTAGAAAGGAGCGGTTTGCGTTATTTGATTCTAAAAGCTCCATAGTATGTTGTAAGCCAAGAAAAAAATATAATTTTTTTTTTATAATTTTTCTTTTCAGGGTTCTATCTGCGCCCTGGGAAAAGTGTATACTGTATTAATGGTAGAATTTCGCTTTCTAAAAAAAATGACTTTTCAATCGTCAGAATGGAGATTTAAAAATCAAAATTTCAGGTAGTCTCTTGTAACGAAACTTCCGCGGGTTATTAACGTAGGATTACCTCTTTTACCTCGTTGCTTACCTCTTTTGTATGTATATAGGTATATTTACGTATGTGTATATATCTATATATATAAAACAGTTCCGTAACTGACTCACTCACTGACTGACTGACATACAACGCACAGACCAAACCGCTGGACCTAAAGGGCTGACATTTTGCATGGCGATTCTTCTTATGGTGTAGAGGTGCACTAAGAAAGATTTTTGAAAAATTCTTCTTAGATTTTTTTAAATTAAATTTTTAAGCTTTTTTTGTAACTTTTTTTAAGTTTGCATTTAAAATAATAATTCGAGGGTTATAAAATTTATATCACGAGAAAGATCATGAAAATTCCTTTAAAATGAAATCTTTTTCGAACCTTTACCTCGATTTTCTGATTTTTGGTGAAATTTTAAAGTTTCATTTTTAGAATTTAATTTTTTAAATGCTGATCACGTGATTTCTTTTTCTGGTACTTTAAATAAATTTATCGTCACGTGCATAACAACTAAATAGACAAAAACAAAAATTTGTTGTTCTTTCTAGTGCAGCAGACGATTGAATATTATCCAGAAAAAAATAAATATCCCTTACGATTTTTTTTACAAATACATATATTTTACATCAATTGTATACATTAATCGTCGCATTTATTATAAATATATATATTTATTTTTTTGGCATTAATTGCATACATTGACCGTTGTATTTAATTTGAATGTACTCCTTAGCGAAGCGGGGGTTTTCAGCTAGTATATACATATATGTATGTCAAAATTTGACACTTTTCTGTTTAACTGTTTACTGCTACTGGGTTTGGCTCGCTGCCAAAATTACAACTCGCGAGGACGGATAGACGGACGGTTTTAGCGTCTGAAATTTTCCTTTCCTCAGGACCGTTATGGAGGAACGTAATCCTACTTTAAAAGGTAGAAAAAGTAAATAAATTCGAATATAATTTGTTTTGTAATAGAAACAATGACTCAATCATTCATCTATAGCAGTGGTTCCCGACCCATAGAAGTCTCCGGACCACTAAGCCAGAAATTTAACCATGTGAAACCTACCACCATTGAACCATTGAACCATTGAACGTACCACCACCCACCGACTAAGTGGGGAACATTCCGGGGGTATGCGGGGGTATAGACTATCCCTCAGGCAAAAGGGATACGGGATTAACGCACCCGCATTCTAACATATCATATTCTAATAATAAAATAATTATGTTACACTTTAAAAAATTTTTAATTCAAAACCCGATAGTCATGGATATATTCGGCCGATCTAGTTTAGCGAACATTGCTTTCAAAATCCCCATTTATTTAGCAATTTTTTATAGTAGGATTACGTTCCTCAATACAGGGCCCGGTTTAGAAAATTCTTTACTATAGGCATAATTCGGGATGCCCCCCCCCCTAACACTGATGTGATCCCCTAACAATATTCTTCTTAGATTTTTTTAAATTAAATTTTTAAGCTGTTTTTGTAATATTCTTTAAAGTTTGCATTTAAAATAATAATCAGGGGGTTATAAAATTTATGTCACGAAAAAGATCATAAAAATTCTTTTAAAATGAAATCTTTTTCGAATCTTTACCTCCATTTTCTGATTTTTGGTGAATTTTTAAAGATTAATTTTTATAATTTAATTTATTGAATGCCGATCACGTGGTTTCTTTTCTTTTTGTGATGCTTTAAATTAATTTTGCGCCATGTGCATAACAACAAAATAGACAAAAAAAATTTTTTTTTTCTTTCAAATGAGGCAGATGATTGAACATTATCAAAAAAATATTAAAATACAGTAAAAGAAATGTTCCTCAGACTGTACTATATTAACTGTAGTATATTCTTTAGTATGTTCTAATATATTTAATTTGAATATTTTCTTCTACATTATTTTGTCTAAAAAAATATCCGTTACAATTTTTTTATAAACATATTTTTTTTTTTTGCATTAATTACATACATTGACCGTTTTATTTAATTTGAATGTATTCCGTAGCGAAGCCCGGGTATTCAGCTAGTATAGAATAAAATTAGAAAATTTAGATCGCACTTGCAAATATTTGTATTAAAAACATGCATTTCGAAGAAATTAAGTGTATTTTCTTCGGCCAGAATCGATAAGGAGCACTCTAAAATGAAAAATAATCGTGAAATAACGTTTACCCAGTCTACAAATAGGATGAAATAAGCGAACAGCCGTATAATGGATACTTTCATTATTCTAATGTTTTCAAACAAAATAGTTTCAATAGTTTAATTTGGTGGTGGTGGTGGTGGTAGGGGGGGGGGGGGGACCAGTGAGACTTATTTGCTCAGCGATCTCCAACAAAGCCCCAAAGTGTATCTCTTTTGTAAAACTTAGCGAGTGAGCTTCTTCATAGAGCTACACGTAAAAAATAAACTTCTCAAATCATCATTAGTGGAGCATAACGAAACAATCAACCTGTCAAACACGGAACCTGACACTACCTGATACTTTGGCATATAAACATCGACCATTGCACAGAGGCTACCGGAGAAGTTATACAGTCATTCACACCTATAATTATTGTCTTGATGACAGGCTTCGTGTATTTTGGAGTTACTTTGTAGACGTTCTCAGTAAATAATTGACTGACAGTATGAAAACAAACGGGATTGTTTATTTCATCATAAAAAGTTCATAATTATATAAACAGCTGAAATCAGGAATCAACCAAAATGTGTCTCTTCTGGAAAAGAGTGGGACGTTTTTGAAACACTATAACAATATTTTTCGAAAGCCGATAACATGTTAAGTGGACATTGATGAATTATGATACATTGGCTTCAAAGTGACGGCTTCTCAAAAAAAATAATAATAATTGCGAGTGATTAAAGCATTTTGGTGATTTTCAGGATTCTTCTCCATCGATCGATCAATGCAATATGATTTATTACACTGTAAGAATGTTGCACAATGATTGAGCCTCCGCTAAGCCATGATGAGTACGAGAAGGATTTGCTGCAATCTAGAATGTTCAGTGATGTCCAACCTTTCTAGCCATGTCATATTATGTCAAGTAAGACTAAGCACTTTAGACTCGGAACAGCGAAAATTTCGAATCGGTAAAAATGGAATTATGAGGACGTATTTGTACTCTGTATATCTCCTAAATAACCCTGTTGACCATGAGCTTCTGTCTTGTTTTCCATAAGGCGAAACGTCGCAACGTCACTGGTTACGTCAGTTTTCGTCTACTATAGATCACGTGATTATCGGGTGGCAGAAAACAGAAGCCGTTCCTATGCGTTTGCATGTATTTTTGGACGATACCTCCATTTTGAGTTAAATAATTTAAGTTTATTTATAAAATTCCTCATATTAGTTGTATGCAACAGGTATTTTAAAACTTTTTTTTTAATATTTCGCAAGGTTTGAGAGAATATAATCATTCTTTCGTTGAGAATGATTATTATTATGTTGAGATATGTATAGATATCAGGATAAGTTACTTCAGGCCAGCGTCTCGTATCTTAACTCCAGTCTTCCTCTGTCAATAAATACGGGTCACATACTGAATAAACCTTTCCTGGCTGTACCTGAATGTTTAATTTAGTGATATACCTTTGTTTAGATACCGTATCTAAAGACTTTGCGTAATCTGAGAGCATTTTATTCAACAAGCTGTAAGAATGCTCATTGAACGCCATGTTAAATTATGCAATATTTCGCCACTCCTAGCCAAACAAGAAGTAAAATCTGCAAGAGTTGAGATGTGTGACATGCTATGAGACACTGCCCTATTCTCGCCGAGGAAAGTACCCCACAATATCTTTATTGCCAGTTTACAAAAAACATTCATCTTAATTTTCCCTTACCATCTTCTTCATGAATTCGAATGTATTTCTAGCCATTCGAAAATGCTGCATACATACGTGCGAACAGATATCTCAAGGAAAAGTCTCTTTCAGCGAACTTTAATGACTGTAATTAATTCTTTTTGGTGAGTACTCTTGAATTTAATGTTATGGAGAGGCATGTAATTTTAAACATCTCTCTCAAACGAGTTTTAGAAACTCTGTGTAGTGTTTCAGTCTCCACAAAAGATGTTTGAAAGATAAAAGAACGCTTTCGTAAGCATCAGTTCCAAATAGTGATTTCATCTGGTGGCAATGGGCTGCAAAATGCCTGACGTGTCAGTTCAGAGGTCTATAGGAGCCTTCGGTCTCGGCAGTAATATTCACTGCTTAGATTTCGCAAATATAACGTCATTTTCGCATGCCGCGAGACAAGGGCACTTAAATGCTTTGATCACTCAGCAGCCAAAACCACAACATTACTAAAGATTAAAATCTTCGTGCCTCAGAGATCTGCTTATCCACCAGACTGAGTGATTGTCACTTCTTTGTTGGAACACCTTTAACAATATTTAGGAAGATATTTTTGATGATACAAGGAATTTAACTTTGAACTATTGTTAGTTGTCTCTCGGGGATCGAAAAGCCCCAAAACCCACACGTAAACGCATACATGCCCCAGACTGAGACTCGGCAGATTCGTGTCAATTCAACAACGATTCAGGCATTAAAACTGCTGCTACGCACTGCCATCAGCATGGAACAGTTTAATGAGACATTTTCCCGATGGCTCATTATTCAATTCAACTCAGTGAACAGAGCGTTACGCCTTGTCCGAAGTTGCAAGGGCTTTTTACTGCTGTCCACACGATCAGGTGAGGTCCACATAATCATGTTGGGTCTAAGATTCAGATTTTTTTTAAAAATTTATTTGACTGTTAGGCCGTCTGCACACGGAGCAACTCAAAAGAAACTGATAACTGACTCAAATCACAAACCAGTCCCTGATGAGTCGCAACCTATGTAATTGAATGGAGCCACGCACACCCGTCGGACGGGTTTGTTACCAGTTGCGCCGTGTGCGTGGCTCCATTCAATTGCATAGGTTGCGACTCATCAGGGACTGGTTTGTGATTTGAGTCAGTTATCAGTTTCTTTTGAGTTGCTCCGTGTGCAGACGGGCTAAGGGAACAATTGTTTACGTATGGTTTGAAACAGTATGATCCAAAGAGACGTATTTTATTTTAAGATTTTTAAATTATATCACGGCAAGAGGCACAAAAGTCATGCGAAAATAAAACTTTCTTACACAAATCATACAATTATTGGAATAAATGAAAGAAATTTACACTCCCGATTGAACAGGAGATAAGAGTAGATTTTTATCCAGCAACGAATTTTTACAATCTTGAGTTTTCGGTCACATTTATTTATTTACAATAACATTTCTCGTAAAAATACACTCTGTCACAAAAAAATATATGCATCCAGAAGGAAACGAGCTACTATCACGAAACTTAACATTCATGTAGTGTATGAGGAGATAAGCAAATGATTACAAATTCAGAAGAACAGACCGTTTTATTAAGAAGATATGGCATGAAAAAGGTTACAAATCAGTAAGTAGTAAATCCACCTCTGGAAGCTATACAAGCCGAAACACGGCATGGCATCGAATCAATGAGATCACCTATGACCTCCTGCTGAAGATCATGCCATAATCTTTGCAACTGGGCAGTTCATTCACCAGAATTCCGGGACGGCTGCAGTTGCGTCCCAGTCGTGCTCTATTAGCGAGAGGTCTGGTGACCCGGCAGGCCACGGGAGTACGTCATATCCTTGAAGACATTGTTGGGATAGTCACGCAGTATGTGGACGAGCGTTGTCTTGCTGATAAATGGCACCTGGGCGACTTGATAGCATAGGCAGTACAACTGGCGTTAAAATCTCGTCCACGTAACTGCGTGCCGTCAAAGTGCGTTGAAGGACGACTAGAGGCGAACGTGTGTCCCAACAAATCGCTCCCCACACTGTCACACCTTGTGTAATCGCCGTATGCCTCTCGACAGCAAATGCCGGATCGGACGGGTGGCCTGGCCGCCTCCACACGCGTATGCGCTGGTCATCAGCATTGAGACTGAATCGGGATTCATCGCTGAAGATCACAAACCTCCAGTCGGTCACACTCCAGCTTGTCCGAGGTCGGCAAAAATCCAATCGGCAATGCCTATGATGTGGGGTCAGTGGTAGGCGTCTTAATGGACGTCGGCTCCTTATACCTGCGTCGGCCAGTCATCTCCGAAAGGTTTCCCTTGATACCATCCGATGTCTGGAAGGTGGTAAATGGCGTCGAACCGATTCTAGCGACGTTGTTGGTGCGGACGTGGCCGTTCTTATGATTGCGCGATCCTCGCGCGCATTTGTGTTCCTGGGACGCCCTGACCCTCCGCGACGGTAGACTATCCCTTCCGTAATCCATTGTTTTCAACAGCGAGCAACTACCATATCGCTCCGACTAAGGTGGCGGCCGATACGCCTGTTCGACCAACCTGCTTCTCTGAGGCCTACTATACGTCCCCTCTCAAAATCTGACGATTGTTCGTACTGTCGCCGGTTACGTCTCAGAGCATCTCTAGTCACAATACCGTCCATCCAAGTCGACGGATTTGTTTGAATAACCCTATGGCACGAGCAATCATGCTTTTAAACTCTCCCAGCTGCGCATCTCATATGCGCATAGAGCGCTTACCCTTGTCTCATTGGCCTTGAAATTTTAATCATTTGCATATCTCTTACCAGACTACATTCCTCCCAAGTTTCGTGATAGTAGCTCGATTTCTTCTGGGTGCATATATTTTTTTGTGACAGAGTGTATTTTAAGAATTGTACCGTTTATGTGATATTTTAACTTACTTAATGTCAAATAATAATTCCCAGTAATGACCGGGATAATTGTAATTATATGGTACTAACTAGCTGAAAACCCGCGCTTCGCTACGGAGTACATTCAAATTAAATACAACGGTCAATGTATGCAATTAATGCCAAAAAAAATATATATATATTTATAATAAATGCGACGATCAATGTATACAATTGATGTAAATATATTATATATATATATATATATTTATTTATTTATTTATAAAAAATCGTAAGGGATATTTTTTTTTTTTTTTTGGATAATATCCAATCGTCTGCTGCATTAGAAAGAAAAACAAATTTTTTTGCCTATTTTGTTGTTATGCACGTGACGATAAACTTATTTAAATTACCAGAAAAAGAAATCACGTGATCGGCATTTAATAAATTAAATTCTAAAAATTAATCTTTAAAAATTCACCAAAAATCAGAAAATCGAGGTAAAGGTTCGAAAAAGATTTCATTTTAAAGGAATTTTTAGGATCTTTCTCGTGATATAAATTTTATAACCCTCAAATTATTATTTTAAATGCAAACTTAAAAAAAGTTACAAAAACAGCTTAGAAATTTTATTTAAAAAAATCTAAGAAGAATTTTTCAAAAATCTTTCTTAATGCACCCCTACACCATAAGAAGAATCACCATGCAGAATTTCAGCCCTTTAGGTCCAGCGGTTTGGTCTGTGCGTTGTATGTCAGTGAGTCAGTCACAAAACTGTTTTATATATATAGATAATCGTATATTGATGTAGTTAATTATTGCTGTTATTAATTCCAATTATATTTTGTATTCGTTTTAAAATATGATTTATATATTTGCCTCCAGTTTGCTCCCAAACGCGATAAGTTATATGTAGTGCTGCCATCTACTGGATATTGCGGCAACTTATTTTTCAATAGTGAATTCCCTTTAAAATGAATTACAAACTTAACAGTATATAGCTATTTCTATCTTGTGTTAAAAAGCAGATAGAATTATCTTTTCACAAATATTTTATGAATCACATACTTAACAGTATATAACTATTTATATCTTGTGTTAAAAAGCAGATAAAATTATCTTTTCGCAAATACTCGCGAAAATTTTAATTTTTTCTGCAATTATGGCTGTTTTTCCCGTAATCCCAATTCAATTTCGGCCAACAGGAAGTTATTCTTAAAAAGTAAATAAATAAATGAATAATTATCAACGTTGTTTATATAACGTTGTTTATATAACGTTTATATAACGTTGTTATTATAACAGTTTCAATGAATACGGCTTGACCGTATCATTCTGAATTTAAAGTACTCTTTCAATCGAAATTTATGTTTTCTAAATTATTATCTGCTGCTTAAAGTAAATTTTCAAAGCTTTCTTTTCAATATGAAACTTTTTTATCAACTCTCAAACATCAATGGGTAATTTTTAGCTATCTGATTGATACTTGAAATTGATTTTTATGGCTATACACTGCTGGCCACTGTAAATGCAACACCCTGAAGGAAACATGCAAATAACATGAAATTTACAACATGCATTAGCGGAGGTGAGATATGCAAATGATTAGAATTTCAGCGCAGACGCACATCACGCGCGCCTGTGGCGCCACTTCAAAGCGCTATTTAAGGTTTGGAGATTCCGACGATTTCAAGTTCGGCAATTGTGTTTTTCTGGTGGTTTTTTCAAAAAAACGATCAATTATGCCTCGTCGAATACAGCGATCATCTTTTGATCAAGTATCCGAGTTCGACAGAGGAAGGATAGTGGCCTACCGAGATTGTGGATTATCTTTCAGGGAACTCGGTAGTTCTTGTTGGACGAAACCAAACAGCTTTAATGCGGATATGTGATCGTTGGATGCAGGAGGGTACGACGGACCGGCGTGTTCGATCGCATCCACCTCAGCGCACCACTTCAAGTGATGACAGGCAAATTGTGCGCATGGCAGTGACGGATCACTCAGTCACATCACGAACCATAGCACAGCACATGTAGTCTGTAACGCACCATCCAGTGTCTGCGCGTACCATTCGACGCCGTTTACAGCAGAGTGGTCTGTCCGCAAGACGTCCATTGCTTTGTCTACCCTTGACGCAGAACCACAGACGTCTCCGCCGCCAATGGTGCGATGACAGAAGGATGTGGACGGCAGAATGGAATGAAATTGTCTTTACTGACGAGTCACGCTTCTGTCTGCAACACCACGATGGTCGCATTCGAGTCTGGAGACACCGTGAAGAGAGGATGCTGAACAGCTGCGTTATGCACCGCCACACTGGTCCTGCACCGGGTATTATGGTATGGGGCGGTATTGGATATCACTCTCGCACACCTCTAGTACGCATTGCCGGTACTTTAAACAGCCAGCTCTACATCTCCGAGGTGTTGGAGCCAGTTGTCCTTCCTTACCTTCAGGGCTTGCCCACAGCCATATTTCAACAGGATACGCATACTCCGTGTCATAAATCTCCAAACCTGGTCGCGCATACACTGCGTGACGGCCAGCAGTGTATGCGCGACCACACGTGGCACGCATTGTCCAACGGTTCTTCGTCAATCGCCAGATTGAATTGCTTCCCTGGCCGCCTCGCTCTCCGGATCTTTCGCCGATAGAAAACATGTGGTCCCTGGTTGCTCTACGATTGACCCAGATTCCATCCCCAGCTGCCACAGCAGATCAACTTTGGCAACGTGTGGAAGCTGCTTGGTCTGCTGTACCCCAAGAACTCATCCAAAGTCTCTTTGAATCAATGCCGAGACGTGTGGCAGCGGTGATCTCCAACAATGGCGGCTACTCTGGCTACTGATTTTAGCAGGAACCACACTTCACAGAAGTCTATAAATTTAATCATTTGTTACTTGGTCAACATGTTATCTAGAAAATAGATTTTGTTGTGATATCTCTTGTCTTTCTTGGTGTTGCAATTTGGGTGGCCAGCAGTGTATATTGACGGCCTTTCTGTAAGAGGAATTTTTACCATTTTGCCCCAATGAAATGATAGAAAATTTGGTACACATAGGCTAATATGTTTCATCTATTAAATATCCAAAGACAGAAAGAGACCATTAAAAAATAATTGAATGCATGAATATATCAGACAAATAACTAAGATTCTGAAATGATATAATTTTATATGATTCACTTTTTATTTTAGTTTTTAATATGAAATAATCATTTCAAAACTAAATAAATAAACAAAATACATTAAAATGCAAAAAATATGCTTTTTTTATTTTTATGTAAATACTAGCTGAAAACCCGCACTTCGGTACGGAGAAATTCAAATTAAATACAACGGTCAATGTATGCAATTAATGCCAAAAAAATAAATAAATATATATATATATATATATATATATATATATATATATATATATATATATATATATATTCATTTATAATAAATACGACGATCAATGTATACAATTGATGTAAAAAAAACAAAAAAATATATTTATAAAAAAATCGTAAGGCATATTTTTATAGACAAAATAATGATGAAGAAAATATTGAAATTAAATGTAATAGCACATACTAAATAATATACTACAGTTTGAGGAACATAATATCTTTTATTATATTTTAATATTTTTTTGGATAATGTCCAATCGTCTGCCGCATTAGCAAGAAAAAAAATTTTTTTTGTCTATTTAGTTGTTATGCACGTGACGAGACGATAAATTTATTTAAAGTACCAGAAAAAGAAATCACGTGATCGGCATTTAATAAATTTAATTATAAAAATTAATCTTTAAAAAATCACCAAAAATCAGAAAAGGGAGGTAAAGATTCGAAAAAGATGTCATTTTAAAGGAATGTTTATGATCTTTCTCGTGATATAAATTTTATAACCCCAAAATTATTATTTTAAATGCAAACTTAAAAAAAAAAGTTTGTAAAACAGCTTAAAAATATAATTTTAAAAAACCTAAGAAGAATTTTTCAAAAATCTTTCTTAGTGCACCCCTACACTATAAGAAGAATCGCCATGCAAAATGTCAGCCCTTTAGGTCCAGCGGTTTGGTCTGTGCGTTGTATGTCAGTGAGTGAGTCAGTTACGGAACTGTTTTATATATATAGATTACTAATTTTTAAGAGCTATGTAATGTATTACTACAATGATCTATATACGAGGATATTTTTTAGACAGAGGCAGACGATAAGAAAAAAGAAATAAAAGATTGTTCGGAATTTGTACTTTTTCATGTCCGCAGACAATTATTTGTGGCAACTATTGTAATTTAGCTATCTATATATATAAAACAGTTCCGTAACTGACTCATTCATTCACTGACTGACTGACTGACTGACATACAACGCACAGACCAAACCGCTGGACCTAAAGGGCTGAAATTTTGCATGGCGATTCTTCTAATAGTGTAGGGGTGCACTAAGAAAGTTTTTTCACAAATTCTTCTTAGATTTTTTTAAATTAAATTTTTAAGCTGTTTTTTAAACCTTTTTTACGTTTGCATTTAAAATAATACATTGAGGGTTATAAAATTTATATCACGAGAAAGATCTTAAAAATTCCTTCAAAATGAAATTTTTTTCGAATTTTTACCTCCATTTCCTGATTTTTGGTGAATTTTTAAAGATTAATTTTTAGAATTTAATTTATTAAATGCCGATCACGTGATAGTAGTATAAAATTGACAGTTTCGGGGCAGGAGCAGGAGCAAGAAGGGGGAGGGGCTTAAAGTGGGCGGAGCTAAGTGAGTGACGTGGACCAATCAGAGTGCAGCTGGCCACCTGGCGGTCGATTTGGACCAATCAGGAGAGGGCAGCGCTGCTATCACCCCCTAGCGGGAAAGAGTGGAACCTTGTAGTTCAGCAGAATCTTAGAGGGAGTAGGTGTTCTGCGGAGCGCCACCTATCGGTTAAACAGGGAACTAAATTTTTTACAAGGAGCAGCTTTAAGCTGGTGCTGACATCTGCAGGTTAAATAGGGAACTACATTTTTGGGGACTTAGAAATTTTTTAATATAAGGTTACGAGTATATTTTTACAACTTTACATAAGTATAACCACTAATGAATAGAATTAAGTATAGAAAATAAATCACTTACCCACTAGTAGTAAACTTTGTTAAAAATAATTATAAAAAACCTAAAAAAAAAATAATTTTTTAAAGGATTGTTCCCACCACCACCCGACATGACACGAGCATATCGCAACAATCCAAATTATTAAATCTAAAAGAGAAGATATTAAATTAACGCTGAAATAAAAATGTTAATTAACAACATGAGCATACTGCAATACTCTGCATTATTAAATCTGTAAGAGAAGATATTAAATTTATGCTGAAATAAAAATTTTAATTGTTGACATGAGCATACTGCATTATTATATCTAAAAAGAGAAGGCATTAAATTTGCGCTGCGCACATATATAAACTTAAGGGTACCCTTTGAAAAGAATACTAAAACATATACAAAAAAAAATAAAATTTAAATTTTTAAGTTGTTTCCCACCACCACCCGTTGTTATACAACACAACATTGTTATATAACAACGCAACAACTTGAAGAACTGTGCACAGTTTTATATAGAAATATTTTTTTTCTTTTTTTCTTTCTTGAAGAAATTAGATTTTAACGTTAAATAATTTATATGGCCATATATTATTAAAAAATTAATGATAAAGATTATTTTAGAATATTTTTCTTGAGAGGCGACTTATATGAAAAAAAGTTCTTTTTAAGATGTCTTGCAGGCACTTGAGTACAATTCATAGGAAATTTTTAATGATTTAAAGACGACAAAAGAAGACTTGTAAGCATTTTCTTGAAAGAAGACTTGAGATTATTTTGCTCATCTTATAATATTATTCTTGAGAGGTAACTTATATGAAAAAAGTTCTTTTTAAGATGACTTGTAAGCACTTGAGTATAGTTCATAGGAAATTTTTAATGATTTAAAGACGACAAAAGAAGACTTGTAAGCATTTTCTTGAAAGAAGACTTGAGATTATTTTGCTCATCTTATAATATTATTCTTGAATTTTCTTGAGAGGTAACTTATATGAAAAAAGTTCTTTTTAAGATGACTTGTAAGCACTTGAGTATAGTTCATAGGAAATCTTTAATGATATAAAGACGACAAAAGAAGACTTGTAAGCATTTTCTTGAAAGAAGACTTGAGATTATTTTGCACAGCATATAATATTATTCTTGAATTTTCTTGAGAGGTAACTTATATGAAAAAAGTTCTTTTTAAGATGACTTGTAAGCACTTGAGTATAGTTCATAGGAAATCTTTAATGATATAAAGACGACAAAAGAAGACTTGTAAGCATTTTCTTGAAAGAAGACTTGAGATTATTTTGCACAGCATATATTAGTATTATTATTATTCTTGAATTTTCTTGAGAGGCACTTTTTAATTAACAACCCCACATTGGAAGAAGAAGAAGCATATATTAAATGGATGTTACCTCCATAAAAGATAATTATGTTAAAAAAAGACTTGACGATTTGTTATTTTCACTTGGAGATATATTCATCTTCCTATTAGAAAACAAAATGTTCTTAAATGATATGAAGACGACAAAAGAAGAATTGTAGACATTTTCTTGAAAGAAGACTTGAGATTATTTTACACAGCATATATTAGTATTATTATTATTCTTGAATTTTCTTGAGAGGCACTTTTTAATTAATAACCCCACATTGGAAGAAGAAGAAGCATATATTAAATGGATGTTACCTCCTTAAAAGATAATTATATTAAAAAAAGACTTGAAGATTTGTTATTTTCACTTGGAGATATATTCATCTTCCTATTAGAAAACAAAATGTTCTTTAATGATATGAAGACGACAAAAGAAGAATTGTAGGCATTTTCTTGAAAGAAGACTTGAGATTATTTTTCTTCAAAGATGACTTGGTAATATTTTCTTCAAAGAAGACTTGGTATCATTTTCTTCAAAGAAGACTTGATTATATTTATAATAAAAAAAAGACGAAAAATAAAAAATTATACTGCTCATGTACGTTTAATTTTATGATGCCCATACGATAAGATGTGTACCCCGTCATCCAGAATATAACGTTTATCGTCAAATGGAGATAGTGTTATTTTATTCTGGATGATATTATATAATTTATGCTTGGTGCTCTGTATTCTATTTTGTACCTCTCTGGTGCTTTGACGATGGAGTAGACAATCTTTATAATTCTCGTGTTTCAATTTTTTTTTTATAATATTTTTAGATACCCCCTTGGCCGTCTTCTTTTCGCTATGCACTGATTTTATAGAGTACATTTTCGCTCGCAACCCTACAAATTGAATTATCGGCTCACCACATAATTCATCTTTAAATTTGCCAATCTTCTTTTTATTGTCGATGCTGTGCAGAGGATGGTCTTGGGGATAATCGGACGTATCAAATAAATGTGCATTTTGGGCCATGTCTTGATATATATCTTCGGTTTTAATTTCATATGTTAGCGAATCAGTATCCGTAAATAAAAGTTGTGCATTAGATCCGTACGTTTTTTTAATATAATTATAGTGAAAATCGTACATGAGCAGTTTACTTAATTCCAAAATTGCGAAGCCAACGTAGATGGGGCGATTTAATATGATACTTTTCTTGATTCTTTCTACCCCTACTAAATCATCATTAAAAATGCTAAATGCCTTGAAAGAGGGTGCCGCCACTAATTTTTCAGACTTCTTCGTATCATTTACTAATTGTATGTCAATTCGTCTTCTGACATTCTCCATCGTCTTGCCATACACAGAGTTATTCATAAGTTTAAAAAAATCTTTTTCAAAAGAAGATTGGGCGTTTTTACGTTTCTCTGTGTTAAAATCTATGTAGGGTTGGAGCCAGGCCTTTTGTTGAAATTGTAGCACTTTGTGTATTTTGGTGAGCTTCATCCCCAACGATAAATATAATTTTAAATTTCTATAATGCACAATATAATTTTCCTTAGTATTCAAATTTGGCACCAATTTTTCCGATTTTGTAAAATGACCATCCTCTATTAATTTTTCTGCGTACGGCGATAACATATTTTTTTCAAGTGCTACACGTTCAGGAGCCAAGGGGTAATCATTATGTTCTTCGTGCAGCTCACTAGGGTATTCCAATGTAACTTCTAATATATATCCGTGAGCTGCATCATCAGGGGTAGAAAGAATTGTTTTTTCACATATTTGATCGGGCGACACCCATTTAAAATCCCCATGAGGTAAAACTTGTGACATGGCCCATCCGTATAAATTATTGGCATCTAAATATATTATATACTTGCTTGGCAATTCGGGATCATAATTTGATAAATATTTATTGTTTGCACATGCCCAGCGCTTGCTAATCATGGCTATACCCCCACGTATGCCTTCTTCAATGAACAGATGCATATCTATATCAGTGAAGAGTTGTAGGGGTTGTTGGCACATTTTTAGACAAGCTTGCCATGCAAGTCCAGGAGCTGTCATACAATGTGCACAGTCTAGTTCATAATATAATTTGCATAGCTCCCGGAAACTTTGGAAAACGTCAGCCAACTGGAGGACATCACTTTTCACGTATAAATCGTGATAATCCCCCAAGTTGCGGATGCTGAACGCTCTCCAAACGGCCTGGGCATGCCCGTAGTCTTTCGCACTTACTCCTTCACCTGTTAACGTACTATAAAATTCTTCTATTGGTGGCAACGATGTTTCTTCAAATTTAGAAAACGAGTCCACATATTCGTAGGGGTACACACCTTTTTTTAATAATAAATCAATGTTATTGGGGATATTTTCTTTTAATATATGAAATTTATTTTCGTCCAAATTTGCCACCAATTTTTCCAGCGAAGTGCCTAGAAACTGGAAACTATCAATAAATTGAAGTGACACCCGCACCCCCTCGTATTCATTATTTATACTAAATGCTATATATTTTTCCATATTTGTGGCTATGACTTGAAATTCGTGATCCTTAATTTTGCCAAGACTTTGCATAATATGATGTGCGTCATAATGCTTTAGATTATGAAAGACTACGGGAATTATTTTACGCATCTTATATTTCAAGTTACATGAGGCATGTAAAGCGGAGCGATATAATCCGCTAAGATGGTCGTGATCTTTTACGCGATCTGCATATAGGGGTTTATGGCATAATGAACAATGGGTTGCAGATTTAAAATCGATTAAATTCTGAGGCGTCATCTTAAGGGGTTTAACAGCAACCAGTTTTTTAGACAGCTCATCCTTTTCTTCAATTATATTCTTTAAAAATTCCTCCACTGCTTGCGGGCCTCTATAGACGTTAACAGGTTTTAAAGATTTTCCATCGGGACCAACGATGATATAAGCATAGCCACATGCCTTATGATGAGCCGTTTCAGTTGTAAATGATTGTGTGCTGTTGGGTTGAGCAGTGGGTATCTTTTCAATGATTGCCTCAAAATCAGCGTAAATGATGAACGGTATGGGGTGTTGGTAGTGCATATTTATAAACTCCAATGTGCTGTCTTTCGCATCTGGTGTTTTAATAACTTGTGGAGTGTGCTTGTTACAATGGGTTAGATGCTTCTTTAAATTATCTTCTTTTGAGAATCGATGCAGGCAGTTGTAACATATATATGTAGCCCCATCATGTTTCGTCACACTGGAAACAAGTCTCGACATATTTCTAATGAGGCAGTAATGCTGCTTCTCTTCTTCGCTGATCAATAATAGATTGATACACACTCGTTCGGTGTGTTTGGAGATATGAAGTGGAAATACTTCCTTATCCTCATACCCAAACACGTTGATTCTCAAGTTATTCATATTTTCTATGAGGGGGATTTTGGACAAAGCCACTGGATATTCAATATTTTGCATGTTGATCATATTTTCATGGGGCAAATAATGACTCACACGTTTAGGAATGTCTTCTCGTTTAATATTTAATTTATGCGCTATGAGGCACCACAGGAAGCATTTTTGATCATTATTTTGTATATTTAAAATAGCTAGCTTTGACTGTAAGTGTTTTGGAAGAGGGATATAGCTGCTAGCAGCCAGGGGGTTATATTTTGCTGTGCAAATATCTAATTTTAAAATTTTTTCGAGAGTCCAGCCTGACCCACGTTGAGTGAATTCTTCGAACGAGTGTATAATTTTGGTAAATGCTTCCTGAATATTTAATTCTATATTATCTGCAATTAATTGCTGATAGCATATGCTGCGAAAATAAGGCTTTATATATTCTTCTTTACCATCTGATCCGGTGCGTACCATTTCGACGTGGATGCAAATATACCATTTAATGCTTCGATTATTTGTTAAGTCGTCATTTAATTTTGAGATTAATGCTGGGGTAACTTTCTTAAAAAATATATTCAAATCATGGGATTCTTCCTCAGTGGGGGTTATATTGTGAGTGTTAAAGACATCCAAAACACCCTTTGATTTTCTACTTTTTTTAACTGTGGGGTTATTAGCGTTACTTTTACGTTTCTGTCCATTATGAACAATGCGCATATGATGAGTTAAATCTACTCTTCTAGTAAAAGATTTGGGGCATATATCACAAGCAAACGGCTTTTCACCACTATGGGTCTTTAAATGCCTAGTTAAATTACGCTTTAATGTAAAAGTTTTTTTACATATATCACAGACCTACAAAAGATAAAAAAGGCAACTGTCAGTATGGGGCCTTTTTAAAATAAAGAACTAATTCTAATACACCCTATCAATCGCTAACACCCTAATGTATTTTCAGAACATAAAAATATTCATTGAAATATACATTTTCAAAACTTAGAAACACTTTAAAAAAATATATACCAAACAATTCCCTGAAAACACAGACATACAGTTTCATTTAACGATAGAAAATCTAACCATTGGAATATTCACTAATGTATTTTCACAACTTAAAAATATATACTAAACAATTCCCTGAAAACACAGATATACAGTTTCGTTTAACAATAGAAAATCTAACCATTGGAATATTCATAAATGTCTTTTCAAAACTTAAAAATATATGCCAAACAATTCCCTGAAAACACAGACATACAGTTTCATTTAACGATAGAAAATGTAACCAATGGATCATTCACTAATATCTTTTCAGAACTTAAAAATATATACTAAAATATGCATTTTTACAACTTAGAAACAGTTTAAAAATATTTGCCAAAACATTTCCCTGAAAACACAGACATACAGTTTCATTTAACGTTGGCATATCTAACCATTAACTGTTAAATTCTAAAATTTCTTCTTCTTAAATTATTTTTAATACAAAATATAAATAATTCTGAAATGGTTTTATCTAAATTCTTACACATATAACATTTATACTGAAAATTGTATCATTCTAGAATTTCTTTTAACCTTTTCCTTATAAAGTGCAGACAACATATATCCCAAGAATATATACACACATATATATATATATGTGTGTGTGTGTGTGTGTGTGTGTGTGTGTGTGTGTGTGTGTATATATACACACATATATATATATATATATATATATATATATATATATATATATATATATATATATATATATATATATATATATATATATATATATATATATAACCCCCTAGTGGCAAGGTTCATACAAAGAACTTTGCTCACGAAGATTAAATTAATTGTATAAAATTTCTTATTCTAAAGAGAGAATCATAAAAAAAAAAAATGAATCCCGTAAGCTAAAGGTTAAATATTTCTGAAATGGTTTTATCTAAATTCATATTATATTCACTTAAATATACATAAAATTTGCATTGAAAATTGTTTCATTCTATAATTTCTTAAAAAAAAATTTTTTTAAATATTGGTACAACATTTAAACAATTTTATCTAAATTCATTGAAATATATACACATATTTTGACTTAACGTTGTCTAATAAAATTATATACACATGTATCAATATAAAATGGCTTCCTAACATTAAAATTTTAGCAACACTTTAAAAAATATATATCCCCTTTTAAATAATATGTTTTAATATTCACACAGCATTTTAAATAATATGTTTTACTAGAAAATAATTTTTCAAAACATGCATAAACTTACGTGACCAGAAGGTTCTTGATTAGTTGATGTAGAGGGTCCAGGTTGCAAATAAGTAATCGGTGTGGGTTTATTGTCCCAGAGCGGTTGAGAGATACTCCACTCTTCAGGAATTTCATCTGCATTAATTATTTGATGGAACTCTTCGTCTGGAATACCAAA
This sequence comes from Dolomedes plantarius, assembly GCA_907164885.2. Lineage (NCBI taxonomy): Eukaryota > Metazoa > Arthropoda > Arachnida > Araneae > Dolomedidae > Dolomedes > Dolomedes plantarius. Next base: position 156,677,669 of record OU015499.1, read on the forward strand.
GTCGATGAACTGAAAAAATTAAAATATTTTTAGTTAAATATCGCATAATTACATTTCAGCATTATTAAAGATATGAAATAAATATAGTACTTTAAACATTATTAAAAATATAATTAATCTTTTACACATTATTTAAAAAATAAAAGTCAATGAACTAAAATGATTAAGATTGGTTTTAGTTAATAATAAAATATATTTCAGCATTAATAAGAAATAACACTTTAATCATTACACATTATTAAAAATATAATTAATCTTTTACACATTATTTAAAAATAAAATAAAAGTCAATGAACTAAAATGATTAAGATTGGTTTTAGTTAAATAATATCTATGCATTGTTAAAGTTAATAATAAAATATATTTCAGCATTATTAAGAAATAACACTTTAATCATTACACATTATTAAAAATATAATTAATCTTTTAGACATTATTAAGAAATAAATATAATTCCACTTTTACAGATTATTAAGATAACATATTTATCTGAAAAGATTATATTATACTTTAACATAGGGAATAAAGAGAAGAATATAATACATTAGCATCTTCGAACTGCTTTTCAATGTCCATCTGAAATAAAGGTTTAAAAAATATTAGCATTTATCAAACTTAGAAATTTTATTAACCATTTAAAAAAATAATTATTCCATGTTAAGTTAATATATATCAAAGTTTTAAAATATATTACTTTATTAAAAAAAAAAAAATACAAGTTTAAATTATATTATCAAACATAGAAATATCATATTATGTTTTAAAATAAGTTCGTTTCCAAAAAAAAAAAATACAAGTTTAAATTATATTATCAAACATTGAAATAATATATTATATTTTAAAATAAGTTTGTTTCCAAAAAATACAGGTTTAAATTATATTATCAGACATAGAAATAATATATATTATGTTTTAAAATAACTTTACCATCATAAAAATACAAGTTTAAATTATATTAACAAACATAGAAATAATATATATTATGTTTTAAAATAACTATATCATCTTAAAAAATACAAGTTTAAATTATAGTATCAATCATAGAAAAGGTTTACTCTTTCTCTAACTTGTCCAACAGATCGGTTTTCTTGAGATGAAGACATACTTGTGTTAAAATTCAAAGGTTGAATGAGTCTTTACAACTCTTGACCGCCTATTTATACCGATTAGAAGTTGAAGTAAAAGTTGGTGAACTTTAACCGCGAAAAAAAATATCTTGCAGGAAAAATATTCATTCAGCATTTCTTTCACGAATTGAGAGTGATTCATTTACTTATTTTTCAAAGGTGGCAATGCTATGCTTATCAGGTAGGGTGCAATTTTTTTAAAAGGAAATCACATATCTTAAAAGGGGATCTTTAACCAGGTATTACCTATGATAGTGCAATCACAAATATGCAAGTTTAAAAAGGATCTTATCGAGACGTGGAGACTGGATTCTTATCCAGAATTTTATCTTAGATAGAGAAGGGAGATTAGCAGTCTAAACGTCGCCTACTGAGCACGCGAAATGGGGGGGGGCTTATCTACCCTCTCGCAGGGGTAGATAAGATTGCCACGAGTCTAGAACACACTGTGTAAAATTTCATTTGTAATCGAAATATTGCCTTGTGAACACCATCAGAAGTGATTTTCCCATTATTTAAAATGAATATGCAAAACATTCCATTCAATGCTCCATCCTTGGATAAAATGGAAGCATCTTTGGACGAAGCATGCATTCAATACGATGTGCAACATAAGCCCTTCACAACAAGAAAACGTAACTACTCATCTGTGCAACTTGTCGACTCTTCTTCAAGTCTTTCTAGCGCTAATTTGCAGCATGCGAGTGATTCTACAATGGATTCAACAACCTTAACGCTGCATAAAGTGGATATTCCTTGTAATCAGTGGCTTACCGATTATCACAAGAAAATCAAAGAAGCATCTCTCATTAATGAGTGGAATATTGGATATTCTACATCATTATCTGTGCATCTTTTAGAACGTGGAGTGCGCATATACATTCAAAAATTTTCTGAAAATTTTAATTTCAGACCTACTTTAAACGGTATTACAATGACCGTATCTACATGGAGTGAGTTTCACAGTAAATTATTCGATTTTTATTTTCATTATAAAGATTCTTCATTTATTGCTAACAATCAGTTAGCTGTTTTTAACAGTGGTGATCTGTGTACTCTTCAACAATTGTTCGCTAGTCAAAATGGAGCTTATAATTTGAAGCGGTCCCTTATACAACTGAATAATGCCCAAATCATCTCTATTAAAGAGAAATATTCCGAAATAAGTGATTGCATTTTGGAAACTCTACTGTGTAAATGTCTCCCGAAAATACTGCAGTTCAAAATCTATAAAAAAGGATCATGTGAAAAAAAACATTGTGTGAACACCTTAGAAGCTGCGGAAATTTATTTAAAAACTGTACGTGACGAATTATTTAAAGTGTCCAGTGAACTGTTCAAATGCAACGGATGTGAAATCGACCATCCTTCACAAAGTGAACATTCATGTCTAAATACTACCAACATCGAAAAATATAAAAGCGTTGGAGAAAGCGCTATTTTTAACATGAACATTAAAAATATTATAGACACTATATGCGACAATTTTTGTACGTGTATATACAGCGATTGTGAGTTCTTTAATAATTTTAACATTCCTTCATTTTTGAAATATTTTGAGGAGGGTGTTTTCTACATATAGATCATCAATGTTTTATGTGAGTACTTTTTTATATATTCAATAAATCTTTCTTTAAAGATAATATTTTATATTTATTTATGTGTATATGTTTTCCATTTAAAAAGCATTTTTTTAGAAAAAATAATTTAAAAAAATATTTTATGCATGAAAATATAAAATGAAAACAATGATATAGGGTTTTAAATAGATTTTATTGAAGAGATAACCACTGTTTTACAGGAGATTTTTTCTTAACATGAAGTATTTTCACATTAGATTTTTTCTTAACAGGTACACTTTCTTTAGGTTTTTTAGATAAATGACTGTTTATAATATATTGTTGTGGGATATTCAATTGCTTTAACACTGATAAAAATTCAGCTTGAGTATTCACACTCTTCTTCTTATTAGTTAAAATTGAATTAAACAAATCAATAATATTAGAACTTTCATAATGTTTTCCTTGATATATCACTTGACCTTTCTCATCCCATGATATTATGCTGGGATATTGTTTTAAAATAGATATTAGATTGGAAGCACGTTTTTTCATATTTTGTGGGACACTGTTTAAAATAAAAGTATCATATAAAGGCACTTGTGTAGATTCTTGCTTTATTGCATTTTTTTCAATGATTTCTTCCTCTTCAGGGTTGCTAAAATCTTCATACTTTTCAGATAATTTTTCTTTAGATGTAGCAAAAGGTGAGTTAAATTGTTCCAGTTTCATTCTTTTCTGTAAAAGTTCATAATAACGAGATAATTTCTCATGATCAGGCAGTCGACTGTTTAAAATTTGCAGCATAGCTTTATCAAATTCATTCAATTGTTGATTAGAAATAGTATGTTTTGTTACCATTTCTTCAGGGATTAAAGCATATTTTTTAGCGTGCTCCATTGACAAGTCCTGTGATTAAACTTAACGCTGCAGGAATTAAAATATTTAGAAATCCACCTTTTTGTACAATAAGCTTACGTTTCTTGAGTAAAGAAACTTTACGATTCTTCAATTTCCTGAGAGTATGTTTGTGCTTGGAAAGACACTTTTTTTGATGTTTATTCAAGGGGATGTTTCCTGCAAGAATGTTCAAACTGCACTCACATAAAGCTTTTATACATTTGATATTAATATTCTGTAATAATTTTTTTCGTAATTTTTCTGGACACATATGCAACAACTTTAACTGCTTGACTTGTTCTTTCGTTAAAGTCATCGTGTAAAATGGTACATTTATATATGCTTCATTTTATATATATACTGTGTTTGATTGGGTAAAATTTGCGTGCGTAAGCGCATTTCTTCAGGGGTATCGCTACGCAAATCTATCAATAAATAAGAATATGGTTTTTTCGTAGCATCATCAAAAACTTCTTGAAAATATTTAACATGACGGGGAAATAGTTGCTTTCCTAAATGTGTGACTTGACTAAGGTCTCGTCTATTTTTACATAAAATTAAATAATGAGCATTTAATGTCACTTCTCGCATTTCTTTGCCCTTGTGGAAAAAATTTTGTGTGATAAAAATGATACTTAAATTTAAATGATGACTACCTTTGGTAAACAAGTTAGTTAGACGTTTATCACTTCCACATTCACTCATTAAATCATCTATGATAAAAAGTGTGTTAGAACCTAAATAGTCAATATATTTTGAAGGTAATCCATCCACAAATGTGACATCTGTTATTTCGTCGTATAAAGGTTGATAGATTCCATAACACCAAACAATTTTATCGGGAATCGACGAAAACATTTCCCGCTTATACTTTAATAAATCACGCACAAAATAAGATTTCCCACACCCTGTGGGCCCAGCTATTACCATTGTAAAAGGGTGTTGTAACTTTGGAAATTCCATAGTGAATGACACATCATATCATTTGAAAATATATTTATTGATAAAAAGGTGCTAGCACCCGAAAACGACTGGTTACAAAATTATACACTTTCATATCATTATACATATTATTTGATATAAAAGATGAGAGAATATTGTTTAGCGAACGACCTTGACATTTACAATACAGGTAGAAAATACAATATTGGCCACACACAGCCGTCACGTTGCTTTGCAGGGGCATGGCATTATAGTTTACAAAAGAGTATCTTCTCGCAAAATTGGATATTGGTCCATGAAAATAAGAGGGGTGATGTCCATAAGAATCAAAAAATTCCATGTGTTGACGGGAATGAAGGTAAAATCCTACCCAGTGACTTCCGGGCTCTGATGATCTATCAATGTTTGCTATAAAACAAGCTGGATATTTTCGAATCTTGGTAGGTAATTGATTGCTTGCAAAGACTCCTAGAAATGACTTTTTAGTATGCACATTAGAAGAAAGCACACGCTCTAGTTGATGACTATTCATTTCTCTTTTTTAATTAGCAAAATCGCACAATACATGACGTGACTTTGTAATTTCAATAACGTTTTGAAATTCTGCATACACTATGACAGATAGGGTATCACTAAGGGCTTCAGAAAATTTCATTTCCACTCGTAAATTTCCTTGATGTTGTAAGTTAAAATGTGACCCATCGCACAAGTCGGGTGTTAAATCAAACTTATATATCACATGACCTTTAGCATATTCTTCTCTATTTAAATAAATACCCTTATCACGATTAAATCCATCAAATAAACTATAATAAGCACGCACATAATTATTAGAATCAAAATTTAATTCTAATGGTTTGGAAGGCACTGGGTGACCGTCTACATAAATTGATAAAAAGTTGATTTTATGATGTGCAAATAAGAAAGGATTTTGATTATATTGACCATTCATCGCAGCGTTTCCAACACATGCAATAATAACACGTTTTGGCATATGGCCTAGAAATACATTATCTTGCATAAAAGACCAACTTCCCTTAGATATAGAATAGGTTTTACATAGTATACGATCAATGGGATATTTTGCTGAAGTCTTTTCCAACGCCTTAGCATGTCCTATAGAAACAGCTGGGCTTACTTTCACTTTGCGAATAAATATGGAGGCATGTTTCAAGATTACTTTATAACTAGGATTTGCATTAGTAGCAGTCAAACAAAAGGAAGGTTTACTTCGAATCATTTTAATTTTCAGGTCTACTAAATTTAATAACAGACGATTCTGCTGAAAAATATCACAATGTAATTGTCCAATCATATCCACAGTTTGACTTTTTACAATCAATTCATGACGGGATTTTAACCCTGCGTGAACATTTTCAGCTAAAGGATCCAGTTGACTAGGGTCTTCATCTTTAAAAAAGGCTTCACAGGTAAGTAAACTTTTCTTGGCATCTTCTCCATAATTTAACAACGTTTCGATATAGGCTCTGTAAGGATAGGTGTTGGTAGCCGAGGAAATGTTTCTTTCATTTAGACTCACATCCACTTGCGAAAACAGAGAGTGTAAAAATAAATTGACAGCGGCCACTGGTTCTTTTTCAGATAAAATTGATCCATCTGATTTCAACACTTTTGCTTTCACATGTAAATAGGAAGCGGCTAGATCTATATATTCTTCGCCACTCCCAGATATATTAAATTCTATAGGACCCCCATCCTGTATATTTGAAAGGGGGTGATATTCCACAAACTGTCCTTTTTCTATAGCTGTTTGTGTGGGCGGAATGCTGAACAAATCTAATTCAGATTTTACACAGGCAGGAGAGTTTTGATAAATTAGAGAACCCATCACTATGAAAAAATGTCGTGTGTTTTCTTCTTCTTAGCTCTACGAGTAATGACGGGTTTCTTCGCACGTTTTCGCTTTTTATTTAATTTTCCGGTACCAATCATAGTCTTGACTTTAGAAGCGGCTTTATCCGTTAATACTTTTCCAGCTTCTTTCAAACGTCGTTTTGCCGCCAATTTGATATTATCCCCTTGTGATATATCATTAATCATGTTTACACCACTATGCCACATTTGTTTACCGACTGCTTTGGCTCCCGATTTTAAAAGTGGTACTGCAGCGCGGAAAAATGATCGGAAGAGGCCTCCTAAGCCATATCCACTTTGATGTAAACTTCCTTGATAGTAATTCAATCCTTGACCCGTTTGATGCACATAATAATCCTCGAAAGATTTTTGGCAGCATTGATAGGGAACATACATTATGATAAGTACTTTTGACGAAAGTGTAGTTTCACGTACGAACGCCCGCGTTCAAATGGTATAAATGCACCCATGTATGACCTTATATTAATTTCAATCGTATCAATCAATTTTCTGCTAACTGGTAGATAATGCGGCTTGTCATATTGAACGCTTACCATATCGCCATCATTTCCTGTTACATTTATAATGCGTAGGAGGGGCGCATAAACATCTCCCACTATTTGTGGTTCAATAATATCAGTATACAACATTAAAACTCTATATTCTGCGTTAGGGTCAGGTACGTATGCGCTTTCCAACTCAAAGTGAGTATCACTGTCATCATTTCCCAAGTCCATTTCGTCAAAACCAAGTAAAGCACTCATGCCTTTGAATAATCTTATACTACCTTGACCCGTTACTCTCATTTTTACACGTTTATTCACTTCATTAAAATGAAAGGAAAATTTATTCTTAAATTCTTTAACTGTTATAGCGTCTAATATACTTTGAATATTAGGATAAAAACCATGGCGAATTTTTCTCTTATAATACCCCTCTGCCCCTGGTACTTCATATTCGATAAAATTATTCGTTTCGTTCACATTATACCAAGTGTGAGGGTATACAAATTCAGCTAAACCTACTTCCCAATCTCCTTTTAAATCTATAGGCGTGGGTAGACGTGTAATATAATGCGAAATTTTATTTTCCGTAAAATAATTCAAAGAGCTATCGCTTGGTAACGTAACGTAGAAACTCATCTTCGCGAATGAACTATAATACATTTGTTAGCACTCTTTATAGGGATAGTAAATTAGAAGCGCGAATCCACTCATTAAACTTGTTAGGATACCCAGTATACTTTATAAAGTATTCTACTTGCTTTTTTCGCACGCGTTTCTTTAAAATTTTTTCAATTTTATATTCCTCTTTTAATCTCACTTTTTGCAACTCTTGCATATAAAAGGTTCCTAATATAGGTTCCCCCAATAAATCAGAAATCCTATACACAGACGGTTTTCTCTTAACACACTCTGTTATCAAAAATAGTTCTTCCGTCCAGTTAGATTCATATCCTTTTTCAAAAGTTAACTTTTTCTTGGAAACGCGAACTACATCGCCTATGTTAAATACACATTTGGAAATCTTGGAATTCGACTCACCATATAGTGTAAACCATACATTTCTTTCGTTATTCAAATCAACTTCTGCAGGTGCGCGCTTTATACTCGTATGAAAAGTATTATTGTAACTTTTCATAAGCTGCTGTAATACATCAATATACTTGTACGTGTTTCGACTCGTAAAGTATTTCCACATTTTAGTTTTTATCGTTCTATTTAATCTCTCTACCACTGATGCTTTGGTAGTATTGAACGTCGTAAAAAATTTTATATTTTTCTCCTTTAAAAATTTTTGAAACACTTTATTTTTAAATTCACTACCCTGATCTGTTTGCAGTGACTTGGGTTTACGCTCACTCATTATTTGCTCAAAAGCTCTCACAATATCAACCCCTCGTTTTTGTTTAAGGGGTACGGCCCAAGCATACTTTGATAATATATCAATACATGTTAATATATATCGATATCCCTCGTTATGTTTATGTAAATGTGAAACATCTACCAAATCAGCTTGCCATTGTTGATCTAGCGAATAGACTATTACTCTATTCGTTGTAAACTTGCGACGAATTGGTTTATGCAAAGTATATGCATCTACACCTTCCAACCATTTCTTTATCTGAATCTTTGAAACTTTCCCTTGCAAAGCACGAAAAATAGCATCCACACCACCAAATGATGCGCTATGAGCTGGATCTTGATATACCTTTTGCATTATAATAGAATATATTTTCTTTATAAGTTTTCTAAAACTATATTACATCGAAAATGATATATTTGCAGTATCGTTCAGATGCAATCGAATATTTCCCGTGTTGTTTAAACGTAGGATAAAATCTATAGCTACTTTATCAGTTTCCGTAAAAATGCTAATTATGTAAATAATTGCACCTAAACACGTATATAATAGAACGGCACACGTAACTTCTCCTGGAGGCGCCATGCTTATAAATGATAATTTCTTTAAAATATTCCCTCTTTATATACCTTATAAAAACAACTCACTACAATGTGGTGATAGCTCAATGGTATTACTCATTGTAAAAAAAAAACCTTTGAGCTAACATTACATTTTATAATGTCACGAGTTCGATTCCCGTTGAAAATATTCTTAAAAAATTTCTAAGTCCCCAAAAATGTAGTTCCCTATTTAACCAGCAGATGGCAGCACTGAAAAAAATATGCCCTGACCTCCAATCCTTGTACGAAATTTAGTTCCCTGTTTAACCGATAGGTGGCGCTCCGCAGAACACCTACTCCCTCTAAGATTCTGCTGAACTACAAGGTTCCACTCTTTCCCGCTAGGGGGCGATAGCAGCGCTGCCCTCTCCTGATTGGTCCAAATCGACCGCCAGGTGGCCAGCTGCACTCTGATTGGTCCACGTCACTCACTTAGCTCCGCCCACTTTAAGCCCCTCCCCCTTCTTGCTCCTGCTCCTGCCCCGAAACTGTCAATTTTATACTACTCGTGATTTCATTTTCTGGTACTTTCAATAAATTTATCGTCACGTGCGTAACAACTAAATAGACAAAAAAAATATTTTTTTCTCTTTCTAATGCAGCAGACGATTGGATATTATCCAAAAAAAATGAATATCCCTTACGATTTTTTTATAAATATATATATATATATATAGATAGATATATATTTTACATCAATTGTATACATTGATCATCGCCTTTATTATAAACTAGCTGTACCCGTCCCGGCGTTGCTCGGGTAATGCAATTACCAATTTTTTAGTAGCCTTAACCCTTTGTTAATGGGCGTCGCTGTCATCCTTTTCCTCACCACGATACATTATTTTACCCATATAAATTTAATCCTTTCTGGCACATTTTGGCAAAATTTTTGACATAGGATTACTAATCGAATATCACTGCAATAGTAATCGATTTCCTTGAAAGCGAATATATCACATCCTCCACATGCTGAAATTCTTTGAAATCTTCATAGATTTTTTCCACAAATGCACCACAAATTATATGATATTAACTAAGTGCTGGCCAAAAAAATTACGGCATTACTAAATGTGATTTTTTAATCGATTATCACTGCAATAGTAATCGATTTCCTTTAACCACCGAATCCCTCATAGAAAACAAACGCCCCAACACATCACGTGCATGACGTCGAAAAACTGGTTTTTCTCCTATTTTACCTTCGTCCGAAAATGAAGAACGAAATCTCCAAAATGAGATTTCTCGCAAGAGTTTCCGAATCATAAAATAAATTATTAAAAAATAACTACAATTTGTAAATTAATTTTGGTTCTGGCTTTCGAAACTGTGATGTCTAGGGTCTCTGAGATAAAAATTTCGTAAAAATGTAACGACATTTACGTATCGATTCGACAATTTGGAAAAAAGGGTCACGGACAAAATCGCGTTTTTTTCCGAAAAACGGGTGCGTACAGGCGATCGAAAAAAAATCACAATTAATCGATAAATTAAGACAGACAATTTTAATTGTGATTTCCATATAGTGTCATCTTTCCCGTATAGGCTCGTCCGAAAAAAAAAATTCTTGGACGGATACGTTAGGATTTACGGGGCTTTTACTCGTCCGGGAGCTCCAAATCGCGACTAAATATTTAATTACGGAAAATCTAATTAAAAAATCGAAAAAAGGGCTTCGAGGTGCATAATGAGACCTCGGGGGGCATCTTCGTGTCGAATCTCAAGACTGTCCGACCTACCGTCTTTGCGCTGCGCCGCGAGCAGACAAAAACTCGGTCACACACACACAGACTTTGCCTTTTATATATAAAGATATATATATTTATTTTTTGGCATAAATTGCATACGTTGACCGTTGTATTTAATTTGAATGTACTCCGTAGCGAAGCGCGGGTTTTCAGCTAGTCATAGAATAAATTTTGAAAGAAGAGAAAAAGGAGTTGGTGCGAGAGCATTATCGAGCTATGATTTTTTATGATTTTAAAGCGGGACTAAATCAAGAAGTCCTTAATGTCTACAATTAGCATATGGAAATGAAGTTCCATCTCCTGCCACTGTTTTCAGATGATTGACAGAATTGAGAATACCCAGATGGTTGACAGGTTTGAGAAGAGGTCGAAATTCTCTCCTGGATAAAGAACACTCAGGAAGTCTCTTACCCTCCTATTCCAAGAAATAGATGGCTCGACGTATTTAATCTTTGGAAAATTCTCCTACAAACGTGCAATGATCTTAGAGGGAACTACTTTGAACACCCCTAAGGCCGTCTGCACACGGAGCAACTGAAAAGAAACTGATAACTGACTCCAATCACAAACTAGTCCGCGATGAGTCGTAACCTATGTAATTGAATGGAGCCACGCACACGGCGCAACTGGTTACAAACCCGTCGACGGGAAAAAAAAAGACTTAAAATTAGCCCCGTTATTAATAGGATGTACTTAAGGTGACTGCCTACATTCGGAGCTAATTTTTTTAAAAAAATCATTTTTTTAGGGACTTTTTGGTCTTTTATGGTAAAATAGCACTAAAAATTAAAAAATAAACAAAACTTACCTGTAAATACCATACTTTTTTATAAATTAGGTCATTTTGAAGTAATTTTTAACGAAATTTAACTAAAATGCCTATCACTCTACACAAAATTCTAATGCTACTATTTTAATTTCCTTCTCGCCCATGATACATATGACAATTATCTTCAAAATGACCCACAATCTAAGGGAAATTTTAAAATGCAAAAATAATACAGACATTTTCAAGTTCCAACATGAAAATTTTCCCCGATTCGTCATTCCTTCCTTATAAAAACAGCCCCAAATAAAAAAAAAACTCTTTATTATATATCAATTTCTGTACGTCATTTCATTAAAAATAGCATCAAAAACATTTCCTGAAAATTTTATCAAATTATATACATTATTATGTGAGATATCATGATAACCGTAGAGATTTGTGTTAAAAAATATAATTCTGAGAAAAACGCATTTAAAGTTGTTTGTCACTTAAATTTCGTAGCAGACGATGTTTTTTCAAAATAGCTATAACTCGGCTTCTAATTGATGTAGAATGAAAATTAAAACGGTTTTGAAAAGAGAAAAGATTGAATGACACGATTCTTGCAAAAAATAAAATTGACCAAATTATTCAAAAAGGACATGTTCAACGTAGGCAGTCACCATAATATAAACGAGAACAAGAGGCAAATTTTGTCAAAATCGCACTGTAGATTACTCGCTTATTTATTTAAGAGTTCGGTTTTTATTGTTTTACTCTAGATATTTTTAATTAAATTTCAAGTTTTATTCCTCATTAAATTCAGTCGAAAGATAATGGGTTTATTTCAAATTTTACTGCTGCCATCTATCATCTGAAAGTTATTTCGTTAAGGGTAAAATTATCTTATCAAATAAACATAATAGGTTTTGTAGTTATTTCGGTAAAGCTGTTCTAAATCGGGGGGAAAAGGAAAGAAATGCGATTGTTGTGATAGCAAAACACACTAACAAAAATTATTGACAGCAAAAGCATTCTTTAGTGAAGAATGAGAAGTAACGTCTCGAAATGATAAATTTTGGTTCCTGAATTATGAATAAAACCTACCTATTGAAGTATGACATAATTATCTCATTAAACCATCATTTCGGTGCAATACTGAAATTTTTCTTATGTACGAATTGTGGGTGACCCAACAGATGATAGTTGATACAGTATAGTCTCTAGTACTACTATAATTTTTTTGTGCCACACATTTTCCGTTTGTCACTTTAAAACGCTGTGCATGATTTATATGTTTGCCCGTATAGAAATGCTTAATCCTGATTACTACATCGTCCTTAAAGAAAAGTCGCCTCAACATTTTTGTTCCTTTTTTCTTATCTTTGGTATTTCTTTCTTTTCGAAGTATAGTTCGAATACCGTCCAAACGCTGAAAATATTTTGGTACAATCCGAGACTGATTAAGAAAGTTCTGTCAGGGTTCCATCTTGCCTCATGTAAATATTTGTTACTTTATTTGTTTTATATTAAGTTTGATTAACATCAAACAGGACGATTTACTGTGTTTTATACTTTTGCATACAACTACGTATAATGCTGTATCAAAATGGCTTTAATGAAAACTGAAGTCTCAAATTTGAGAACGAATTACGAACGGATAATATAGTATGGCGTTTTGCAAGCACTCTGAGCAAGCACCTAGAGAGAAAATCAAGATGAGTCAGGGACCAAATTGACTCGATCCCCCTGATTAACCACAAATGTAGCGTTGCTGAAATCTCCCACCGAAAATTTTACAGTAAGGCACGTAATGACTAAGGGCCGGTTCCAGTTGCCTGATCACCTTTCTGTCTGCCATCTGACTCAAAACTTGCTGTTTAATTTTACCGCGGGGCTTCACCCTTTTTCAGTCTTCAGTTCACATGTAGGTTTTGTAGTAAATAAAGAGTTACACCTAGATGCAAAACTGTGAGCCACAACTTCAACCACAGTCACTCCAATTGGTTTATTGAAAACTTAAAGCCTATCAAGGTGATTGTGATTGTCTCCTACCTAACCATTCCACCTCAGCACTCATTTCTTCATCTTGCTCTTCTTTTAGTATTTTGCACAAGAAGCAATATCATAAAGCTTATAATATTGCGTCATGGTATTTGCGGGCCCAGTCTCAGCCCTTTCGAGAAGAACTCGCTATCGAGAAACGTCAGAAATGACGTCGTGAAGGGGGCGTTTTCGCAAGCTGGGAGAAAATCGGTAGTCTCAGGCCATTTCTCGGGAGCTAAACTCACTTCATATTTCTCACTTAGCGGGTAAAACTTCTCACTAAACTTGAATTGGTGAGAATGTACTTAGCTTGCGAGTTAAGATGGCGCCGCTGATTTCGTTTTGATTGTGTTCAATTGAAAGTACATTCATTTTTGTAATTAAGAGAAATAAAAGGCTCTAGTTACGCATTTTAGTAGTAAGTAAACTTATTTGATTGATGAAATGCCTTTAATAATGTATTAAATGAATGCAAATTTTCTTCAAATGAAACTGTTTTCTTGAAAGTAATGTTTTTGGTCTCTATATAAAACATCTCTTTCGTTATATTTGAAAAATAAATTAATCTAATCTAAAGTAATATTAATAATCTAAAGTAATATTATACTAAGATTGTTACGAATTTAATTTGTAAAGAAATACTTGAATTATTCACTGTTAAGACACTGAATTCAATGTATGTATTGGATTTTAAATAAGTTTAGCAGAAAATACTCAGATTGGTTTACTTAACAGAATCAACTATGTTTTGTTATTTGAAGGAGTGAAGAAAGAGAGAATTTAAAATACCTCTGCCTTCAATTTTAAATTTACAATGGTTGTGAAATAGTCAGGCTAAAGTAAACAAAATGTGTTATTATTGACTAAAGTAAGCTTTAAGAAAGTTGAATGATTGATCTTAATCTTTTAACCGAAAATTACTAAAGATTAAATTCTAAAATTATTGTGCATAGATCTACCTTGTGGAATTTAATGCTACGTGAATCAGATTACTAATAAATTGCCTGAAGTTACTATATATATTTCAAATTAATAAATAGCTTCAGTTATATATCTGATTTAAAAAATTTCTTGATGATCTTATTAAATTAAAAATTCATGCTCTTCATAATTCCCGTGTGAATTATTATGGCTGTTTTATAATATGAAAGTTAGTTGTAACAATGCATTATGTATTGAAAACGTGAAATATTTCTTTTACTCAAGCAAGGAAGTTACACATTTTAAGGATATTTATTTAAATTTTTCATACAGTTTTTTTCTAATATTATGTTTATTTTTGCTAAGTTTTATTATCCTAAATTTCCTGATGTTACATCATGTATTTCTTGACTTGAAACAGAAGGATGATAAACATAGATTACATGTAATTTACATTACGCTGTTATACATATGAACATAATATACATAAACATCTTGTTTAAGTTTATAATTGATAAATGTCTGAAAAAGTTAACATTTGATTGTATAACTGTACTAATAGATATAAAAATATCAAATGTATAATTAGCTTTTTATGTTGTTGATTTCTTTTGTACGTTAAAGTTGCTTAAAATGTCTTAAACCTTTTAAATATGCTATTGTTGTGATGTTTAAAATTGTAATCACTATTTTCTTCCCATATTGTAATATTGATTGCCATTTTATGCTTCTTCACTTTGATACTTGTTCATGAAAGGACCTTAGTTGAAAATTTATCTATTCTGCTAGTTGGGTGTAAACTTTAAAACAGAATTAAATAATTTTCTGTTTTGAGGTTTTAATCTTGCTGGCAATTTCATGACTAAAGAAAGCTGTAGGATGAAATACTTTAAGAGCTATTGTATGATGTTAATAGATTATTGAGACTTATTTGATTTATAATTTTCCGTTGTAACAAAATCCTGCAACTTTCACGAATCCCATTGGGAACTTTTCTGTACACTGACGAAGCAATTTCGTACGGTCATTTCCGTCAGTTGAGCAATAGAAAATTGATCTTTTTTTATTGCAGCCACTTAAATACACCCATGCCTCATCGAGTGTTACCACAAATTTCCATTTTTCAGCAGCTAGGTGTTTTCATATAATTTTCTACAGTTTGTTTTTCTTACAGCAATATGCTTTCGCAAAAGCTGATGAATTTTAGGTTTAAACATCTTTTTTAACTTCAAATCTTTATGAATGCTTTTACTTACAGTGCCATAAGATATTCCTAGTTTCGATGCAATGGATCTTTGAGTCGGCGAATTTTCTTTTAGGATCCGAGACTTCACTTTCTTGATATTTACCTGCAATCGAACAATCCTAGGATGAGGCTTTGCGGCCATGTTTTCATTTTTACATTCAGTTAGACGTTTTTTATTTCAAATTTAATATATTATAAATGCATTTTTTTTAAATGCCACTGTCAGACTCTCGTCTCCCATTCTTAAGTGGAATTGATGAACGTGAGTAATAGCGTCTTCAATGAGCCCAAAAGAAACGCAAACAGGTGTCGAACGATATACACCTTTGGAGAAGTGCGACAATAGGTAAAAGGACGCAAATCATTTAGAATGATTTGTGAAATCCATTAGCGGCGCGCTTTTACCTTGGAAAAGTCGTCAGGAAAGGAAATTCGTCATAGATGGTTCGAGAAGGCGCTGAGAAGAGGGCATAAATAAAGACGGTGTGGCGAATGGAGAAAAGAATAAATTTGGACTGTTGAAGGGTCAACACGCGTACGGAGAGAGGGTCTCGTACGGACTTTGAAGAATGAGCCCTACTCTCATGAGTGGATTTTACGTTCGTCGAAAAGAACCTTTGTAAATGATTTATTTAACCAAGATTTTAATGTGTCAATAAACCAGATGTAAATAAGAGTTGGTGCTACAGTTATGATTACTTCTACAAGATAATGATTTGTCGGATCACGACTTTAAAGGTTAACAGCCACAACTGCGATTTTTACACCGCTTTATAATTTGATGATACGAATATTTCTCCCCGGAAAACGCAGTTACGTAACCTTCGAACCATCTATCAATTTTAGGATCCATTTTCAAAATGAATCTTTTATTTTACATTCCAGTCAAAACAAAACAGTACTAGACGATTATTCTGAAGTTTCCAAGTTTTCATCTCAAAATGCAAACGTCAAAAATTAAACTACAAAATCTTTACCATAAAGTGCGAACGACCTTCTGTATTAATGAATCCTGATTTAGTTCCCCTAAATGTACCATTTCATCAATTTATTTTTTATACTGAATATCCACCTCTTGTTTGCATGGGTTGTTTCAAAAACATTCATTTAAATATTTCACAAACACACAAGTTTTATACCTAAACGTGTGTAACTTCGAAATGATATTCTCAAAGTTTAGAAATTTCTCCAGAGACATTTCCCTTTAGATCAGATCACGTGGTTTTTGCAAAATAAATTTTCTGCCCGGTGCCTCCACATTCTTATGAATTTTAGATACACTCGTGTTTTTTACGTACAAGATTAAATTTAATTTGAGTAAGACACAAAATTTATCACGTATGTTAGCTGCCCAGCAAATTGCTAAACAAACAAATTCTTAAAAACTTGCTTTAAGGGGGTAAATTTTGAATATCTTTGTGATGGTTAACCATATAATTTGTAAACAAAATCACATAATAAAACTTCTCAAAAAGTTTTTTAAAAGTTTTTTTAATCTAAAATTTTTAAAAAAGTGGGGTAAACTTAAAATAGTTATAACTCGAAATATTATTTGTCGAATTTCAAAATTTTTTCATTTAATCAAACAGAAATATAAAAGTTTTTATTTTGATTCCGCATTTTTTAAAATATTATTTTTAAAAAAATTAAAAATATTTAGATGAAAAATTACAAAAAAAAATTATGTAACTTATTTTTAAAATATCATATTTTCAAAAGTAAATATTTTTTTCAAATTTGCTGAATTAAAATTAAAGAAAAATAGTTGAAAAAGACCTATTCCAAGTTTCAACCATTTATCTTAAAGGGTTCTTGACTTATAACAATTTAAATACGAGAAATGGGGAAAAAACCCATCATGCAGAAAAATGTATTTACAGGTTTAAAGAACGATTGGCTACTATTAGAATGTTGCAAAAAAAATAATAATTTCTCCTGTTCTAATTAAGATAGAAACATGATTTAAACGTTATTTTAAGCGTAAAAGAACACAAAAAATTTTAATGCAATTAATTTTTTTTCGAAAATTTGAGCAATTTTGTGTCTTGCACCCCCCCTTAAATACCAACCATATTCTCTTATAATGTGAAACGTCACTTCCAAAGGCTTCCTCTCTGATTCCCGGAACCACCCCGAGTGAGAGCAGATGATCACAGGTCATGTCCAAATATATTGCAAGACTCAGCAAAGAGTCCATTAATCGATAGACAAGACGGTGTAATTTATAAAATTTAAGCATTTTTCAAGAGCCGAGTTCAAAATTAAAATTATATATTTCATACATAAAAATTTGAGACATCTAATATAAAATAATATAAAGGTATAGTTAGATGCTCCATGTATTAAATATTACTTTATCTGTACATTGCAAAAAACCTTCTAATCTATATATATAAAACAGTTCCGTAACTGACTCATTGATTGACATACAACGCACAGAAGAAACCGCTGGACCTAAAGGGCTGACATTTTGCATGGCGATTCTTTTTATAGTGTAGGGGTCCACTAAGAGAGATTTTTGAAAAATTCTTCTTAGATATTTTAAAATTAAATTTTTAAGCTGTTTTAGTAACTATTTTTAAGTTTGCATTTAAAATAATAATTTGAGGGTTATAAAATTTATATCACGATAAAGATCATAAAAATTCTTTTAAAATGAAATCTTTTTCGAATCTTTACCTCTATTTTCTCATTTTTGGTGAATTTTTAAAGATTAATTTTTAGAATTTAATTTATTAAATGTCGATCACGTGATTTCTTTTTCTGGTACTTTAAATAAATTTATCGTCACGTGCATAACAACTAAATAGACAAAAAAATATTTTTTTTTCTTGCTAATACGTTGTTAAATACATTATATTTGACTTGTAAAATCTAATA
This sequence comes from Dolomedes plantarius, assembly GCA_907164885.2. Lineage (NCBI taxonomy): Eukaryota > Metazoa > Arthropoda > Arachnida > Araneae > Dolomedidae > Dolomedes > Dolomedes plantarius. The sequence continues at coordinate 156,696,126 of OU015499.1, forward strand.
TATAAAAATGAATGTTTGTCTCTCTGTAATTGTATAGAAATCCACAGTTTAGGAGCAACGATCGTGAAATTTTACATACAGGCGTCTTTAAAAACAGCCGAGGGTCTGAAGAATTTCAAAAATCGAAATTAATTACCGTTGATTTTTAATTAATAAAAAAACAACAATTTTGAAACTAAATGTAAGCTGTTACACTTTGTGGAATCACCCCTCTGAATATGGCGTCCACGTTAGGGTTAGCTGACAAACAGCGAGCGAAAAGATAAAAATAAATAAAATCAAAAAGTTTCAAGTTATATATTAAACCAGAATAATAAATGAAAATAATAATCTTTCAAGTCAGATTTTATACTGTAAAATAAATCGGATCCAACGGCATATTGACACTATCACACGCGATGGAAAATTCGAATCAACCACGCTAAGTGTCACGAGATCTTTTTTAATCGCTACTGCAACCCCCCCTCGCTTATGTCTTTGTGTCTATTGAAGAGTTAAAGACTAAGCTTCTATCCTGCTAACTTATTTCTGACTTAAAACTCCTCTCACTCCATAAATACATGTGTATTCACTAACCCATAGCAACTTTCCAGTAATCTTAGTCGAATATTTTCCTATTTACACAATAAAGCAGCATGTCATTGTGGCGCATTCGGTAAACGCGTTCATTTACTACGCTACACGACGCGGGTTCCAATACGGATCGTATAAATTTTGCTAAACCTGTATTTTCAGCTTTTTTATGGAGGCTTTTTTATTTCAGCTTTTGTTTTATTATTTTTTAAATTATTATTATTATTATTTTTATTTATTATTTTTTAAAATTATTTTTATTTTATTTTATTATTTTTAAAAATTATTATTTTTATTTTATTTTATTTTTCATATTATTAATGTGTATAACATTTCGTATACTTTTTTTTCTATGTTATTTATACTGTGTTTAGTTTTTTAATGGATTTTGGTAGGTTTATTATAAATTTATATATTTTATGTTTTACTTTTCCGGATTTTTTGTCCAATGATAAAGGCTAAATCTTTTCTATGTTATTTATACTGTATTTAGTTTTTAAATTGATTTTGGTTAACAAACATTCGACAATTTGACATTTTTACTTTTCAGCTTTACTTTTCAAAATTCTTTACTTTCCTAAAGACAATTTGACATTTTTCCTTTTCAGCTTTTAGTGGTTTATTATAAATGTATATATTTTATGCTTTACTTTTCAGGTTTTTTTTTGCTCCAATGATGAAACGCTACATCTAGCTGAATTCTGAAGAAATTATTGTAAATTTATGGTTTTTTATGTTGGGTTTTCTTTTTATTCATGCGTATAACATTTCACATGCTTTTTATTCTATGTTATTTATACTGTGTTTAGTTTTTAAATTGATTTTGGTTAACAAACATTCTTAAAATCCCGGGCAACGCCGGATAAATTATCACCTGTGTAGGTTGATAATTTATAAATTTTAAAACTGTTACCACATGTATATTTACAGATCCACAAGAACTTTCCAATATTTTTAATTAATAAATAACCAACAACTTCTGAAGGATGCTACTCTCGATTCACAGACGTTCAGTAGATGGCGCCACTATTTTAAACTTTTAGTATTCCAACCATAAGACAAAAAAAATATTTTTTTAAAAATCGATATTTTTATAGACAAAATAATGTAGAAGAAAATATTGAAATTAAATCTAATAGGACATACTAAAGAATATAGTACAGTTTGAGGAGCATATCTTTTACTGTATTTTAATATTTTTTGGATAATGTCCAATCGTTTGCCACATTAGCTTTGTCTATTTCGTTGTTACGTGACGATAAATTTATTTAAAGTACCAGATAAAGAAATCACATGATCAGCGTTTAATAAATTAAATTGTAAAAATTAATCTTTAAAAATTCACCAAAAATTAGAAAATGGAGGTAAAGATTCGAAAAGAATTTCATTTTAAAGGAATTTTTATGATCTTTTTCGTGATATAAATTTTACAACCCTCAAATTATTATTTTAAATGCAAACTTGAAAAAAGTTACAAAAACAGATTAAAAATTTAATTTAAAAAAATCTAAGAAAATTTTTTCAAAAATCTTTCTTAGTGCACCCCTACATTATAAGAAGAATCGCCATGCAAAATTTCAGTCCTTTAGGTTCAGCGGTTTGGCCTGTACTTTGTATGTCAGTCAGTCAATCAGTCAGTTAGTCAGTTACGGAACTGTTATATATATATAGATTTTTATTACTCTCTTTATATCGTAACGTTAAATTCATGCGCACACATTATTTTCCTATGCTTTTTTTTATTATCTTTATAATAAGCGTAATTTTCATATGATTTTAAACAACAATCGTTTTTAACTGGCATTCAATTGGCTGTTAAAACTATATTTACACCCTATTTAAAAGAAGTAGGGTGTAAATTGTAGGGTGGGAAGTTGGTAAAATCAAAATTTTGTGCAATGTATTTAATTTCTCGATTAAAAGTAGTTTTTTTCTAAAAATTAATTTATTTCGCTTGAAAAGCTAAATATTTTATGCACGCGGTTTATATTATTATTACTATCTTTATATCGTAACGTTAACTTCATGCGCGAGAATTATTTTCTTATGCTTTTTTTTATTATCTTTATAATAGCTTTATTTTCATATGGTTTTAAACAACTATCGTTTTTATTCATATTATGTTGGTTTTTTATTAATTAAAAATTAAGGGTAATTAATTTCGATTCCGGAAGTTCTTATCTTTATTTTCACATGCTTTTTCATTTACGAATTATTCAAATGTTGGTTTAAAAACTTTTGCGTAATTTATACATTTGTGTGTGTTTAATTATTGAAATTAATAAATTTATATTTCTGGAGAGGATGGTTCAGTTTTTAGTGGTACTGTGATGAAAGGCTGAATATACCAAAATTCTGAGGAGTTTATTATGGAGAGAAAAGGAATTTAATATGTAGAGGATGTTTATAGGAGTTAAATGTGGAGAGGAGTTCAATGGTTTGCAGAACCTCAATCAAACACTTCATTTTTTAAGAGGCAACGCTGCAGTCATACCATTGTTCTATTGGAAATTTCTGCTGAACCTGTAATTGCAGCTTCTTTTTTTTTACCCCAATGATGAAAGGCTAATTCTAGCTGAATTCTGAGGAGTTTATTATAAATTTATATATTTATAGATTTCACAAGGTTTTTTTTCTGTTATTTATACTGTGCTTAGTTTTAAATTAATTTTGGTTAACAAACATTAGAGAATTTGACATTTTTACTTTTCAGATTTTAGTATTACAATGATGAAAGGCTGAAATTCTGAGACGTGTATAACATTTCACATATATTTTTTATGTTATTTATACTGTGTTATTTTTTAAATTGATTTTGGTTAACAACAAACATTCTTAAAATCCCGGGCATCGCCGGGTACTTCAGCTAGTATACTTATAAATTTAGGATACAAAAAGGGTAAATAATATTATCAGATTGGCAACTTTTAGCAATCTCTTGAAGTCGTGGAGTGTATATTTTAATAGCACGCCAATGTATTAATCTACTTATTTGCTGAAAACAGCAAACCATGCCTGAACATACAGTTTTTAACAGTTTAATAGTTATACTGATTGTATTAGAATTTAGCTTCACTCACAACAACAAAAATGGCGTAAAATGTAGATATCATATATATAATTTTCAACATCTAAACAAAATAGTTCTGTCATACAATACAGAAAAAAATACCTGTAAATTAATTGAATTGAATTGAACTGAAAATTTGTGAGACTTAGGGCCTGTTCACATAGGAGTCCGTTGCGTTGCGTTAAGGAAAAGATGACGTTGAGACGAAAATAAACCAATTCTAGACGAAAATAAACCAATTCTAGGACCCGAAAAGGAAAAACATGGACGGACAGACGCTAGACCAACTAGCACGGAGAAACTTTGAAACGCAAACTTCGAACATGGGAGAAGGAAAACGGCGAGAAGCCCCACCCGGGACCACAAAAACAAAACACGGGGATGAAGAACCACGCAGACACCGCAAACCAACGACAAACGACAGACACAGAACAACACACACACGAACAAAACCAGAGATCACCTCCAACCAAGGGAGCGAAGCGTAAAACACGCCAGAGCAACCAGCCCACGCCACGAACTCGTAGCCGAATTAATAACAGAATCATAAGAAGGGTTATCGCTAATCCTAAGAGAAGTAAATAAAGCACAACGCTACACCCGGAACTTGGAGCAGCTGAGCAAAATGTGATCTGGCGTATCATTTTCATTACACGTGTCGCACAGAGGGGAACGAGCCATATTCAACTTATGCCAAAGATGGTTGCACTGAATCGTTTTGGTACGCCAGCGGGCAACCAGAACATCAATCTGACGATGGTAAATCCACCTACGATGCGTTTGATTCTTGAGGTTAATTGCGCCATGCCGCTGACGATAAATGCTTCTATTCCATTCATCCTCCCCGGCAGCATACATGTCACTTTTGATCTTTCTTATGATGTCTTCCGGGCTAACCACATTAAGTTGGTCGGTAGTGAATGGGCCATGTCTACACTACTCATCGGCCACCTCATTTGGATAGATGCCCCGATGACCAGGGGTCCAGACCAGCCGAATGGAATTGATGCTCTTAAGAGCGTTAGTAATTTTACTATGCAGCAAAAGGATGACCGCTGGGGACTTCGAATGAGCCATATGTAGCGCCGAGAGAACGGAAAGGCTGTCAGAAGCAATTAAAACATGATCAACCTCCTGGCCACAAATATCAATAGCCAGAACGATAGCTAGAGCTTCCGCGGTAAAAATTGAATTCAAACGATGGGTTAACATGGCTTTCCCAGAATTAGTCGAGTGGTTAAAGGCCGCAATCGCCACTTTGTCGTCGGTCTTGGAGGCGTCAGTGGCAATCAAAAAGCACTTTGGCTGGTAATTATTGACAAACTCAGCCCATAAAGCTGAAATCACAGAGTTCGGGAGATCTTTATTTTGAAAGGGGAGACCCTGCGTAACAATCTCCACCTGATGAGAAAGAAAAGTGTGGCCAGGGTCAAGGAAAAAGCTTGAGCCCAGACAGTACGTATCCATAGTGATATTCATGGTATGCAGCAAACCAGGGATATTGGATGAGTTTCCCGAAATACACCTATGAAGGTTACTATAAAGCAAGGATTTGGTATGGAGCGACAGGTGTTTAATAAGAAAACCTTTATTAAGGTGCTGAATGCGGCACGCAATGCTGTTTTGGTGAACCTCAGCCCGAAGTACAGGGATCGGCGTCCACCGGGGGAGACCAGTGGTCAGACGGAGGGCAATGGAGTATAAGGCCTCCATGGTATTAGCGTCACTCTTTGAAATCTGGGAATACAGGAAACCACAATGGTCAAAAACACTGCGGATAACCGCATTGACGATTGGGATAAGAGTCCGGCTAGTGGCGCCACGAGTTTTATACACCAAACCTTTTAGCATGTTTAGCCGACGGTGAGTTTTTTCACGCAGATACTGAACCTGAGGCGCGATGGACATGGTTGACGACAGGACGCAACCCAGAATTTTGATATTTTTACTCCACGGAATAGGATGGCCAGCGATACGGCTTTCAGGGCAGGGAAACCTACCCCTTGAAAAATTTATAGCCGTGCTCTTCGATGGGGAGAGAGAAAACTTCTAATAATTACACCACTTCAGAATGTTATCAAGAGCTGTTTGCAAATCATTGCAAGTGGTAGCAGGATCATCACCAATAGCATATACAAAAATGTCATCAACGTAAGTCAGCACAGTAACCCTGGACGGGGTCGTTTCAAAAATATCAAGCATATACATCGAGAAAAGAAATGGGGACAGAACGCTGCCCTGAGGAATTCCAGACGTAACCTTATGAGGGGGGGGGGGGAATACGATTGTGCCATTTCACCTTAATATTCCTATCCTGTAGCCACTTAGAAATCCATAATAAAACATTTCCACCAACACCAACAGAAGCCAGTTTGTAAATCAACCCATCAATCCAAACGGAATCATACGCCTTTTCAATGTCTAGGTTAACAAGGAGAATATATTTTTTGTTCAGGCGAGCTTCCTGGATATCAAGGTACAGCTTGGCCAAGACAGATTGGCTGTCCCGATTGGGGAGACAGCCACCGAGGCCGGGAGGAAAAACATTGTGGCTAATAGACCAGCGAGTGAGACGATGGAGAATAATGCGTTCAAAAATTTTACTCCAAACCGAAGTAAGGGCAATCGGGCGATACGAAGAAATCAGAGTACTGATTCAGGGGGCTTCTTGGGTTTCAGAATGGGAAGAATTATGGCAGAGCGCCACTGATTTGGGATACTAGCCGTACCAAGGAGATTATTAAAAATACCACCAATCTTGCAGAGGTTATTAGGATCAATGTGCTTGATTAGCTTTGCCGATTAAACTTACTTGAATAGCTGTTTATTTTTCCAGCATCAAACTGCGTTGTTGCCAACTGGCAGCGCGTATATTTAATTTTCCTACCAGGGAGTATAATTTCATTTATAATTCTTGAATTTTTTTTCACCATTCTAAATAAAATCATACGTTCAAATTACGAAAATACGATGAAATAATTATAAAGATTTGTCAAATATGCTGAATTTTTAATCACCTTAATCATTCTTCTCCTCATCCCTGTACTTCCAAATGTTTGAAGTGAAATAATTTAACAAGTAGTCATGTGTTTATGTTTATGTTATGGTTCATCCGAATAGTGAGGATGAGTGATCGAGGGTTGTAATGAAATTTTGGATTGTGGGGATGTGTGTGGAATCTATTTCTTCCTTTAAATAGGTTTAGTCTAGAAATTTACTATGGCTGAGCTAGACACTATATTAATAAGACAACTGAATCATAATTTCGAAAGTATTCAAAAGGTTGCTTCTACATCAGATTTAAAATTGCTTTCTATCCGCGATAAAAATGATACATTACTGATTTCATCTATTAAATCACCATCAAATGTTTTAACATTGTCGAATGTTAAGTCGTAAGTAATTTCAAAGTCCTCTAAATAGTTACTGTTGGTGATTATTAATTTTCATGTGGTTTTTAATAATCCGAGCTCCAAGATGTTCATGTTGAATTGTGAGATTAAATTTTTTGAGAAAATCGTTGCATATGTGTGTGTGATTTCTCTCGTCAGAAGCTATTGTGTTGCCGAAGCTTTGCGAAAAATTTATTAAATATCTCTAATTTGACAGAAAGCTAAACTAAACACAGAGACATATCAATAGAGGGATGTAAATTGAATGTATACGTAATCATAGTAATGCAATGAAATGTTAGTGCTAAATTCACTTTAAGAGAGAGATTTGGGTAGATATAATGCATTTAAAGAAAAAAAAATCTTAAGTGTGAATCCTTTAATAGTTTATCATGTAAAGATATTTTACAACTTTTTTCACCCTAAACACTTAGAATGTGCCTCAGTACTTTGCTGTGTACCTTGACTTAAAACTTTTTTTCATAATTAATACTTAGTTTTTTGCTGTTATGTAACTATTAAATCATATAACTGTTTTATAATTTTATAACAATTTTTAATGAAGTTGAGCAAAATTGAATAATGGGATAATTTTTTATATGGTACATTAGAGTGAAATTTTAAAGCCATTGTGTATCAAAAATCTATCAGATGCGCATTGTCTAGATCTTATTCAAAGTTGCACAAAAATGTTCTACAATATCTTTTCTCAGATGTTCATATATGCTAATTTAATGTAATAAATATACTACATGTTTATATTCCAAAACTTTTTATGTTTATAGATTTGCATGGCAAGAAGATAATTATTACCTAAATGACTACAGATTGCTAGCAGTCGACAAACATAATGAAATATGTTATTATGTGATCAAAGTAAAAACATTAGAAGATCATACTATATCATTAGAGGGCAAGAATGTCATTAAATGGAACTTCAAACAAGCTTTTCAGTATTTTTATGAACTTTCAAAACGTAAGTATCATAGCTTATAGCTTGTAATAGAAAGAAATATTATGATATTTTTAACCCTTCAGTAGGAACATCTACCTCTCAAGCAGCCATGGTTTCTTTATTCAATAGTGCCCCCCCCCCCCACCCCACCCTTTGACCTTGGGTACTGTGAGTCTACACATGTGTTAGTCAACATCTTGTCTTCAGTGTGGAAGGGTGATTCGTGATACCAGCTTTCTATGGTTCAGGTAAAAATTTGATTACTCAGAGAAAAAACTAAAAATCTCAACCCAATCACCCGTTCGACTAACTAAATGCCTCTGCAAAACTAATCGTAATATAACCTGTTATAATTGGTTCTGTTCAATAGAAGCTGGTCAAAAATGAAGGAGAAATAGTTTCATGATTGTGGCTACCATGAAATATAATAAACCACAAATACCCTCAGAATTTCTAGTTAGGAATACCTGGGAAGGAAATATTCCATCTATATTTGCCTTCCAGGCAGATGTTTATACTAAGTGAGAAAAGAATCATGTTCCTACTGAAGGGTTAATCATTAAATATATTTTAGAACTGTAATATTTTATCAAGGATGTTTTTAGTCAGTTTTCTACATTATTATTGAAATAGTTCACTTTAAAGGTGCTTTATGCATTTTTATACATGATAAACTCTTCTCTCATGACAATTCTTTATAGACTCTCAATTTTTAATCTGTTTGTTAAACTTCCTGATCATGATTTTAGTATTCCAATGGATGTATTATTATAGTAATTTTTTAAAATTCAGGATCAGAGGAAAATATTGTAAATAGAGAAAATGAAATAATTATGAGAGTGGCTGTTAAAATAATTGAAAGGGCATGTTTAACTATTTGCTAACCTTGTGTGTATCTTAATCCAGTGACATCAGTTTTGTAAACACAATCAAAAAGGGGTTAGGAATTACTTATGGGTCCTATTTTAGTAGCTTCAGTTTGATTTTTCTGTTTAACTTTAGTGACAGTGTGTCATTAATTGGAGATATAAACTGTATTATATCATATCCTGAAGTTGTATGAAATGATTTTGTTAGCATGAACGTCGAAAATGAAGTATAAAAATTTTGTCCTAGAGGGAACCAATATAGTTTACTGTTTTATAGGGAAATGTTCCATTATCTTTAACAAATATATAAAGTTAGAACTAAAATAATATCAATTTATTAATGTTGTTTTTGTTAATGTTTCTTTGTTAACGTTGTTATTTGTCAATGATGTTTTCAATAAACAGTAGTAAAATTAAAATATGAATGTAATGTAAGTATTAAATTTTGTTCTGTTGACTTTTACCATATTATTATTGTCTGTTATTTATGATTTTTACAGATAGTATTCTACAGTATTATTTCATGCAGAAATAACAGAAAGTTAATTGAAATTTTATTTTAAAAAGGGGCATTATTATGAAAGAATTATTTGATTAGATTAGAAATGTTTAAGAAGAGATAATAGTAAATCTTCATCAAGGTTTAATAACTATCTTTGAAATCTTATAACAATAGAGCTTTAAAATTTTCTGTAATGGTGTTCTTATTATATTTTAAGCATTTGAAAGTTATATCAACTTATTAACCAACCCTTAGTTTTCAGTATATCTCAGACACAGTCAGCTTAGTCAAACCCTGTCAGCCTCTCATATATTGTAAAAAATTGCCTGAATAACTCAAAATCAACGTACTTTACTAATATAGAAACCAGCTTGAACATAACTAGTTCAGTATACCAGATGGAACATTTGTGTTCTGATTTTCTTATAAAGAATTATTTTGTTGCTAATAAGTTAAAACCTGACAAGAGATTTAGTTAATTTTTATATAACCTTGTCATGGTATAAATCATGGAACAAGGACAATTCTGTCAGCATTATAATTCAATATATTCTGTCAGCATTATATCTTTAAAAAAAAAAATAATAAATAAAGTAACTTAATCATCCAAATTCATAGAATTTGCTACTTTTGAAAACTACCAGTTGTAAAGTTATTAGCGTAGTCAAATAGCATAAAAACACATTATTTTAATCTTATACTCATATATAAAACCAGGATATTTGTATATATTAGGATTTGCAATAGTGAGTTTATTAACTTAACACAAAGCAACTTTCATTAAAATTCTAAATTTTTATTGCATGATTTAAAAGAAATATTCTTCACTCCTTTGTGAAATATGGACTGTAAAAGCTAAAGATAATTCATTTGAATCTTGTTGTTATCTAAATAACTTTATGTTTGAAGAATAAAATTAAGAACTTAATTTTTTTTTTATTTTTAAGTGTTAAAATATATTTTTTGAGAGACTCTCCTTTTTTTAGCTGTACCATATTTAGGTAATCAAAATTATGTTTAATACCAGAATATAAATCTGTAGTAATTGTATGAGAAAGTTATGTATTTAATATTTGTGAATTTAGACATAAATTCGTATTTAGAATTTTATTGAAAATCATTAGTTACTTATACCTTTTATCATTTAGATAATGAAAGATTCCTTATTATGATGCAGATTGAATATGGGAATTCAAAATATTTTACATTTTAAGGTATCAGCAACTTGTAATAGTTAAAATAAAGGATTACATAAAGTGCAAGACTTTTTTTTTTTTTTTTCCCTGTAAGAATTATCTAGTTTATGTCTTATGTCACAAAACTGTACTGGAAAATGCGTTATGTAACTCTATTAACTTTCATATAATTTTGCTATGGATTTTAAAATTTTGATATGCATTTTGTATACTTCATATAAATATGTAATATTTTTTTTGTCCCTTTATTACTTTCAGAACTTGATGATGTATCTACATATGAAATACTCAAATTTGAAGCCAAGGAAGCAGTATTTTTATTTGACAAGAAGACTGTTGTTTCATTTTTTCTCTCACCTTCCAATGATCCCCAGATCATGTCTATTTCAGATCTCTCTGATGGAGGAATTTCCCATAAAAAAGTTCTGCTAATGAAAGAAATGTTATTTGTACTTGATGCTAATGGAACAAAACTTTGTATCCTTTCATTTAAAAAAAAATTGACATCTCTATTTCTATAATTTTTAATAACTTTTTTTTGATTGTACCAGGAATGTATATTATTGAACTCCATTGTAATGAATTTTCTATGGATCTTAAAGAATAACTGTTTTATTATAGGAAAGTCAGCTAATCGTATGCTGGCTTATTTGAGATGATTTAAAAAAAATTATTAACCCTTAGACCAATACGATCACGCTCAGCGTGTTCATCAGAGTCTTTCCCCCAGTGTTACGGATGTGTTCGACACGTCTATCTGGATTTGTCAATGTTTTGCACATTACAAATGCATTTAACATGTTCTAAATTGATTTTTTCATTCTTTAATAGATGGCAGCACTTAATGCCATTCAAATGCAATTTCTCCCGATAAGAAGTAGATTTTTAGGTGATTATTTTGAGAATACATGCAGAATAAAATAGTTGGAGTGTTGGTTTTCGAAAGCTAAAGGCTATTCGAACTGAGATTTCAAGTGATTCTGAGAGGGATTATTCAGATTTATTTGATGAAAAAAGGGATTAAAAGACTATAGTAGACTAAGTGATGAATAGACTATATGGTGTACTGACTGTGAAGTGGGTTTATACATATCACCTTCCTTTAAAATATATCATACTACAAGAAATTTGTGAACAAAAAAGTCTGTACATTATATAAATATATCTTATGTATTCTTAAAAATTTTGTTTCATGTATTTTGTACTATTTATTTTGATTTAAATAACTTAACTGTATTGAACTTTCGTTTTTGAAAGTTCCTTCAAAACATGCAGCGTCCAAAACATGCTTTCCCCCCAAAAAACCCAATACTTGGGGAAGAACCGGAAGGTGAAAACTCGATAGTCTAAGGCTTAAACTAAATAATAATTTAACTTTGTTTATTGTGTAGTTATTTTTATTTTGTACATCTTGGTTTGAAGAACAAACAAACAAACAAAAAAAGAAAAGTGCCCATAAATTGTGCAATAAATTAAAAATTAAAAAATTATCTCTATGTTCATTAAAAATGAAAATTGCTTAAGATTTAATTCAACAAATATTTGCTATCTTTTAAAATTTTTTATTGTTGTTCATTTGGTCTTTATTGATCATATTAAAGTTTCAGTTAAAAAAAAAGAATACCGAGACAGTATTTTACTCATAGTTTTACAACAGATATTTCTGTTTCACATAAATTTGTAGTACATTTATATTTGTGCCCTACATTATGAAAGTGATCTAAGTCATTTAACCAGTGATTACAAAAGTGGTGTGAGAATATATTTTTCGCTTCAGAATATTTAAAAGTTTGAGTTTGGGCAAACTAAAAAATATTTTTATACTATATAATAAAATATATCAGGTAATATTTACGGTTCAACTTTTAAATTTTTGCAAAGACGAACTTTAAAAATTAAACTACCAACATTCATTGGATGATTATTCTAAATTATGTCTATTTTAGATATGAGATAAATGTTTAGTTTGTATTTTTCCTAATTATTTTGTATTCTGAAACAACTTAAAAATCATCTGTTCTTAAAATTGTATGTAATTCTATAAAACTGTAATTTCCTTAATTAAAACTCAGATATTTATTCTTTTGTAAGTAACACAAAATTGTATGAAATCAAACTGTCTGACAGCAATTTCAAACAGAAAGATTCCGTTGTACAGGATTTTAGCATAAATTTAAAACTGGATCTTATCGTTTTAGTTACAGGAGATCAACGAATATATTCCATGTCTCTTAATTTAGATCATATCAACAGTAAAAGCAATGACATTACAAATGGCACTGTTACTGCCTTCACAAAGCAATTTCCATCTGTGAGAAGACTGGATGATAATCTGAAAAGGTATTCTGTGTCTTCAGGATCTGTACAACCTATATGTTTTACCTGCAATACTTCAGATATGATTTTGAAAAATCTTTTTATTCTTGAAAATAAGCTTTTTTTCTTGTATCAAGGAGATAAACAATCACTTGTAGGGATTCATGTTCTGGATACAGATGAACCCACAGCCTATAAAATGTAGGTAACATTTTGACTATTATTAAATTCATATAATATTTTATGTAAATAATCTCATTATCTATATTAATAAAGAGACAGAAGGGGATGTCGAGATCACGTGACCCTGTAACGCAACCGGGCGGACCCATCCTCGAAAAAAAATGGCCGACAAATATACAGGAATCGGTGTATTTTTTTTTCTCATGAAAGTACATAAATGTTACATATTTGGAAAGAGCTTCGAAAACTGATAATTTTTTACACTTATTCTGTTAATTCAATAGTTTTAGAGATATTTGGATTCTAATGAAGCGTCATCGCTCTTTGATGATGTAAACAAAGGGTGAATCATTCACAGCGTGATTCTCACTAAAAAATGAATCACTGAAATGAAATGTGTCATTAATCTATAAATATAAAACAGTTCCGTAACTGACTGACTGACAGATAATGCACAGACCAAACCGCTGGACCGAAAGGGTTGAAATTTTGCATGGTGATTCTTCTTATAGTGTAGGGGTGCACTAAGAAAGATTTTTGAAAAATTCTTCTTAGATTTTTTAAATTCAATTTTTAAGCTGTTTTTGTAACATTTATTAAAGTTTGCATTTAAAATAATAATCTGAGGGTTATAAAATTGGTATCACAAGAAAGATCATAAAAATTCCTTTGAAATGAATTTTTTTTCAAATTTTTAACACTCTTTACTGATTTTTGGAGAATTTTTAAAGGTTAATTTTTAAAATTTCATTTATTAAATACTAACCACGTGGTTTCTTTTCTTTTTGTGATACTCTAAATTAATTTTATGTCATATGCATAACAATGAAAAAAAATATTAAAATACTGTAAAAGATAAAATTTAACCACTTTACTCATTGAAATGAAAGATTTTTTAAGAATTTAATTCAAATTAGAATGCTTTATGGATATTAAAAATACAAATGAATTGCATACATTGACCGTTGTATTTAATTGAGTCGTATAGTCTCGATTATTTCGAGCTAATTTTGCATGGCGATTCTTCTTATAGTGTAGGGGTGCACTAAGAATGAATTTTGAATAATTCTTTGTTTTTGTAACTTTGTTAAAGTTTGCATTTAAAATAATAAATTGAGGGTTATAAAATTTATATCACCAGAAAGATCATAAAAATTCCTTTAAAATGAAATCTTTTTCGAATCTTTACCTCTCTTTTCTGACTTTTGGGGATTTTTTAAAGATTCATTTTTAGAATTTAATTTATTAAATGCTGATCATATGGTTTCTTTTCTTTTTGTGATACTTTAAACTAATTTTGCATCACTTGCATAACAACAGAAAAAATTGACAAAAAAATATTTTTTCATCTTTCTAATGCGGAAGACGATTGGACATTATCTAAAAAAATATTAAAATACAGTAAAAGAAATGTTTCTCAAACTGTACTATATTCATTAGTATGTTCTATTAGATTTAATTTGAATATTTTCTTCTACATTATTTTGTCTATAAAAATATCCGTTATGATTTTTTTTTAAATATATTTTTTTGTTTTTTTTTTTGGCATTAATTGCATACATTGACCACTGTATTTAATTTGAATGTACTTTGTAGCAAAGCACGGGTATTCAGCTAGTTTTTTTATAAATGTATTGTGTATATTTATTTATTGCAAATTATTAAATATCTAACCTTTTAAATGGAACTTTGGTTTGAATATGAATAAACTTAAAATAGTTTATTCGTGTTTGAACTTTTTATGAAACTTTAGAATAAGAATTAGATTACCCATTGATGTTTTTAGATCTCCTTTTAAGTTTTTTAATTTGTTATGATGATAATATTAAAATAAAATTTCTCAGACAGAAATTTCACATTTAAAACACAAAAATAATTTTTAAAGCTGTATAGTTTGGTGTGTTCTTATATATTTAATATCATATAGTAGAAATAAATGAGGAAAATTAGAAACAAATCTATAGTGAGACAATTCAGAAAATAGAAGAAACATAATTTGTTATAATTAACTGTAAATTTAACCCAGATTGAATTTCTGATGCAAAAACAACTTTCCTCATAAGGAGTAGAATAAAATAATATAGTAACCACCACTTATAGTGATCAGTGATTATAAGAATCAACCATTTATAAGAATCAATATCGCGAAAACAAAAACAAATGTATTATTTCCATGTTAAAATTTTTCGCTTTAAAGAATCAATCCATCGGTTTTAAGAATCAGTTTACACTCTTCGCTTTCCTTTCATTTTTCCAAAAAAGCCACCTAAACCCTCAAAAGGTACGAAGTTCTTTCTTTCTTTTTTTTTAAAAGAAAGAGTGATAAGATGGGATGGAATACAGTCGAGATCCCTTTCTTTGTTAGACATAACATAATAGTTTCCCCTTAAACGCTTTAGCTAAACACTGTCCTATTAGCTTGACCCAGGGGCATCCTACCCGTGCGGACCCTATTTCATTTTTCTCCACTGCCAAACAAGACAGGGACTCTTTTTTTTCCCACCTCCCACATCCTGGTTACGGCTTCCTGAACCCTGAAACACATAAATCTTCGGGGAAGTGTCCAGTATCACTTAGGCAAATGTGACATTATTAGATTCAGCACGTTATCAAACCGTGAAACGTAAGCTAGAAGGGGAATCTTCGTCTGAGACTATTGGTATTGAAAGAGGTATAAACAGCTTCCTGAAAACTTCATTACGTCAAACTACCATACCAAAACTTTTTCTTGCACCCTTCCTGTAGTTGAAATGTTAAACTGTTAAGCAGGTATGTTGTAAGAAATATCGGATTTTTTTCTTCTCTTACTATAATCATGTGTATCTACTTATAGGTCTAGAATTTAAGTTGTATTTTTAAAATTATAAAAATAATTTTAATAAAAGATAACTAACGTAAATTAAAGAGTATTTTATAGTAAATTATCTAATATATGTATATATAGGTGTGTGTGTTCCTGTCCTAAAACCTAAATTTTGGCTATAAGAATCAACTGCTTATAAGAATCAAAAGCAGTAATAACAAACGTGATTCTTATAAGCAGAAATCACTGTACTTACAACAGTAAGCTAAGGGTCTGTTCACATAAAATCCATCAGCGTCAGCATAAACAATTTTAACCAATCATATGCCAATCATTGACCCATTTAACTAATCAGCGCCAACGAAATCTTAACACTGATGCTGAGGGATTCTGTGTGAACAAGCCCCAAGACTGACAAATGGCCGAAATGAAGAGTCCTAAATCCTAGTTCTGCATAACATAAAAAAAATGAAGTTAGGTACAACCTGTGTTTTTTGTGGTAGGGTTAAAAACATAATGGGTAGAGATACTTTATGCTGCTTGCAGCATAGGTGGCAATATTCAGCCTCTACTCATGAGATGTCCCTGTTACCCATTTGGTGATTCTTCTCTTTGAAACAGTAGAATCATTGACATGAATTCAACAGGAATGATTCAATATGGATGTAGCTAGTGCCACTCCTTGTGTATCTCTTTACTCTGTTTTTGACATCACTAAAAATTTAATCTAACTATTTTTACTTTTATGAGGGGATAAACACTATTTTATTGTTTTATCTAATGTGCATCTCATTTTTGGTTTATATTTCACACCTTGAAAGAACTGAAAACCTTTAAATCAAAACAACAACAACAAATTTTTTTTTTTCTCCAAATTTCAAATATAGACATCAAACTATAATGTAATATACAGGGGTGAAGAGATTGGTTTGGTTTGGAGTGCTACGGTCAACTTTTGCTACACGAGGGCTCATTAGACTGGGACTTATCTCTTAAAAATGATTCTGAACGGCTACAAACATCCACACTAAGAGTGCGACTTAAACCCACATACTCTGGTACTGAAAGCCAGCACCCTAGCCATTCGGCCATTGTCCAGCTGGGGTGAAGAGGATACTTTTGAAAATGTTTATATGCCTCTTGGCATAATGTTGCAGGCCTGATACTTTAGCCCACTTCTTAGTTAATTCTTAATACTGTGATATGCTATGAAGTTCCTAGTTGATTCTCAATAGTGTGATATGTTATGAAGTGCCTAGTTGATTCTTAATACTGTGATATGCTGTGAAGTACCTAGTTGATGTTTAATACTGTGATATGCTGTGAAGTACCTAGTCAATTCTTAATACTGTGATATGCTATGAAGTGCCTAGTTTATTATCAATACTGTGATGTGCTACGAAGTGCCTAGTTGATGTTTAGTACTATGATAGTCTATGAAGTACCTAGTCGATTCTTAATACAGTGGAATCTGGTTAATTGGACCACTGGTTTATTGGACCAGCTGCTTAATCGGACTGAATCCTAAAGAACCGAAACAAATCCTATTGCATAAGCCTAATAGGGAATGTTTGTGTAATTGGACCAGGCGATTATTAGGACCAAAATTATTGTGTCCTGATGTGGTCTGATTAACTGGAATCAACTGTACTTTGATATTCTGTCTTTATAATGTCAGAATTTCTGGCTCGTTTACTATGACTTGCTTTTTTGCCAAATTTTAGCATTTTATATTTCCTCATACTCAATTATTTCAGATTGCAGCATCAAGTATACTTCATTAGTAGTGCTCCAGAAGAGGTGACATTTCCACTTCTGTTATTTTATGACAATAAAATATCATTGATTGTTTATGATATCGAGCAAGATAAACTAGTTAATGAGGTTAGTATACTTTTGAATGAAGTGCAACTTGTTCATAGTAGTGACTTTGTTTATTAACATTTTTTTTTTTTCATTTTGAAGAAAGAATTCTGAGAAACTGGTTAATATATATTTGTAATAAATATTTTTTTCATCTATGAATGTAACACTGTTGGTCTAACCATCAGAAAGACAGATATTACTATGACTTGCTAATTATTAGTTTATTATAGATGCATGCATAAATGTGTGTTAATATGTAATTGTAGATAAATTAATCTAAAATGAACTTTGATTATCTCAAAATAAATATTGTTAATAGGTGTAACTGATATCTGCTGTAGATATATTGCAGTGCAATTTTGAGGAATAGTATAAGCATTCTGAACTGTTTGTAGAAGTATATTTTGTGTCTGAAGTGTTCATTATAATCATTATTGAGATACAGAGTCTTTCATCCATTTTTAATTATGGAGAGTATAATGTTGTGAGATTTCTTGGGTAAATTATCTAACTGCAAAGCTGTTATGTCATGTTATGTTTGCAAAGTAAACTACTTGAAAATTACCTTATCTACATAATTTATTTGTTGCTACAGTCACTTATGTTTGTGTATATATTTTCCTGTAGTAAGTTAACTCTTTATTTATATTTTTTCCTACCTCTTAAGCTTATGATTTATCCAAGCAGTGGTACTGTTGAAACTTTGGCTTCTCTAAATAACTGGAGTTCAATTCAGATGGATATTGAGGTCCTCAGGCTTGGGTTGAGCAACCGAAAAATTTATACTGTTGAGTTCTATCTGAAAACTTTATTTGAAGGTAATGAACTGTAATTTTCAATGTGAAGTTAATTTTTTATTTAAAGTTTACTTTTGGGTATATTGTCATTTGTATAAGTTTTATATTAAATGCATTGTTTATTTCCTAAAGTGACAGTATGTTGTTTAACTGTCACTTACCATTATGGCACTTACTTTAAGTGGATTTTTCTATGAATGCATGATAAATGTATTTTTTGTCATCTGTTGTTCATTAATGATTTGCTTCAGAGTTTATTAATAATTCAGTTATTTTAATTATGAGCTAGCTGATAACTAAAATAAAATCTTATGTGAAACTTACTGAATATGCGCAACAGAAAATAAAATTCTAAGTGTAGTAACTGTTCTGCTAGGAAAGCATTTGAATTCTAAAGATACATAAAATTAAAAAGTATAGTTTTAATTTTGTTGATTCTGCCCTGAGTGAAGTTTTTGCTCCATAAAGATTAGCGGTGTGAGGAAGGCATTGAAGAAGTTTTCTTCACTTTGTTTAATTCCAAAATGGTATTGGGAATGTGTGTGAATACATTACTGGATTGCTAGGAATATATATATATATATACAGTGTGTAACAAATTTATAAGACCACTGTGGATTTTGTGATTTTTACTATAAAGAGCATAATTTTTTAAAATTAAATTAGGTTGATGTTAATAAATGAAATATAAAATATATGTATATTATTTTTAAGAGATATTCAATTATACTAATTATTTTATCAACGATTTCAAATTTTTCCAATCAAATATCTGTAACAAAATTATAAGACCAATAGTTAAAACAAATTTTTTTAATAAAACTAATATGATGTTGATCCACCATTTTTCTGAATAACTTCAAATACTCGATTTTTCATTGAATTAATTAGGCTTTCGAGCAAATATTCGGGAATTTTGTCCCATTCATCCATGATAGCTAGTTCCAATTCATACACAGAATCATACTGACGGTTATTTGTATACACTTGACGAGCCAAATGGCCCCACAAGTTTTTGGTGGGATTCAGGTCTGGACTAAGGCTTGGCCAGTTTAAGACTTCGATATTTTTTTTTTTAAACCAGTTTTTAGTTGATTTAGACAAATGGCATGGCGCATTATCTTGCAGAAATTTCAGTTTGATCCTCCTAAAAATGGGCCAAAAGGTATAAGGTGTTCGTAAAGCAGTTGTTGATAACAAATGGAGTCCATTTTTCCAAGAACTCGCTGCAGATCACATTTCCCATCATATGCAAAAGCTTCCCACACCATCACAGAGCCACCACCCATCTGTCAACTGAAGAAAACTCGACTCGCATATTTTTTAAGCTCTTGTGGGAGGCTAACCGGGTCTCTGAGCGTACTGTTAAATTACTCTGCACTTAAGTTCAAATTAATTTGATTATGCTGTACTAGTTTAATTTTAATTTTGTTTTGTTTTCATTGTTATTAAATTCATATTAATTTTTTTGTTAAACTCTGGCCTCATCATTTTTAAAACATGGACTCTGTTTTTCTTGGTTACGATTTTATTAATTTTAAAAAGCCCCAGAGAAAAGCCTGTGATGTCACAATGCAAACCATACAAATATTAGAAGGGAAAAAATTAATGAAATTGTATTGAGAACCTTGTGATTAAAAATTATAACAATAACTTCAAAAACTGGAGTATATCTTAGAAAATTTAGAATATCTGTAATTTTTCTTGTTTGCATTATCAGTGTAAGGATAATGCAAAAAATTGATATGTGTGATTAGTTTTCCTATGAATGGAAGTACAGGTGTTGTTATTTCACTAAAATTTCATTGTCTTTAATCAGGAAACAGCATCATAAATTTGTTGTATAATAACATCTCATGAACATATATAAATAGTTTTGCTACCACTTTAAAACAGCTATATATCCTATCCAGAATTATAAAATATATTTTCGTAGAGTTAACTTTTAAATGTTTTGTTTACAATTTAAAGTGTGTATATTATTTCTCAATCTGCAGGTTTTTGTCAACTGTGGAATGCTCCATCATCTTTAAAATGGTTTGAAAAAATACAGAAAGAATGTGTTAACTGGGAGAATATCTTAAACTTAGTTTTGGAAAATGTGAAACTTAACCTGTCGGAGAGCATCACTTGTCAGTATGCTGAGCAACTGCTTCATGTAAGATAACTTCATTTTTACCATCTTTTCATTTGTCCTTTGCTTTAGTTGTACAGTAATGATGTCTTCTCAACAATTTTTGAGATTGAATGGTGTCTGAAAAAGTTTCTGAGAAATTGCAGTGCTTGTGTGTGTTTTATGGGAATGTTAAATTTGTGAGTTTAAAAGCCACCTTAGGGGATGACTGAGTAAAAATAATGCAGAAAGATTCATGCTCTCCTTGAAAAGAAATTCTAGAAGTTGTCAAAAACAATGATTATTTTTCATGCTATTTAATTATGCTTGAATTAAAGTAATGTGCCATTGAAATTTCTTGAAGTTTCTACTCACATATTGTTAAAGAAAAAGTAAAAATATATATATGGTGGAATCTCGATATATTGTTTTTCAAGGGGTCAACTTAACTGAACGATAAATGCAGGAAAGCGATAGATATGGGCACATAACAAAGCAATGTGATCATCGGGACTGGGTGAAATAAATGACATATACGGGAAAATGATGATTTGGGGAATGATTGATTGAGATTCCACTGTATATATATATATATATATATATATATATATATATATATACACAGAGCATATTCACACATTTTTTAGACGATGTATATTATATTCACAAAACTAAAATACTTAAAATTCTTGTGTTTTAAATGTTCTATTTGACATCCCTTATTCTGAACTATCTTTCGACACCGCAATTTCCAGGATAATAATGCCTTTTGAAGTGTCAGAAGAGGTATTCTATCCCATTCCTCTTGAACAGCTTTCCAGAGTCCTGTAAGGGTTTTGGGACGACGTTTGGATAATGCAGATTTTAAAAGTCCTAAAGCACAAAAATCCATAGGTGATACATCGGGAGATTTAGTAGGGATATCAGTGAAGGGTATGGCCTTGATACCAGTCTTTTGTTCCATTTCTTTTAGGAAATTTACAGTGGATTTTGATGTGTGACTGCTAGCTTTGTCCTGATGGAGTTTAACTTGCCATTATAAGGAAAACCAGCAACAATCATGAATCCCTTAGAAAAACTTTCTTTCATTTCTTTGAACCATGTACTTAAATTTTTTTCTCCCCTTTTATGATAATAAATGGCTCTTTTTTTGTTGCAATCATTTAAATACACCCATGATTCATCTATTGTGACAATTGTTTTCCATTTTTCTTTGGATAAGTGTTTCTCATATAGAATTCTGCAGTGTGTCCTGCGTTCAGCGATATGATTTGGAAGAAGACGATGCACATTGCGTTTTTTCGCTTTCTTAAGATTTAAATCAACGTTTATCATTTTGTTTACAGTGGACACCGAGCATTTTAATGATTTTGCAACTGTCCTTTGAGTAGGGGGATTTTCTTTTAACATTAAACAACGTACCTTTGCATAGTCGAAGATGTCCGTTTTTTCCTTGGATACTTGTTTGGAATTTTTGTCCCACTTGAGGCTCCAATTTGACACTTTTTTTTTCCTTTCTTGTTGACGATATTACCTATCGATGCTTTAGATATCACAAAACCATGACTGTCACATCGTTTTTGGATAACGGAGTATGCATATTTCTCTTCGGAAAGAGCATAAATGTAGCCTTCGAACCACTGCTTTGTTAAAAACGCCATTTTGAATAAAAACAAAACTTTCAAGCTGTAGACGATAATTTTGACTTTTAAAAACATAGTACAATTGCAATTATTTCTTTTGCAGCAAACTATTTTTTATTACTGCTTACCAAAATCGTCTAAAAAATGTGCGAACAGCCTCTGTATATATATATATATTTATATATATATATATATATATTTATATATATATATATATATATTTATATATATATATATATAATTTCCATATTATTAACCTACCTATAAATTCAATGTCAAACAATTGCTTGATGCCTGTTTGATGGATCTTAAAGACTGTTTTGTAGGTTGAATCTTTAAAAATTGTTTTTGATAGTTATCGCCACTATTTATTTGGTGGGAATCATAAAAATTTATTCTTTGGTCATGAAATAATTCATTAAAATCAGAAAGATTCTACCTCTTTCTCCCAAAGTCCTCAGAAAATTTATTGTTTTTGTTTAAAAAGTCCAGAAAATGTAGCAACTTGTCTTAAGATGTCCTTGAAACGTTTATCATTTTGCTACGAAAAATCCATTGTTAAATTTCGGCTTCTTTAAATAGGCAGAAATCTTGGGGTACAGACTTGACAATTTTCCTTCTATAGTAAGAATGCTGGGAAATTACATTGGGTAGGCAATACTAATCTAGAATTCGAGTTATGGATGGACTTTTATTAAATAGAAACTATATTTAATTCTTCTTTGTTAATTTCTTTTTACTTTTTTTATTATACTAGCTGAATACCTGTGCTTCACTACAGATTACAGTCAAATTAAATACAACAGTCAGTGTATGCAATTAATGAAAAAAAAAAAGTATTTATAAAAAAAATCATAACGGATATTTTTATTGACAATAATGTAGAAGAAAGTATTCAAATTAAATACAATGGTCAATGTATGCAATTCATTTGTATGTTTAATATCCATAAAGCATTCTAATTTGAATTAAATTCTTAAACAGTCAGTGTATGCAATTAATGCAAAAAAAAATATTTATAAAAAAAATCATAACTGATATTTTTATTGACAATAATGTAGAAGAAAATATTCAAATTAAATACAATGGTCAATGTATGCAATTCATTTGTATGTTTAATATCCATAAAGCATTCTAATTTGAATTAAATTCTTAAACAGTCAGCGTATGCAATTAATGCAAAAAAAAAAATATTTATAAGAAAAATCATAACTGATATTTTTATTGACAATAATGTAGAAGAAAGTATTCAAATTAAATACAATGGTCAATGTATGCAATTCATTTGTATGTTTAATATCCATAAAGCATTCTAATTTGAATTAAATTCTTAAACAGTCAGTTTATGCAATTAATGCAAAAAAAAAAATATTTATAAAAAAAATCATAACTGATATTTTTATTGACAATAATGTAGAAGAAAATATTCAAATTAAATACAATGGTCAATGTATGCAATTCATTTGTATGTTTAATATCCATAAAGCATTCTAATTTGAATTAAATTCTTAAACAGTCAGTGTATGCAATTAATGCAAAAAAAAATATTTATAAAAAAAATCATGACTGATATTTTTATTGACAATAATGTAGAAGAAAATATTCAAATTAAATACAATGGTCAATGTATGGAATTCATTTGTATGTTTAATATCCATAAAGCATTCTAATTCGAATTAAATTCTTAAAAAATCTTCCATCTCAATGAGTCAAGTGGTTAAATTTTATCTTTTACCGTATTTTAATATTTTTTTTTCAATTTTTTTCATTGTTATGCACGTGACACAAAATTAATTTAGAGTATCACAAAAAGAAAAGAAACCACGTGATCAGTATTTAATAAATGAAATTTTAAAAATTAATCTTTAAAAATGTACCAAACTCAGTAAAGAGTGGTAAAAATTTGAAAAAAAATTCATTTCATAGGAATATTTATGATCTTTCTTGTGATACAAATTTTATAACCCTCAGACTATTATTTTAAATACAAACTTTAAAAAATGTTACAAAAATAGCTTAAAAATTGAATTTAAAAAATCTAAGAATTTTTCCAAAATTTTTCTTAGTGCACCCCTATACTATAAGAAGAATCGCCATGCAAAATGTCAGCCCTGTAGGTCCAGCAGTTTGGTCTGTGCGTTATCTGTCAGTCAGTCAGTTATGGAACTGTTTTTTATATATAGATAAATAAAGAACATTATGTAATATCCTCTGTGTTAATTTTTTGGCTTTTATCATTATACTACTGGTTAGCCCGTCAAAAATGACGTGTTAATTTTTATAAATTTACATCTGCAAAGTCAATATTATTTGTACACTTAATAGCTTCTCTACTTTCTTTTATTTAAATTATACACATTTTTAATTATTTAAAATTATGCAATATCAGCACTATTATGATCCTCTTAAGATGCAATTTTTTAAAAAAATTAAATAAAATCTGAACTCCACGTAATAGTATCAGTTTACTTAATTCTATTACATGTATTAATTATGAAATATTAAATTATGTCTGTTACAGTATCAAACGCAACTATTGTAAAAATTGAAACAGTATGAAGTAAGAATGAGATACTGG
This sequence comes from Dolomedes plantarius, assembly GCA_907164885.2. Classification (NCBI taxonomy): domain Eukaryota; kingdom Metazoa; phylum Arthropoda; class Arachnida; order Araneae; family Dolomedidae; genus Dolomedes; species Dolomedes plantarius. The sequence goes on from OU015499.1 coordinate 156,720,982, forward strand.
TTTTAAGTGTTTATATAAAAATAATCTTTTTTTTTTTTTTTAATTTTTTTTCAATATAATAATTTTCATTTTTTTGAACATTCATTTTAAATGTAATACATTGCGCTGTAAGTAAATTTTCCATTAACTGCAGTGGAAAATTTTAACATTGTTGTTTCATAATTTTAATTCATAAATGAACACGTGCCAAATATAAACAATTGAGATGTTTGGTATTTTTCATTTAAAGATGTTACAAGTTGAAAAATATTTTTATATATTTTGGTCGAGAGGAAAGTATAATATTAAAATATTTCAACAATTAAAGCTTAATTTCAATTTATTATATTTTTTAAAACACGGTAATCAAAGTACATTTGAACAGTGGCGTAGCGAGCATAACTGGTGCCCGGGGCACGATACCTTTGTGGCGCCCCCCCCCCTGAAAAACATATAGTAATATAATATATAGACCCTATATTGGCGCCCCCGATAAACATATAATAACATTATATATAGACCTTATATTGGCACTCCCCATCGAAAAGCATATAGTAACATAATAACCTTATGTTGGTGCTCTCCCCTAAAAACGTATAGTAATATAATATATAGACCTTATATTGGCGCCCCCCCCAAAATAATATAGTAATATAATATATATACCTTATATTGGCGCCCTCCCTGAAAAACATATAGTAATATAATATATAGACCTTATATTGTGGCCCTCCCCTAAAAAACATATAGTAATATAATATATAGACCTTATATTGGGGCCCTCCCCTGAAAAACATATAGTAATATAATATATAGACCTTATATTGGCATCCACCTCGAAAACATATAGTAATATAATATATAGATCTTACATTGGCGCCCCTCTGCGAGTGGTGCCCGGGGCATGATAGACCCCCTTGCCCCCCCTTTGCTATGCCACTGCATTTGAATATGGCAACAAAAAGGAAAAAGCATTCCAGACAGAGAGATAGATCTGTGCTATTATTAATGTTATTAATAAAGAAATGTTATTCAATTTCTCCCATGTTAATATTTTACTTTTTATTTCAACAGATAGTGATTGATATGGTGATTCAAATTCTTGATGTCATTGAGGAGAAAGCTTCACATGAAACCTTCTTTTCTCATTCGGAAAAAAGCACTATTCTCACCAAATTCACCCAATTACTCTTACTAATGAGGAAACTTCTTCGGGAACAAGAAAGTCCAAGCATTGAAACATTTGATAGTATTAGTCAGTCTGTTTCATCATTACAGTTGAATTCTGGAGTATCTGAGTACTGGAAGAAATGGGAAAATGGGTTACCTGAGGTAAGATTTTCTAGAATTGTCGGAATCATTATTATAATTACTAGCTAATGTGCTCTTATCCAGACTCCTATCTACTGATAATTGTACGTAACTTCTTTTTCCATTTTCCAAGTAATAAACTTTCAGTTCAATAATTTCCTTATAAATAAATTTGAATTTTTTCATTATAAATATGTAGTGTTTTTATTATTATTTTTTATTTGAAATAAAAAAAGAATAAATTTTTTACCTCTTCTAGAGTACTTATCAGCTCATTTATTTCATTTCTTCTACTGGTTCTAAATTTTATAAATTTTTGATTACCAAAACCCATTTCTAACCATGACTTACAACTATTGGATTATGGACTTATAAATCATTGCAGCTGCTAAGAACTTTATAACTATAGAGCAGGGGTGGCCAACTTTTTAAAGTCAACGATCGACTTCTTCATGAATTGTTTATTTGGCGATCAACTAGTTGCTATTTTCATAAAAATGAGCATCTCTATATAACTATTTTAATCTATAATTTTTCAAAAAATTATGGCTCTCGATCGACCAAAATCATACCGAAGATCGACCTGTCGATCGTGATCCACTTGTTGGCCACCCCTGCTATAGAGCATTGGTTCCCAACCCATAGAAGTATGTGGACCACTAAGCCAGGAATTGAACCATGTGTGGACCCCCCTCTCCCTCACTTCAGGGGGGGTTGTATGGGGGTGGGTGGTATAGAATATCCCTCAGGCAAAAGGAATATAGGATTAAAGTACTCACTTTCTGTTTCAACCTTGTTTTCAATCTTTAGAATGAGATAGCCTAAATCTCAGCCTGAAATTGATACATATTGATTCATGGGTGATTAAGTAAAATAATTTTTTAGAATACATTATTTATTATTGCTATTGTACAGTGTACAGTATGACTTAACTACAAATTCTTTAATTTTAATACATAAAAATTAATTCAGTACCTGATAGTCATTGGATATATTCCACCCATCAAGTTCAATGAACATAGCTTTCAAAATCCCCATTTATTTGGCAACTTTTTTATACGTGGTGCCATACCACTCCCGAGGTTCTTGCGGACCACGATTGGGAACCACTGCTATAGAGAATAGCTTAATTTATATACACACACACACACATATATATATATATATTTATATATATATACATATACAATTACAAAAGATCAAAATATGTTAATGAAAAAGGAATAAAGAAAAAAAGAAAAAATGTGGAGCAATGTCCAAAAATGGCCAGACAGGGGTTGCGACCTGTCTTACCCCGGTTGAACTAGTTTCAAATGCCAGGCAAACACTCCCAGTAGCCAGGATATCGCACAACCATACATACTATTCAATTGGAGTACAAATGAAACAAAATAGAGAAAGAACACTGGAAATATAATATAATACAGCTAGTTTTTTAATATTAATCAACACAGCTAAAACATACACTATTACAAACCTCTTTTACAATCCACAATAGATACCAATCACATTACCAAAAACGATACATCATCCTCCCTGATGTTAGTAATATACAATAATGATATATGAGTAGTATGTATGGTTGTGCGATGTCCTGGCTACCGGGAGTGTTTGCCTGGCATTTGAAACTAGTTCAACCGGGGTAAGACAGGTCACAACCCCTGTCTGGCCATTTTTGGACATTGCTCCACATTTTTTCTTTTTTTTTTTATTCCTTTTTCATTAACATATTTTGATCTTTTCTAATATTATAGTAATCTCCTGGTTATGTTGTTCGCGCAAATTGGGTGGATTTTGTTTAGTATATGTTTACAGTGAATTATTTTCTGACTTTTGTAATCTACATATACATAAATATATATATATATATATATATACAGTGGAACCTCATTCTATTGTTTTTCAAGGGACTGATTGATTTGAGTGATAAATACGGGAAAATTACGGATGCAGGAACATAAAAATGTAATAGTAACATCAGGAGTAGATGAAATAAACAACACATATGGGAAAACAAATCTTCCGGGAATGATCAATCGAGGTTCCACTATATATCTATATCAGGGGTTTCCAACTGGCGGCCCGCGGTGCCTTTTTTTGCGGCCCGCGAAGACTTCTAGGAAAATAATTTGCATCATCAATTTAGATATTCTTAGTTAACGAAAAATGTTTTTGTAAAAATCTCTACTGTTTTCAAATGCTGTTCATTTACAAAAAAGATTGATTTTCCTCGAATTCCATGAAAAGTAGGGTGTCCACTCATGTTCTATTTCATACCTCCCCCCCCCCCCACTTCTCATTTGACCCACATCTTATTTAAATACCCACTTATTATTTGACTTTTTTTGTGTGTGTCTGTGTAATTTAACGAAAGTAGGCCAGTCATAATCAAGGTCGTTGTTGGAGGTTCATCCTCGAATTTTTCAAAATTTCATAGTATATACTATACACAAATCCTACAAATCCCCCTCTCTCAAGAAAAAAAGTCCTGGGTATGATCATGATTAAATTGCGGCCTGCCACTAGACAGGTGTTTTCAATTGCGGCCCTTGGACACTTGTAAGTTGGAAACCCCTGATCTATATATATAAAACAGTTCTGTAACTGACTGACTCACTGACATACAACGCACAGACCAAACCATTGGACATACAGGGCTGAAATTTTGCATCACAATTGTTCTTATAGTGTAGGGATGCACTAAGAAAGATTTTTGAAAAATTTTTCTTAGATTTTTTTAAATTAAATTTTTTAGCCTTTTTTGTAACTTTTTTAAAGTTTGCATTTAAAATAATAACTTGAGGGTTATAAAATTTATATTGTGAGAAAGATCATAAAAATTCCTTTAAAATGAGATCCTTTTCAAATCTTTTCCTCCATTTTCTGATATTTGGAGAATTTTTAAAGATTAATTTTTAGAATTTAATTTATTAAATGCTGATCATGTAATTTCGTTTTCTGGTACTTTAAATAAATTTATTGTCACGTGCATAACAGCTAAATAGACAGAAAATTTTTTTTTTCTTGCTAATGCGGCAGATGATTGGACATTATCTAAAAAAATATTAAAATACAATAAAAGATATTATGTTCCTCATACTGTACTATATTAACTGTACTATACTCTTTAGTATGTCCTATTACATTTAATTTGAATATTTTCTTCTACGTTATTTTGTCTATAAAAATATCCCTTATAATTTTTTTATAAATATATTTTTTTGTTATTTTTACACCAATTGCATACATCGATCATTATATTTATTATAAATATATATTTATTTATTTTTTTTGGCTTTAATTGCTTACATTGACTGTTGTATTTAATTTGAATGTACTCTGTAACAAAGTGCGGGTTTTCAGCTAGTATATATATATATATATTCACTAGCAAATTATGCACATATAAATAACTGAAATAGCATAAATCTGAATTAACCCTGAAAATATACCTGGGATGTATCAACCCTTTGTCTAGGTGTTTGCATGTACCACATCATCTAACATTGTAATTAATAAAATGTATAACTTCTTAGTATCATGTTAAACATATCAAGTGAAGTGTAGGTGATTAGGTCCCATACTCTGAATTAATTTATTTTATGCTTTTATTAAAATTTCTCATTTCCATCAACCATAACTTTATTATTAGTCATTTAATGAAACTGAATGATTTTTTATTTTTTAAATTTTAAATATTGTTATAAAATGTTTCAGTATATTTGATTATGTGAAATGTTGAAATTTTTTTCATTTGTTTATAATATTTTTGAGTTAGCATATAGTAATTTACATAAGCATTACAAATTTGAATTAAATTAAGGCTATTATTTTGGTCGAAAAGCAAAAGAAATTCAGTTGCAAAAATGTGGCAAATCAGAAGATGTTATCTTTCTATTGGAAAATAAGGGATTTTTGAAGTTCAAATATATTTTCTGTTTACTATTTATTGCTTAAAAAAGTTAAAAATAAAAAAAAATTGAGAGTGTTGGCCATTTGATAAAGAAATATTGATGTTTGTTAAATGTTGTTTGTGGAGTTAGTAGTTATAAAATTTTGATTATTTTCATTTTATTTTTCTAGGACATAATTCAAGAATCTATTTTAACTGGAACTATACCTTTAGCCCAGTCCTATTTCTATTCTTGTTGCAAAGATATCGTCAATGCCTCATTTCAACAATTTGAACTAGCATCGGAAAATCTAGTGCTTTATTTCTTACGCCAAGGCTTAATGTTAGAAGCACTTAGCATCATGTCAAACATGGTAAGTTAGGCAAGTTTTTGATGATATTTTATGCCTCAGATTTTTAATTGATTTTTCTGATGGAAAATGCACATTCTCCATATCTGCAACTTCAGTATGCTTCAAGTATTTTATGAAACAGTTTTTTTTCTTTCATTATTTTGGAGTTTTAGTTTTCTCCATGAAATATAATAGGGTACAGCATCAATTGACATTGCAGATGTTTAATCCTAATGTCAATTGATGCTGCCATCAGAAATTTTTATCGCATTATTTTTCTAATCACAGATTGGGAAGAGTAACACTATCTCTTAAAACCCTTACCTCCTTTATGTGTTCTCTGTGCTTCAGTTCGTATGACTGGGAAGCATCTATTTGTCTGCTCTATTCTCAGGACACTTTGTTCTATGTACAGTTTTAGGTCACTCCCTTCCAATGGCAGGGCCGCCCAGAGACTGTACGGGGCCTGGGGCAAATTTCTGTTTGGGGGCCCTAAGAAATCTGATTAATCAAATAATTTTTTTATATTTTTTTGGGGGGCCCCTTTTTTTCAGTAGATTGTTTTGAATTTTGAAGTACGGTACAAGTTTCAGAATTTTCTTTCAGAGGAAATCTAATAAATAAATTTTTAAAAAAGTTTTTGGGGCCCCTCCAGCAGTTGGGGTGCCTGGGGCAAAGTGCCCCAGTTGCCCCCCCCCCCCCCCTCTGGGCGGGACAAAATTTATTACTACACTTACCCATTATAAATTACTTTGTAGAAGCATAATAAATGATTTTTAACTTGAAAAAAATAATTTTGGTACTAATAATCTACAGAAATATATATATTTTTTACAATAACACAGTCAGTATTACAATAACGAGATTTGCTCAAATAAAGGGCCACCGTTCCCTTAAGGGGTATTCTCTATAAGGTTGATTGTAAAACATCGTGATTAAAAAATGTGAATTACCATTACTTCGGAACAGAATTAAAGATAAGACTGAGAAACCCAACACCAATGATTTTATAAATTACATCCCTCTCTGTATGTACTATTTTTCAATATTAAGATATCTACACTTTATCATTACATCAAATAAGAAATTATTGGGGAAAGTTTTTTTCACTTAAAAAATGGAGTAAAAATTCAGCAAGTACTAAAATATAGCATGGATTACATCACTCTATGTATGTACTATTGTTCACAATTCAGGTATCTACACTTAATCATATCAAATAATAAACTGTTGGGAAAATTTCTTCACTTATAAAATGGAGCAAAAATTCAGCAAGAACTGAATAAAGTGTAGAAAATTAACTATTCCTGTCTGTCGGTTGCTATGCCGGTGATGGTTAAGCCTAACCTCGCGATCATTTATGTTCTCTCTTTCACACCTCTCTCTTAATGAAATATTTCTTCTTTGCTGTCTTTCTTGAGACTGTTCCTAATTTTCACTTGATTGTGCAGCTCACTTTCGAGCAGTCTTGATTTCAGTGCGTAAATCCATGTTGACACACGGTTGCAAATTGCGGACGGCTGCTAATGTTCACATCTGGTAGTTGCAGCCGTTGCCATTCGGAGTGTAGAAATATCGTCGATTTTTGTGCCGCATACCTACGCGTTTTATATATATAGATTATAATTCATATTAATTATTATAATATTGCAAATAATAATTATTTATAATTCCACTATAAATTGAACATGGAGATTACATTTTTGCCCTCAAATAAAAGAAGTTGAAAATGTGACTTACACCACTTTGTCTTTCACTGCCTCATATATAAGTATCTGTAAATAATTGCTGTGTCTATGTGAAGTAGGACCATAGGCGTAGCGTGCTTCTGACTTTTGGGGGGCCATGAATTGAATTCAGTTAGAGCCCTCCTCAGCACATTGACTGCTGGATGGTCCTTAAAATATGAAATATTATGATTTTTTAAAAATTGAATATCAATAGAATTGATGTTTGAGTAGTATTCAAACATTATACAATGAGAAAAACAAATATAATACAGGTAGCCCTCCTACAGCATGGCATCTTACAACACGGTTTCGCTCTAACACGATAAGATAAATTGCGGGAACCCTCGTATAACACTGCAACCTGTGACACGGTTTCGCTCTAACATGATTAAAAAATATCGAAAACCTTAGTAGAACACTGTACTTCTATAGCACTGGATAAGATGATTTTTGTTTAATACATTTAAAAACTAAATTACCTTAAAATAATGATGGGAAGGAATAATGAACTATAGTGGCTTTACATGAAAATGTATAAACAAATTGTAATTTATTCATTTATAACTCTATAAAATTGCAAGAGGGCCTAGGCTTAGCTGAAAATCTTGAATAATTTTTCCCGAATGCAGACCCTTCTGCTGAAAGAAGCCGAAAATTCAAAAGGGAGCTGCAAAATTGTCTGTCTCCATACCGTGAATCTACAATGACCTTGTAGGAACCAGCAAATAAACCAAAATTACAGATTTTTTAAAGAGGATAGAAGGTGCAAAAAATCTAAATGAAGAAAAAGGATCTGAAAGTGAAGGTGATATTGTACAATCGAAAAAACGTTCTCGTTTGATTGTACTAAGCAGTGATGAGGATGAAATTTATTAAATTAAGGTCACATTAAATGAAAATATTTTTTTTGTTTCTTTTCATTTTGTGTTATACATACATTTATATTTTTAATAAAAATTTAGTTGCTTATATGGAATTTTAAAAAAAATGTTTGTTTTTAATAAGTTTTCAGAACATAACCTCCCTTTTTTGAACTGTCTCTGGGTTTCATATCACACGGTTTCACACAACACGGCATTTTCTAGGAACCTATTTACCGTGTTATAGGAGGGTTACCTGTATACATAAAATGAGAAAAAAGTATATCATTGAATTTTTGTTATGGATCCTATCATTGTTAAAAAACTATGTTAAGGCTAAAGACATAATCGGAATCTTCAGTTTCACTGTTTGAAAAAGAGGAAAAAATCCAACTTTCTTAAAAGTTTTCTACAATTTTCTGATTTTAACTGAACTTCTATTAACGTTTTAATTTATTTTGAGTTAAGTTGGGGGAGCATTGCTGAAAATCATATAAGCCAAATCAAATTGTTCTTGTTAATTTGCATTTTAAGTATGTTTTATAAATTCATATTCTGTAGTGGGATGTAATGTTTGTCGATGTATTTATACAGAATTTTGTTAATTTTAGGGTATCGATATCAATGCTAAGCTTCTGAGCATATTTAAGTCCACACTTGAAAAGGACATTCGATCATTGCTGCAAAAGGAATTGCGTGAACGAAATTTGCTAAATGAAAGTGATACAAGCCTTTTAAATTTTGTTTCCCTTATTGAAAAGCTATACCCATGTACGTCTTTTGAACATGCTCGACTTTTACTGGACGAAAAAAGGTAATATTTAATTTTAACTAAATTGTTTAAAAAATTTAGTGATAGCTGTGAAAATACATTATATAAGTTTAAAGTACTCGCAAGTATATAAAAAAAAATTCAGGTAGTCTCTTCTAATGAAACTACCGTGGGTTATTAACGTAGGATTACTTATTGTTGCTTACCTCTTTTGTATGTATGTATGTGTTATTATATATGTATCTATATACAGTCGAACCTCCATATATCGAAGTAGCAAATTGGCGGAAAAAAATTCAATGTATAGAATTTATCTTAGTTTTATCATAATTCTCCTAAAACATTAAAATTAAAGCTAATTTTCGTATATGAAATTCCATTTCTAATTTATATGCGAATCATATTAAATGAAAGTTAATAACTAAAAAATGAATTAATATGAAAGATTTATTGAGTACTACATAAATTTAAAAAACAATAATCCAGACAGTGGTTACAATAATCACAGTTACATTCTTTTAAAAAAAACTACGAATATCTTGCTGAACAGCCAGTTTTGTGAAAAGTTCATCAAAGAAATGTTCGCATTTATTCAGTCCACTAAAAACTTCATCAGGGACATTTTCCACGAATTGAAGTCCACGACGTATTGTTTCAAATGCCAAAAATTGGGAGATTTTATTCTAAAGAGGAATAAAATCTCCCAATATGTCTTGAAAAAAAATTTCGATATATAGAGATTTTTTCTATATATAGAAACAGTTTTTCTATGTAATGAACATGGAGATTTGCTAAGATTTTGATATATAGAAAATTTCGATATGGGGAAGTTTGATATATGGAGGTTCGACTGTATATGTATGTCAAAATTTTGATGTATTTTGGTACTTTTCTGTTTAACTGTTTACTGCTTGCCCAAGTGATATAGACTGGGTTTGGTGCGCTGCCAAAATTATAACTCCCAATGCAGGACATGTGAAATTTTGCTTTCTGGAGGACCATTATGGAGGAACGTAATCCTACGTTAAAACAAGATGAAAAGATAACTTAGGCCCATAATCATGCGAAAGACATGCTACTTGTTTCAGACTCACTAATGTTGTTAGCTCTCTGTCAGGTAAGAGAGTATTTGGTGGGAATGTCACAAAGAATAAATTGCATTTGCAAGTTGTTGGCATATTTGTCTGTATGCTTAAACATTTTCATGATTCGACTAATTGCAATTCTCATTCATCCTTTGTGACATTCTTGTCTTATGTTTTCTTGCCTTGCAAAGGGATCTATGAGTTCATCCGAAACTAGTTGCAAATTTTTATATTAATTTAAGAAGCTTTGTCCTAGTTGTTGTTGTTGCTTATGCCACTTGACTGACAGCAACATCAGATCAAGTCCTGAAGGCTATGGGCTGGACAATGGCCGAATGGCTAGGGTGCTGTCATTCGGTACCGAAGTCTGTGGGTTCGAATCCCACTCTTGGCATGGACGTTTGTATTCAGAATTAATATGAAAGATTCGGAATCAGCTTTAAGCTGTGGGTCCCGGTCTAATTAGCCCCCGTGTAGCAAAAATTGACCATAACGCTCCAAACCAAACCAAACCAAACCAAACCTGAAGGCTATGGGCGATGAAGGTGCAGCTCCTGTTTTGAATTCGCACCACAAGAGTCGGAGTCCCACTTGGCTAAATGACCAGTCCTGTCATTTTGAACCAAGTCAAGTGACAAGACCAGAACACTTGACCCTGCACCTCCAGAGGTCAATTTGAGAACTTGGAGGACTTTGCAGCCATGCCCAGCCACCATTAGTGAACATGGTGGTGGATTTGCAGCAACAAGCATCGAACCAGGGACATTCAGATCACTGGCCCGCTGCATTTGCCAACTTGGCCACCATGCCCCCTCCTCATTGTACATGAGATTATGTTCAGTCTATTGATAAATGGTCTTTATTAAACTTTTCTCAGTATTTTAAGTTGTTACATGCATTCCAAAGATGTAATGAATTTGGTTAGTAGAATGCATCAAATACTTCTTTTATTTCTTTTTCTAATGAATAATTAGGACTTTTTTTGTTTAGTCGAACTTTTTTTTTTGGTTTGTTTGCTTTTTCCAAATTTAAAGATTTTGGTCCATAAGTAAACCAGATTCCACTTTTATGTCTCTTCATAAAAATCGGATTTGATATTACCTGTAGAATCAACAGGAATTTTATAGGGTTAAGGGGGAGGAATTAGGGAAAAAAAAAAGGAACTTGTTGAACAAGGAATTTTTCATTATAAAGTAATTTAATATCAGTGAACTTCACCCTAGAACCTCTCTTATTTTTAATTGATAAAAGGTCTGGTAGAGAGGATTTAGAAAAATATGTCCTCAGTTTTTCAGCAAGTCACAACACAGCTGAGTTGTCAATAAAGACCCCCAATCCTTCTCATGGATAATTTCGTTAGTAATAGTTTTCCTCGCTAGATAAATTTAACAGTTTGTAATTTCAGTCGAACCCTGTTATAACGAACTTCAAGGGACCAAAGGTTTTGTTCGCTATATCTGGTGCTTCGCTATGTATGAACTGTTAAGAAAAATGTTAGAGTTCACAAAATGTATAACTCCTTAGTTGCTGTGTTATTCAATAATGGTGTATTAAGAAAATGATAAAATCTGTTAAAAATTATCATTAATGAATTAAATTGACTAAAATTGATTACATTAAATTGACACAATACTAATTAAATTAACTAAAAATAAAGACAAATGGAAATAAATTCATTTTACCTTCAGTTGTTGCTCACTGTTTTGATACAGAAATAATTGGTAATCTTCTGCTGATGCCATGCCGATTTCAAAAACATTTTACGAATTTCTTTGTCCAATACATCAAATGACTCAATTTTTCTTCCACTGTTTGTGTGAACAAACACTTGTATAATTAATAAGTGTGTCACATGTCTCTGCTGTAGCATCTGAGATGGTGCGGATTTCGTCATTGATGTGCTCCTCTTCATCAGCATCAGATGCAGAATCTTCAATTTCAGAATGATTGATTTTAATTTCTTCCTCAATATTTTCATCAGTTAGATTTTCACATGTAATGACCTCATCATCACGTTTCGAACAACTGCATGTCACCATCTGAGAATGATGAAATTTTGTGCTTTTCTATCCACATCGTGATGGGTAAATCTTCGTCTTCTTCCTCAACATTCTTTGCATCTTTATTCGTTGTATCTTCAACATTCTTAAAAAGTTTAAAAAGTTAGTAGTTAACTGAAAAAATAGTTCATTATAGCCGATTCTTAAGATTCCAAATGTTGACTATAAAAGGATAAATTAGTATTAAATACAATAGGAAAATGGCGGGACCAAAATTTTCGTTCCATTATATACCAGGTTCGATATAACAGGGTTTGACTGTAATTTAATTGATCTGTACTCAACTGGAGGAGTACTCAGTTGAAGTAAGTCTGAACCTGCGTTTGCTAAATCATCAGCCATCTTGTTCTAGTAGATCCCCCAATGACTGAGGATCCACTCATCTTAAGTTTCAAGTATTATTTATAACTAGAAGGTAACCCGCCATTTTGACGTCATAATACTAATAATGATGTCATAATGGAAAAAGTATATGAAAGTTAAAAAATATCCCGAATTATCTAACAATATTGCATTTAATCTACACCTTGTAAAAGCAAACCCTTTCATTATTTTTTATTTATTTAGTTTTTCATGTGATTGGAATAGTAGACTGCCATCCAACCCGTCATTTTGACGTCATAATGCTAATAATGGCGTCATAATGGAAAAAGTATATGAAAGTTAAAAAATATCTCGAATTATCTAACAATATTGCATTTAATCCACACCTTGTAAAAGCAAACCCTTTCATTATTTTTCATTTATTTAGTTTTTCATGCAATTGGAGTAGTAGACTGCCATCCAGTTTTTTACAACTCACTATGCGATATGAATACTTGAGCTACTTGATTCATTCACATTCAAGTTTGTTTACTTTCAGAATTCATCGCAAAAGTAAACAGATTTTTAAAAACTGTTAAATATACAGCTGAAAGCATCCAATTTTTTTTAGTTCTGAATGTTTTATAGAAAAATAGGCTGAACAAACGTGATTTGATGGAGAAGATATTAGATTTTAGGTAAGAAAAAATTCCGATCCATATCTGAAATTGAAAATAAGCCTAACTGGCTGTTTGTTTATTGAGGGCTTCAATTGAAAGAGGAATACAGCCCGGAAATGTTATACAGAGACAATGGCTATTATATATATAATATGTTCAAGTAATTTCAATCCTATAGCATATGTGCCAAGTGTTCCGTAAAAAACGTATTCGTTCCATTTTTTAAGCTTTGTTACAAAAATACGTTTTCAAGCAAAAATGTCCCATATTTTTACTTCCGCAGTACCATTGCTTTTTTCACCCTATATCGCGTTTTCGAGATTTCCCCCCTGGCAGCTTATACTATACAAAAACTTCCTGGACAGCAAACAGCTTCTACAACATTAGAAAGAAGAAGAAAGTCAACATCATGTTCTTCACCTAAACTAATAAAAAAAGTAAAATCAACCTCATTTGCTTCACCAATACCAGTAAAAAAATTTAAATTAATGTCAAGTGCTTCACCCAACGCTGAAAAACGGTTAAAACCAACCTCATGTGCTTCTCAAAAATCAGCAAAAAAAGTAAAATCACTTGCAGGGTCATCATCATCTATCAATAATAAACGCATATTGCAGCGGGAAGAAATAATTTTTCTTATATTAAGCTCAAATCTTGATCATGCTTTAGCATTTTTTGTGAAAAATGTGATTGTCATTTATGAAACATATAATGTGATGTTTCAAAGTGAAGAGCTGAAAATTCACAAGATGAGAAGAAAGTTATAAAAATTTTTTTAATTGTTGGTGAGATTTGGGAAAATATGTGTCATAACTAGCTCTAAATGTGTATTTAATGTGAAATTTGGTGTATTTAAAAATCAGAAGGATGATAAAGATTTAGTTATAGGATCCAAAACATCAGAATTTGTCAAAGAATTGTCTGAAAGCGAACTTTTACAGTTCTAATCTTGTGTTAGAAAATATTATACAACATCTTGTTGCTCTTTTTTATTTTTTTTTATTCCGTCGCACGATGTGTTCCTTATTTTTTCTTGGGAGGTGGACAGCTATGCTATAGTCCTAAATAAATGCTATTCCGGCACTGAACTCTGACTTGTATTCCTATTGTGCATGCCATTTTGTAAAACTGGTTCATTATATTTGAAATAAAAAAGAATTATTTGCTTGTATGTGAAACTCTTACAGTTATTTTCTTTAATTTCTAGTGTCGTTTCTGTCAATGAAATGAACTGTGCTGCTCCCTATAGTGAAGCCAAATTACCTGTTGGGGATATTGAGCTTTTCAATCAAGATAATAGTGAAAGTGGCGCTTATTGCCGTATTGTTTTGAACTGGGTGGCAACATGGGATGATGATATCAAAAGTAGAATATTGGCTCCTCACTTTTTAAAAAATTCCCCGGTATTAGATTATTTCAGTAAGGAAGGTAAGCAAAATGTTTTTACTAGTTTAAAATAATTTTTTATTAGTCATTGGATCAAGTCACTTCATAGATATTTGAAATGTCTAATTCAAGGATTCCCAACGGGGTACAGGTCAACCCCTTGAGGGGTTGATGGAAGTTTATTCCAGGGGTCTATTGGGGGTTGATGATAAATTTTTCTGTTTTGAAATTTAATTAAATTTTTTAGGAATCTAATTATTAGATAATAATACCCGTTTTAATATATATAAGTATAGATTTGCATGGAGCGGAGTGATCCACCCATCTAAAGTCGACTGTCATGATGCTTTAGCATATGTATCAAAGAAAATTATATTATAACTAGCTGAAAACCCGCACTTTGCTATGGAATACATTCAAATTAAATACAACGGTCAATGTATGCAAGTAATGGCAAAAAAAAATTAAATATATATATAATAAATGCGACGATCAATGTATACAATTGATGTAATATATATATATATATATATTTGTAAAAAAATCGTAAGGGATATTTATTTTTTTTGGGATAAAATCCAATCGTCTGCTGCATTAGAAAGAAAAATAGTATTTTTTTTGTCTATTTAGTTGTTATGCACTTGACGATAAATTTATTTAAAGTACCAGATAAAGAAATCATGTGATCAACATTTAATAAATTAAATTCTAAAAACTAATCTTTAAAAATTCACCAAAATTCAGAAAATCGAGGTAAAGTTTCGAAAATGATTTCATTTTAAAGGAATGTTTACGATCTTTCTCGTGATATAAGTTTTATAAACCTCGGATTATTATTTTAAATGCAAACATAAAAAAAATTTACAAAAACAGCTTAAAAATTTAATTTTAAAAAATGTAAGAAGAATTTTTCAAAAATCTTCGTTAGTGCACCCCTACACTATAAGAAGAGTCGCCATGCAAAATTTCAGCCCTTTAGGTCCAGTGGTTTAATCTGTGTGTTGTATGTCAGTGAGTCAGTTACGGAACTGTTTTATATATATAGATTACATATAAGTCAGTAAAATATATATTTATATTCATTATGTTAGTTATTGTGACTATATGATGATAAGCAATTTCAGGCCAAACATTAAAAATATTGTATCAATGCATCAAGCACAACCACCACATTAATTGAAATCAATCTTATACGCAATTACAATCTGTGTTTCTGAAATCTTGTTTATATTTGCGAAATTAAAAATGAAATCAGTACAAAAATAATAAAACATACACCTAATGAATCCCTTTTTCTAATTTTTTGTTCCTATTTTTAGCCAAATTGTTATCTTTAAGTGATTTATGTGCAATTATTAGTATTATAATTATGTTGTATACTATATATTATAGAGAAAAATGTGAATGGGTCAATGAAAAAAATCATTCTTTTAAAAGAGATCGATGTAGGAAAAAGGTTGGGAACCCCTGGTCTAATACATTTGTAAAACATTCAAATTCTTATGTGGCCCTTGGAAAATTCCAGAACTCCAGATTCGTCAAGAAATATTTCCATTATCCCAAAATATTTTACTAGCTGATGTGCGTATCTATTATTACATCCTCTTCAATATTTAACTTTCTTCATCCATTTGTTGCTTATTTCAGGGACTTCTGTTGAAATCAATCCTATGTCACTGTGGTATTATTTGCTGGAGAATGGCAGCCTTCCATATCTTACCAACTGGATAGATACTTGGCTACAGTCTGATAATAATTCAGACTGTTCATCCATTTTTAAAAATTGGCAAATAACTGAAGACATGATAAATGCTATTCCTGAGAGAGCAACTTTGTATATTTCTGAAATACTTTTGAATATGCTAGCCAGGTATTGATTTTTGTTTATTTATTTCATTATGTTCAGAAATAACAGCATGTTCATCTGCTGTTTTTAACTTACATTTGCTCTCATTATGCTTCTAGAGTAGAGACAGATAATATGTTTGGGAATTATTCTAGAATTAGCCGCTGTGTGACCACCATGGTCGCTGTTAGTTTTATATTTTCTTTTGCAAAACAACTCAACTGAAAGTAACATATGTAAGGAATGTTACCATTGCGTGTCATCATAAGTATACGTTGTTAACCCCTTAATGATTGCATAATTTTCAATAAAATGGCAATAAAAGTGCCTATTTTTTTCGGAGGATTCCATTTATTTTTTGATCTGTCATATCTAGTTTAAAATAAACCATCCCCAATTTCATTATAAATAGTCTGGTGCTACCATGTGGTATGTAAAATAAGAAATAAAATTTTTTCAGGGTAAATGAAATATATTGTTTTAATCTGTTTGGTGCGTTACTTTTGGACACTCCAGCCTGGTCATATCATGGGCACGAGAAATAGAAGGCAAAAACTCACCCCGTGAATTTCATGGGAGCAAGAAGGAAGGGGTTAAGGGGTATTTTCTAAAAGGCTGATTCTAAAGCATGATTAAAAAAATGGGAATTTCCATTACTGCAGAACAGAGTTAAAGATAAGACTGAGAAACCCAACACCAATGATTTTTAAAATGACATCCCTCTCTGTATGTAATATTTTTCAAAGTTAAGATATCTACACTTTATCATTACATCAAATAAGAAATTGTCGAGGAAAGTTTTTTTTCACTTAAAAATAGAGTAAAAATTCAGCAAGTTCTAAAATATAGTGTGGATTACATCACTCCCTGTATGTACTATTGTTCACAATTTAGATATCTACACTTAATCATATCAAATAACAAATTGTAATAATTTGTAATGGATCAAGCTGTTTGATGCCCCGTTTGATCTCATCCCACAAATTCTCAATTAGATTGACATCTGGTGATTGTGCAGGCCAACGAAGCAAAGCAAATGGTCCGTCATGCTCTTCAAACCATCTAAGGACAGTGCCAACTTTATGACAAGGAGCATTGTCCTGTTGGAAGTATCCATCCCCGGCAGGGTACACCATTAACATAACAGGCTTCACTTGATCTGTGATAACACTTAAATACCCTTGGACATTGAGACATTGTTTCACAGGAATCAAAGGACCCATACAATTACAAGAAAACATCCAAACCATAATATTGCCTCCACCAGCTTGAAGTGTTGTGGCAATGCAATTGGGGTCCATGCTTTTGTGCTGTTTTCTCCATATTCACACCCGGCCATCTGTATGGTGTAGTTGAAAACTCGATTCATCGGACCACATGACCCTTTTCCTGTCATCTACTGTCCAATCCTTGTGCTCCTCTGCGAACTGGAGACGTCTGCTCTTGTTCAAGGCAGACAGTAGAGGCTTTCAAATAGGTCATTGGCTTCCATAACCTATACGGTGTAATGTGTGGTGAACAGTTTATTCAGAGACATTCGCAGTTGCTCCTTGATTAAGATTCCCCACTATTTGACGTACTGTTGCTCTTCTGTTGGACTGGACAGCTCTAAAAGGTCTCCTTTCAGATCAAGCATTCAGTAACTTGTAATGACCACAAGCCTGAGGTTGAGACCCAGTTTTCTGCTTGGTAAGCCACTCTCTGTAAACATTAATAGCTGTTGCTCTCGAACACTTCACAAGTGCAGCCGTTTTGCTGATACTGGTTCCGACGCTTCGAGCACCTTTAATCACCCCACATTCAAACTCAGTTAAATCACATTTTTTGTCCATATCTTCACAATCAACACAATGCAATTGATGGTTCACTTGTCCTGCATTCCCTTTTTGTAGCTATCTCGCCCTCTAGTGGCAACACTGTTACGCAATAGCTCATTTGCATAAAACTGTCAGGTGGTCATAATAAAGTGACTGCTCAGTGTATATACATATATATATATATATATATACACATATTAACATATATATATACATATATATATTATATGCATACATACATATATATATACATATATATATTATATGCATACATACATATATATATATATATATATATATATATATATATATATATATATATATATATATATAAAAGAGCTTGTCTGTTTGTTTGTCCGCTATAGAATCATAGACTGTTTCACCAACTGGGACCAAATTCGGCACAGTTAATGTTTAAGACCCGAGAAACTTAAATCAGGAAAAACAAAATCTAGGGCTCAATTAGTTTTTTAAAAATTCATTTTTTAATGATTTTTGTGCCACTAAGCGCACCTTTTAAATGTGGATACAGCCCCTTCACCACAACCAGTCAAATTCGATACGTGGGGGAAAAGAGGTTTGTTCGGAGGGGTGATCTGGGGGTGGTTTGTTAGTTGGTATGGGGGTGACGGGGGGAGGGCAAAATGTTTATTTTATTTTTCTTATGTTTAGTGGATTCGTGAATCTAAAAAGGTTGAGAACCACTGCTTTAGACAATTTTAGACAATGGCGTTCAAACTAATAGAACTTAATAAAATTTGAAAATAAAAGGAAGAAAAAAAAAGAAAAATTAAGTTTGTCCCATTGCAGTTTTTGGAAGCCTTCTGTTGATCTAAATATATTAATTGTTTGAGGATCATAAAATGAGAAGAAGTTTAAGAGTTCTACAGGTTTTTTCCCCTAAGTTCGCGAAACAGAGTTAACATACGATATGTATTTGAATTATTTATTCCGTGAAATCATATAAGATAAATCTTTTAGAGTTTTGGGGTATTTTAAGCAGTGGGAGGAAACGCTCTTTAAACAGAGAAACATAACGACACATAACTTTCATTCCGAACTGTTAGTCCATTAGTTATATTAAGGCATAAGAAAAATTAATAAAATTATTTTTAAAGAATGATTGCCGGGTAGATATATAGATATAAAATTTTTCATGCTTTCCATCAAAAAAATACTGGGTATATCATGTAAGTAGAAACGCTCTAAGCGCATTCTGTCTGGCCAGATGAACATGAAGAGCAGGGGGTGCAGCCCAGTATTTTTTTGATGGAATGCATGAAAAATTTTATATCTATATATCTACCCGGGCAATAATACTAGTATATATATATATATATATATATATATATATATATATATATATATATATATAATCTCAGTAAAATTTCAAAGAATGAAAATTTTTCGTTCCAAGATGGATCTATTCAGGAGTAAAAAAAACATCTATCCTTGCGATTTAATCAGAATTGGAACTTTATCTTAGCGATCCCTTTTTTTTTGGGGGGGGGGGATTCGAATTCGGAGAGAAATCGTCTTACCCTTCCTATTTCTATTCTGCTCAGAAAGATTTAAATAGGAGCAAAAAGGATACATTCCTGTGATAGATATCTTTAAGCTCTGGCTGAAGATACTCGAATAGTCTTTAATTCTTAAATGTATACAAGACATTTTTGGTGTGCTGAAATTTTAGGAATTTGGTTTGGTGAAAAGCAAAGCATTTATGAAAAAGTTAAGAGTTCCTACTTTATTTGAATAAGGTATACTGCCTTGATATTGTACTTTGTACACCAGGGGTGTCACACTCAAAGGCTACCTTGGGCCAAACAAACAAGGTTTAACTATAGGTGGGCCGCAAAAAAAATCAATATTAATAAAAACGTAGGTTTATTTACCTAATTACAGTATATTCAACATAAATATATGCATTTTGTTTAATAATAGCAAAAAAGAGTATCATTAAAAAAACATTTAGTGAATTCATCCTATCTTATTATAATTCTGTGTCGGTTATTTTATTATATATTGTGTGCCAATATATTGGCCGGGCTGCAAAAATGTTCATCGTGGGCCGCGAGTTTGACACCCCTGTTGTATACCATAATAAGTATCACAAACTATAATTAAAAAGAAATGAATTGATTTTTTTCAGACATGGCATTTTTTGTGAAGAAGAACTGGAAGAGATTTCTTTATTTTTGACTCGGATAGGTAGATCTCAGTGTGATATTAATGATATGAGTATCTTTTCATCAAAGAAAGCATCCATTACATTTTCGGACCTAATGCATCGATTAGTGCACTACTGTCTAAAGCATCAGTTGGTTCATCTCTTATTTTCTTTACTCTCAAATAACTATTCAAAGTAAGTGTTTTATGTATCTTTCTAACTGTAACCATTACTGTATTTGGCATTATATATATCTGTAATGATTCATGTTACCCAGATTTCTTACCTATAATCTGCAGTGACACACAATTTGCTATCATATGTTTTTCTGTTAAGATATTTTCTAATATTGTTTTTAGACAATTATGCCCCTGATCACTTACTTTCTTTGGATATACACTTGACTCATTTTACTTTTGTAGCCTTGTATACTTGAGGTAAAGTCATAATTTGGTATCATCCTATTTATATTTAAACTTATTTTTAGGTTTCCTACATGGCCTTCATGCAGTTTGTGTGATGTTCCTCTCTTGAATTTGACTAAGGCATTTTATTTATGGTCACAGAACCATGATGGTAAGTTGTCAAAAATATTTTTTTGTATTTCTATGGTAGTTTTATGCAATATGAATAATTTGAAAATTTTGCATGATTGAATATACAGTATAATTCAATTTTTTAAAAAATTTGTTGAATATAACATTTTTTTAAAAAGTGTAACAACTCATGTATTATTTATTTTTCTCTTTAAAAATTGGTTGCCATAAAATAAAGACTTGTTATTTTTAACATACTTTTCATAAATGAATGAAAAAAGAAGGTGAACACTGAGGTTTTAAATTTAGCAAGAATTTTGTATAAAAACTTAAATGTGTTTGAAGAGTTTATTGCTTTCTTTACTAGTTTTAACCAGGGCTTGGAATGGATATGAACCAAAATAAAAAGTTCCGATTGAATTGGTTCAAGTGGAATTTTTAAAATTTATTTATGCATGTTAAATCATTATTTAAGGATTGATTTAATTTTGTTCTTAACATAGGCATAGCATGCTTCTAACTTTTCTTTTAGGGGGGGGGGGGGCACAAATTGAATTCAGTTAGGGCCCTCCTCAGCACAGTGACTGCTGGACGGCTTTTAAAATATGAAATATTATGATTTTTTTTAATTGAATAACAATAGAATTGATGTTTGAGTAATATTCAAAAGTTATACAATGAGACAAATAAACATAATATAAATAAAATGAGGAAAAAATATAGCATCGAATTTTTGTTATGGATCATATCACTGTTAAAAACTACGTTAAGGCTAAAGACATAATCGGAATCTTCAGTTTCACAGTTTGAAAAAGCTAACTTTCTTAAAAGTTTTCTACAATTTTTCAATTTTGATTTTAACTGAACTTCTATTAACTTTTAAATATATTTCAAGTTAAGTTAGGGGGACACATGCCCCCCCTGACGCTACACCAATGTCTCTTAAAGATTTTTATCATTCCAGATATGTATTCGACCCGGAGCCATTCGTTTGCTGCCAATAGGAATATGTACAAAGCCAGATTTATAAATATATGTATATTTTAAATTGGAATTAAATTTCAAGGAACAAAATTTTTTCATTCCAAGCCATATGTAATTACAAGGAGTAAAAAAATATCTATCCATGGGAACTTTATCCTAGAGATCACTTTTTTTTTTTACCGGTTCAACCAGAAATTGTTTCACCCTTCCTGTTTCTATTTGGCTCATAGAGATTTAATTAGGAGCAAAAAGAATACGTTCCTCTGATAGATATCTTCAAGTCTTGGTTTTAACTGTCGTATATTTTGCCCATTTTTTCATTGCTGTCCTTAACCTTTTCCTTATGGGGTGGGATAGCATGTATTGCAAGAATACAGGCCCAAGAATGATGGTTTGGTTTGGAGCGCTACGGTCAACTTTTTGCTACACGAGGGCTAATTAGACCGGGACCTACTGCTTAAAGCCGATTCCGAACGGCTACAAATGTCCATGTCAAGAGTGGGATTCGAACCCACAGACTCTGGTACCGAATGCCAGCGCCCTAGCCATTCGGCCATCGTCCGGCAAAAGAATGAATATATATATATATATATATATATATATATATATATATATATATATATATATATATATATATATATATATACAAGGTGTTTCAGCACAGCGGTTACAAACTTTCAGGAGATATAGTGTACACCTAGACGATGGGAAATCACATAGCAATGCACAGTCGGAAATGCTTTCCTGGCACGGTAGTGACGACTAAAAACACAAGTGTCTATTGGACCACCCAGAATTTAATTTTTTATTTTTCAAGGTCAAATGAGT
Organism: Dolomedes plantarius; assembly: GCA_907164885.2. Classification (NCBI taxonomy): domain Eukaryota; kingdom Metazoa; phylum Arthropoda; class Arachnida; order Araneae; family Dolomedidae; genus Dolomedes; species Dolomedes plantarius. The sequence continues at coordinate 156,743,574 of OU015499.1, forward strand.
CAAGGTCATTTTATGAAAGAGGAGATCGAATACATAGTCCTTTGGTACAAACCGCATCCCTCTACGACAATTACGGGCCGAGTTATTACAGTTTGAATTTAAATACAGGGCAACCACCAAACTTGGAAATTTCAAAATGCTCCTGAAGTATTGCTATGTGATTTCCCATTGTCTAGGTATACTCTTTTTCACCTGAAAGTTTGTAATCACTGTGCTTAAACACCCTGTATATATATACATAAAGCCCCTTTAATGGCCATTCTTAAAAGGGGTTATGAAATTTCTCTTCATAAAGAGGGAATCTGAAATATGGGCCCCATAAGCTAAAGGTTAAGAGAAAGAGAAAAAAATTCAAACTTCCAAACTTTAAAATATTTTGTTCAGTATTTATCTGAACCTCAGGTTTTGTATATTTTATTTATACTGTCCATTTTTTTTCTATTAATTCTAATAATTTTGTAATCATTTCAGATTCTCAGTTAGCTTATGATGCGATAGCTGGAACTGCTCAACATATTTACAAGCTAAAAAATTCTTCTCCCGCAGAATTACTCTCCGAATTGCCTATAGATTTATGTTTGACTATTTTTCTTTTTAAAAGTCAGCCATTAAATGAAACTATCAATGAGGCTGTTAAAAATTCAGAAATTTTAGAACAACGTATTAAAGAAAAATTTCTTTCTTATCCTCTCTTGTATAATAATTTGTTCAAAAGTTCAGCGGAAAGGTCTCAACCAGATGTTACTGTTTATGAATTGTTAAAGGTGAGTAAAATTAGATTATTTTCATTTCCTGCTCAATTAAATGAAATAATGGTATAGGAACTAATGCTAAATTTTTTTACTTTGCTTATTTTTTAAATAGTAGTCATTTTATTCTTGTATTTATGAAAACAATGTGGCTGTTACAAAATACATAGGTTTTCCAATATGGAATGATATTTTTATCAAGTTAATTTATTGCACATAACCAGCATTCTTGTGGTCTATTTTAAAGTAGTCATCATCAACTTTAATATATTTGTTCAGTTATTTTTCTCTAATCTTATATATAAGTAGGGGTACGTAAATTTCGTATAAAAAAAGTCGAAATTCTGAAAAAAAAAATTACAATATATAAAATTTTGCATTTATTCGCAACTCAGATTCAAATCCTAGTTTAGGTATGATCATTCTTGTGCTGTTCCCTCATAGGGAGCAATGCTGGTTCACCAATAGGGTGCTTCCGCAATGCAATTCAGTAAAAAATCTCAGTGTGTATAGTGAATGTCCTCAGAATGAGTGCCTGTTGCTTTGGACACTCAGCAGTCAGATTCAAATCCTGGTTTAGGTATGATCATTCTTGTGCTGTTCCCTCATAGGGAACAATGCTTATTCACCAATAGGGTGCTCTCGCAATGAAGAATTCAGCAAAAAATGTCAGTGTGTATAGGTGAATATCCTCAGAATGAGTGCCTGTTGCTTTGGAAGAAAAGTACAAGTATAAAATCGTTAAGTGAAGTAATGTACTATCAGAATATACTTGTTGAAACATTTGTTTTGGAGACTGTTTTTATTACCATTAATCAGTTTTCTTTTTCTCTATAATGCATCTCTTACATTGCTTCCATTTTCTTCATGAGGCAAAATGGCTGTGAGGCCTGATTGAAAGAGGAAACTTGAAATGTACATGTTTGTGGTGTCACCATGGTCTCAGGCAAATCTAAATATTTTCACTGATTCGCATATTTGCGAATACTAATTTTTGCTCAAGAAGAAGAAGCAACTTGTTAGGCATTTCTGTGTGTGCCTTATTTTGCTATAAAAAGGTGAACCCTGGTTCAGTAAGGCAGTTTTTCATCTCGTTTTTACTTTTTCCTGCAGAAAATCACTTAAGTTTCTTCTTTCCGAGTTGCGGAAGCTGTAATGTTTTTATTTGTTTAGTTTACAGTTTTTTTGACAATTAAACTACTGAAAGTTTAAGCTTGCATTGTTGAAGGGAATCATTTCTGAACACCTAATGACATGATGGTTTTATACTTCAGCAAACTTTTGCCCCCCCCCCCCCCCCCCCCCCCATATACTGGTAACTACCTCTGGGACTACAAGTTCCAGAATTAATTAATTTTTAAATAGTAGTATCAGACTCTTCAAATATACTGAGCAACTGCTCTAAAATTGAATTTCACAAAAAATTAGTCAACAGTATTTGGACTGAGTATAATTTTCGTGAATTATTACAGTTTTATTTAGTAATCTACTGAATAGTATGAAAATCTTTTTCTTTCATTTTACTTTTATTTTTTTTTTTTTTTTTTATTCTTGGTATGCTGATGTCAATTGCAATTGTTTGAAAAATTCTGGGTGCCCAATTTCGTATTAATTTTTTTTAGTTTAAAACTTTAAAAAATATATATTACTTTATTTTTTTTTATTAGGATAATACAATGTTTGATACAACTCAGCTCTTTGGATGGCAGTCTACCAATACTCTGAAAACTGAGGGTGAGAATAATTGTATTTCATTTATTTTCTCTGTTGATGAAGGAAATGTTTTTTTATAAAGAGTTTTATAATACCTTTGTTATCATTTTTAATTTTAACTCAAGTCCATTTTGTCTGTCCATCTGTAATTGGATGTTTCATCTAATTTTTTACATAAAGTACTAGCTGAATACCCATGCTTAACTACGGAGTAAATTCAAATTAAATACAACAGCAATGTATGCAATTAATGCCAAAAAAAACAAAAAAAATATATTTATAAAAAAAATCGTAATGGATATTTTTATAGATAAAATAATGTAAAAGAAAATATTCAAATTAAATCTAATAGAACATACTAAAGAGTATAGTACAGTTAATATAGTGTTGTTTTAGGAACATTTCTTTTATTTTAATATTATTTTGGATAATGTCCAATCGTCTGTCGCATTAGCAAGCTAAATATATATTTTTTTGTCAATTTATTTTGTTGTTATGCATGTGACGCAAAATTAGTTTAATGTATCACAAAAAGAGGAGAAACCATGGGATCGGCATTTAATAAATTAAATTCTAAAAATGAATTTTTAAAAATTCACCAAAAATCAGAAAATGGAGGTCAAGATTCAAAAAAGATAATTTAAAAGAAAAGCAAAATAATGTAAAAGAAAATATTCAAATTAAATCTAATGGAACATACTAAAGAATATAGTACAGTTAACATAGTACAGTTTGAGGACCATTTCTGTTACTGTATTTTAATATTTTTTTGGATAATGTCCAATCGTCTGCCACATTAGGAAAAAAATTGTCAACTTATTTCGTTGTTATGCGCGTTGCGCAAAATTAGTTTAAAGTATCAAAAAAAGAAAAGAAACCACGTGATCGGCATTTAATGAATTGAATTCTTAAAATGAATCTTTAAAAATTCGCTAGAAATCAGAAAATGGAGGCAAAAATTAGAAAAAGATTTCATTTTAAAGGAATTTTTATGATCTTTCTTGCAATATAAATTTTATAACCCTCAGATTATTATTTTAAATGCAAACTTAAAAGAATGTTACAAAAACAGCTTGAAAATGCAATTTAAAAAAATTTAAGAAGAATTTTTCCAAAATCTTTCTTAGTGCATCCCTACACTATAAGAAGAATCGCCATGCAAAATGTCAACCCTTTAGGTCCAGCAGTTTGGTCTGTGCGTTATCTGTCAATCAGTCAGTCAGTTACGGAACTGTTTTATATATAGAGAGAGATAGGGGAAGTATATATATATATATATATATATATTAATCTCTGAAAATTTGCCAAAGGAAAAAAAGGAGCTAAATCTTTATGAGAGATATTTTTTGTTCTGGCTTGGAACATTTCCTTAATGGGAATCTATGAATGGCTTCAGGCCGGATAAATATCCGTAACGATAAAAATCTTTAGGAGCAAAATCAAATTCATCCCAAAATAATGGTTCCATATGGATAAATAAATAAGAAATTTCACGGGAACCATTTCAACTGGAATTTTTCACTTTGTTTCATATCCATTTCAAGCCCTGGTCTATAGGTATTGTATAAACCATGATAGAAATGTGAAAGTAAGGCACATAATGATTAAAATTAACTAATTCAACAGAGCAAGATAATTATTACCTGGAAAAATATAGAAGAAAAAAAAATCACACACTTAGGACTCCAAGCACCATAATGCAAGATTCTGTAGCAGTAATGGCACTAAGCAATATATCGAGGTAACCTACTGGTCTCATCATCAGGAGGCCTAACCGAATCAGTTACCTCAAGGGGAAACTTTCTGAATAGGATGCAGGTCTAGCCAGAAGACATCCCAAGCCGAGATCCCCATTGAAACAGATAGAACCCATTGAACAGATGTTAATTTGTTCGACAGTCTATGCCCTCCTTATACGTTTTACTTCGTGTTGAATTATTTACATTATTTGCACATAGTGATTCTCATATTAAATACAAGTTTTATTTCCTAATAATGGAAAAGGCGATTGGTGTATGCTTATATTTTTATTGATTGTGAAAATACATTATACATGAAGGTAAGTTTACTTCATGTTGAATTATTTACATTATTTGCACATAGTGATTCTCATACTAAATACAAGTTTTATTTCCTAATAATGGAAGATGTGATTGATGTATGCTTATATTTTTATTGATTGTGAAAATACATTATATTTGAAGGTTAATTTAGAAAGATGCACTCATAGCAGGCACTACTGAAAAATTAAATGAATGTGTCCATTGAATAAATTCTAAAATTTTCTCTTTCTTTCTCTGTATAGCATAGCATATTTGTCAAAAAATAACTTACCCCACCTTAACCAATTTCTTAACTGTAAATTAAATTAAGATTTTTAGTTTCATATTAAATTGACAAACAGTTCAGCATTAATATATTACACTTATGTTGCAAAAAGAAAGCTCTTATTTATTTATTTGATGAGCATAAGATAAATGCTGTATAAAATGTAATACTAACCATGTAATAGTAGCTAATTTTTGCTATATTCACTTGACTCTATGAATGATTTTATGCATGCATGTGTAGATGTAGCTTTTTAAGACTAACGCCTTAAAAGCCAAATGCTTGGCATTTGCAAGTAAATGATTTTATACAATTTTAAAATGTGTTATATATATGTTCGAAGTAATTATTAGATTAAGATTTGACTAATTATTTTACAGATTCATTCAGTGAACTTCCACATTTTTCTCTGAAAAGTCTCTCAGACCAATATGGGTTAAAAAAAGAACTTAATTACTTGTACTATTTGCTTCAGAGGAGGCCAAACTATGCCTACTTAAAATACATCCAAGAAGAGGTTTCGACAAGTTCTGGGCTTTCTATTACTAGGTTGCTATACTACTTTCTTTCATTTAATTTTATGAAATTCCAATAAAAAAACATTTTAAGTTTTGTCAAGATCTGTACTTTGAATTATATTACTCAAGTAAGGTTTCATTTTAAATATGTTTTTAAAAATGGTAACAATATTCTGCTATTTAGTTAGTTTTATCCAATTCTAGATTTTCTATTTTGATAGAGTTCCTATAATATTTAAATTTTCTTAATAGAAGAGAGACTGAATTTCAGATCTTAAATTGTCTTTGGCTACTTTATGTAAAAGAGTAAATTTCCTTTTAAGTGAACTTGACCTTCAGTAGTTGCTTTTAATTTTTGTTAGATGTTTTACTAAAGATTGATGTTTTGAGATGTTGTTGTGTATTTTATGTAGACAGCTTCATCCAATTCATATTTCTCTAACTCATTTATAGTATATTATATTGTAGACTATACATTGCATAATGTATTTAAATTATATTGTCAATATAACACCATCTCAGAGCAAGTAATAGACTGTTTACTGAAATTGTTATATAATTAAGTCTTTTCACTTTAATTGATATAAAAAATCCATTTGGTAGAATTTATTTATTATTTATATTTTTATTTATTATTATAAAAAAAGTATATACACATATTTCACGCTCGGAATTCTTTCTCAAAACTAAATCGTCTGCTACGTTTCAATGTAACTTTCAGACTTTCTTAATTAGAATATACACGTATTTCATGATTGTAATTCTTTCTCAAAACTAAATCGTCTGCTATGGATGAGAACACATTCATTGAAAATGAATGACTTTCCATCTTTATATTTTCATTTTAAAAAGAAATATTCTGGTTTTGCCACGCATATGAAAATAATATACCGAATTCATTCTTGCATGTGCCAATATATGAATAAATCATGTTTTAAATTCATGTCTATTTATTTTTATGCAAATGTTATAATTTAATTGGCAACAATGAAATGTTACAATGGCTTTGTACAAAAATATCCATTGATACCATGCGAACTTGTTCTAAAATAATTCGGGAATGGAACATTGTAGCGGGATGAAAATAGTCACATTCATCCTGACTTTCCAAGCATATTAAACCGTGTAAATTTCATCAAGGTAGAGCTCACGGTTCTTGAGTTTTTGTGACTCTCATACACATGACGCATTTCCTGTTTCTGCTTTATATACAAGATACATCATTTAATCTCCTATTGATAATTTCTTTCATCTGTTTCAGAATTAAGTCGGCTTGCAGTGATGTGAGAGATTTTTGTCTGGAAAATTACAGAAATTCTGAAGTAGCGTTATCATGTATTTTGTTTATTGAACTAGCAGGTCAAGATTCCTTGGTATTACGGGCATGTTTAATTGCAGCTAATATATTGCATGAAAATAGGACTTCAGAAGGTGATGGAGAATTTCATAAAAGTTTGCCTGAAATATGTAAGATCTTATTCTATATTTCCCTTCCATGTCATATTATCACAGTCTTCTGTACAGTAATATAGCTATGTTTTTTCTAGCCATTCAGGAAACAGGACTAATAAATATTAATTATATACAGTCGAACCCCGTTATAGCGAACTTCAAGGGACCAAAGGTTTTGTTCGCTTTATCCGGTAGTTTGCTATATCCGAACCATTAAGAAAAATGTAACAGTTTACAAAATGTATAACTCATTAGTTACAATGTGTATTCAATAATGATGTATTAAAAAAATGATAAAATCTATTAAAAATGATCATTAATGAATTAATCGACTAAAATTGATTAAATTAAACTGACACAATGCTAATTAAATTATGTTCAATAGGAAAATGACGGGACCAAAATTTTCTTTCATTATATCCGTGCGTTCGTTATATACGGGGTTTGCTATAATGGGGTTCGACTGTAATGTGTATCTATAGCAGATGAATTAAATTTGTAATGACAGTAATTATTCAGCTTTGGCTCTTAATATAGAGATTATAAAAAGTGCTTCTTATTATATATGTATATAAATACCTATACATTATATATATGTACATATAACATTTGATATCAAGTTAGTGAGTCATATATCTCTTAAGGTTTTTTTTTAATAATAATATTGTTAAAATTTTGCTCCTATTTTAAAGTTTCACTGAACTTTATGATGAAATACGAAACTAATCTATTTCTTTAAGGGGTATCAAAAGATATAATACTCAAAAAGGTCTAATAAGGTATTCAAAATAAAGTCTGAAAAGATATTTTTTTAGTAGTATGAAAGAATACTGTGGAACCACCCATTACAGGGTGTAATAGATGGTCTATTATGGTATTCAGACACTACCCTTTAACCTAATTCCATGACATCTAACGAGTTTTGAATATCTATTTACCTTAAAGGTACTATAATGTATTATAATTATATAAGGCTATAATAGGAAATAGTGTGTCAAAACGAGTGAAACAAATCAGGAATTTTAAAACTTAAAATACACTATAAATATAATAATTGAAAATGTTCATTATAAATATGTTCATAGTGAATATTTTAAGGATTTTCTAATTCCTATATTGTATTAAGTTTTGTTATTCTGTCCAATACAATATTATCGTAATGCTGAAATTTGTAAAAAAAAAAATAAAAAATTATTGGAAGCAACATTTCCATAGCTAATGAAAAGGTTTTATCATTCTCAAGTGTATTTTTTTTCTTTTAAGAAGAAGGGCCCTGTGAGTGCCATAAAGTTTGAACCTTTCTTATTTTGTTTCTTTTTGGCTCAAAAAATTTCTTTTTGGCTCTTTCGTTTAATGTTAAAGGGTGATATTACTTCCGAGCTCTTCTCTTTAAATGAATGGATGTACTGTTGTTGCTCTAATAAAAGATTCGACTTAACTGCTTCCAAATTTTATTCAATTCAGGCTTGGTCTAGCTTCCAGCCATGTAAATAGGAGCTAGTTTTTCCTTTCAGGTTATAATTTAAGGACGTGATGTAATGGGTATATTACACACACACACATATACAGTCAAACCTCCATATATCGAACTTCCCTATATCGAAATATTCTATATATTGAACTCTTAGCAAATCTCCAGGTTCATTACATAAAATAACTGTTTCTATATATCGAAAAAATCTCTATATATTGAAATTTTTTTCACGAAATATTGGGAGATTTTATTCCACTTTAGAATAAAATCTCCTAATTTTTGGCATTTTAAACAATACTTCGTAGACTTCAATTCATGGAAAACGTCCCTGATTAAGCTTTTAATGGACTGAATAAATGCAAGCATTTCTTTGATGAACTTTCCGCAAAACTGGCTGTTCAGCAACATATTCGTAGTTTTTTATAAAGAATGTAACTGTGATCACTGTAACCACTAACTGGATTATTGTTTTTTTTTTAAAGGTATATGGTACTCAATAAATCTTTCACATTAATTTATTTTTTAGTTATTAACTTTCATTTAATGTGATTCGCATATAAATTGGAAATGGAGTTTCGTATACGAAAATTAGCTTTAATTTTAATGTTTTAGGAGAATTATGATAAAACTAAGATCAATTCTATATATCGAATTTTTTTCCGCCATTTTGCTACTTCGATATATGGAGGTTCGACTGTATATATATATATATATATAGCTTACATAGTTTGAGCCACTTACTTTTTATCTTTTTATAATAGGTGACTAAATAATAGTGTTTCTGTTTTTATTGGAAACCAATTGGATGTTGAGCGTCTTAAATTTAGGATGTTTTTTAAGTGTCTTTATTTCTGTCCCACAGGGAAAATGTTTAAAGCAGCTTTTTTAAGTAAAGATTCAGCTTTGTTGTTAATTACTGAGGTGGAAAAAATTGTTATGAGTACTTGGGATCCTTATTGTACACAATCTAAGTGAGTATCCTTTAGAAGTTTTTAACTAGAAAAAAATTCTGGGTTTTTGTTTTTATATATGCATATATATGTACTATTTATATAAAAGTCGGTTAATCTTTTTGATTTCATTATTTTAATGCTTATAATAAAAAAGTAAAATTTTTTTCAGTAAAATTACCTTAGAGAAATTCAAATGTGGTATTCATTGATATTGATTACCATAGACATATTCAAATATGGTATTCATTGATATTGATTACCATAGACATATTCAAATATGATATTAACAAACTTCAAAAAGTTTTGAACAGCATGATATAACAGATGCATCTATATTATTGTCAAACTTTTTGCTTTATGATTTCAAAAATAAATAATTATTTTTACTTCTGACACTAATTATGTATACATTTTCATTTTCAGAAAACATTTCTGTTTCTGTAGATATAATTAGCTACACTGTTTTCCGTAATTATTACATCTGTTAGCAAATGCTTTTTTCCGCATGCCTTCATTAAAGAGAATTCTCATAATACTGATGATAGTCTCTATGGCCTATGTAATTCACTGGTAGTAAATATTCATTTTCAAATTCATGGTTTTGATAGGTCTTTTGAAGTGCAGTTCAAAATCCATCAAAAGTGCTTCATTTTGTCTCCAGGTACTATTTATTTTACACATGTGTGCTTTGTTTTAAATTTTTGCGTCAAGGTCAAGGTACTAGTTGTACTTTTTGAAACACCAATCATCATTTTCCTTATTTTTCAATTTTTTAGACGCATAATTTTGTCTTTAACAATGTATATGGTTTAATATATCGATAAAATATGTGTTCCATACAAGGCATATATGATATATTTAATGATTTTCAGGGTAAAGTTATACATTGATCTGTATATTAGCTGGTTTTAACAACAGTATTAATCTATATGTACAGGGCTGGATTTACGTATAAGCTAAAAAAGCTACAGCTTAGAGCCTCGCAATCTGCCGGGGCCTCAAATAAAAAATTATAAAAAATTGATATAAAAATATCTCATAGAAAAATCCCTCAAATGAAGTCAGATATGTCACGATAATTTCTAAATAATTTTAAATATACACAATACAACATTAAAATAATTTAAGCGCATTGTAAATTTGATTGAGACTAAATTTTCACCTGAATAAAAGATTAAGTTTTTATATACTACCAATTATGTTCTTATATTACTTTAATTTTTACCTTTTATTTTAATATTTTAATTTAAAACTTTCTGTTCTAGGAGCCTTATTTGCCATTTTTAAAACCGTTTAATTATATAATTATTTCTCTGACTTTGTAAACACATCCTTTTTTATCTTTTAATAAAAATTAAAAGAAATATATTTTCATACATTAAAAAGGCGGACATATTTAAATTTTTTCCGACACCAGCTGATGTAATTTAAAACGGCAGGGGGGCCTCTGGAGTTTGTATAGCTTAGGACCTCAGCAAGTCTAAATTCGGCCCTGTATATGTATATAATAGTTCTGTGATTGACTGACAGATAATGCACAGACCAAACCACTGGTGATTCTTCTTTTAGTGTAGGGTCCACTAAGAAAGAGTTTTGAAAAATTCTTCTGAAATTTTTTTAAATTAAATTTTTCAGCTACTTTTGTAAAAAATTTTCAAGTTTGTATTTAAAATAATAATTTGAGGGTTATAAAATTTAAATCACGAGAAAAATCCTAAAAATTCCTTTAAAATGAAATTTTTTTTAATCTTTACCCCCCTTTTCTGAGTTTTAGTGAATTTTTGAAGATTAATTTTTAGAATTTAATTTATTAAGTGTTTATCATGTGGTTTAATTTCTCTTTGGTATACTTTAAATTAATTTTGCATCACGTGCATAAAAACAAAATGAATTGACAAAAAAATATTAAAAGACTGTAAAAGATAAAATTTAACCACTGGACTCATTGAGATGGAAGTTTAAGAATTTAATTCAAATGAGTATGTTTTATGGATATTTTACATACAAATTAATGGCATACATTGACCGTTGTATTTAATTTGAATATTTTCTTGTACATTATTTTGTCTATAAAAATATCCATTACAATTTTTTTATAAATATATATATATAATATTTTTTTGGTATTAGTTGCATACATTGACTGTTATATTTATTATAAATGTTTTATTTTTGCATTAATTGCATACATTGACCGTTGTATTTAATTGGAATATTTTCTTGTACATTATTTTGTCTATAAAAATATCCATTATGATTTTTTGTAAATATATATATAATATTTTTTTGGCATTAGTTGCATACATTGACTGTTGTATTTATTATAAATGCTTTTATTTTTGCATTAGTTGCATACATTGACTGTTGTATTTATTATAAATGCTTTTATTTTTGCATTAATTGCATACATTGACCGTTGTATTTAATTTGAATATTTTCTTGTACATTATTTTGTCTATAAAAATATCCATTACGATTTTTTTATAAATATATATATATATTTTTGGCATTAGTTGCATACATTGACTGTTGTATTTATTATAAATGCTTTTATTTTTGCATTAGTTGCATACATTGACTGTTGTATTTATTATAAATGCTTTTATTTTTGCATTAATTAAATACATTGACCGTTGTATTTAATTTGAATATTTTCTTGTACATTATTTTGTCTATAAAAATATCCATTACGATTTTTTTATAAATATATATATAATATTATTTTGGCATTAGTTGCATACATTGACTGTTGTATTTATTATAAATGTTTTTATTTTTGCATTAATTGCATACATTGACCGTTGTATTTAATTTGAATGTACTCCATACCGAAGCACGGGTATTCAGCTAGTCTTGCATTGATATATAATTTAACTTCTCTCATCTTAAGCTATGAAAATTTGATTAGTTTTCATTATATGTCCTTTTCCCATTTTCAATGTAAACACAACTAAGAAATTAATTTTTTTGTTTCCAGCTCATTGGTGAAAGATATTTGCTTATGGATGCCTTTAATGACACTGGGTCGTCTGTTCGAAATAGAAATAGGAAGCCTGTATTTGAATGAATGTGCAAAACAAAACAAGTGGTTAAAATTCCTTGTTTTTTCTCAGATTTTTCAGCTACCTAAAGAGCAGGTTAATATTTTTATCTCAATTTAAATGCACGTGCATGTCAAATATGTATGTTTTTGACTAAATTTGCATAAACCTAGTAAATTTTTTTCCGTTAAATTAAAACAATTTTTCATTTCTGCACAGAAATATACCAATTAAGGTAAAATAGCAGCCTTCAGTATTACGCCACTAATATCTCGAGATTTTGGTTTATTCATGAGCTACAGCCCCTAACCAAAAATAATACTGTTGTTTAACAATGGCTAAACAACATCTGGAACCAATTCTAATTTGGTAGAGATGTGACAATGTCACAATCGCAAATGGAATTTATCAATGTAGCTGCTTAAATAATCTTGACTTTATATGTATATTATATATATATATATTATGTATTATATATATTATTTATTATATTTATTATAAATATATATTTTATTATATATATTTTTTATCTTTATTAAGTAATAAATTGAAATTATCTTTATATACCTAATAAAATACAAAATATTCTTTTCTAAAAATCCTCCCATAAACTAGAGGTGAATCTTATGGTCTAAAAAATATGGTATATATATATATATATATATATATATATATATATATATATATATATATATATATATATATATATAAAACTACATGTTTGTTCTATTTATTCACTATGATACTGCTTACCAGTGTAAGTTCATCAAGTCAATGCAGAAATAACCAAACAGATTGCAATCTGGAAATGTAATTTTAAAATAGGATCATTAATGTAAAGAATTTATAAAGCCAATATTTCAGAAGTTATCATAAGGTTTTATGTTATCTTAAAACTCAAATACTTCAAAACATCTAAACTTTGAAAATAAAACACATTTCAAATCATCTTCGAGGCTCTTTAAAAGGCTACCACAGGTCCTTAAAAAGTCCTGAAAAACTCCTTATTTTTGATATTTGGAAATCAGTACAAATCCTGTTTTGTATTAATATGGATTCGAGCTACTTTTATAATCCACTTGTTTGTTTATAATTTTATCTCATTTGCAGGTTTTGAAATCAGCATCCAAATTTTCAAACTCTTGTATTAACTACCATATATTTTATGCTCTTCACAAGAAACCTATAATTCAGAAAGTGACAGAAAAAAAAAATGTCCCTGTTAAGGCTCCCAACAGAGATATGAGAAAATCTTTATACTCTCGCATTGGGGTTTTGGACCAAGTGCCTCTTTCTGATGCCAGTATGTATACACTTTTTGTCTCAAATTTTTATTTTACTCTTTCTTTATGCACTGTTGTGATTCCATGACCTTAATAATGTCTGTGTGATGAGGAACCAGTTTCATAATCTTTTAGTTTAAACCAAATGGCATTACCCAAGTCTCAGTTAACACTGGTCTGCAAAAAAAAATTCTGGCCGTGACACCATTCCTGCTGATTCTTATGTAAAATATGTTGGATAAAACACTCGTGAATCAAAGTAAGGCAAAAATACTCTTACCTTATTCTATGTAGCATGTCAGCGCTATCATCAAAGCAGAGCAAAGGAGTTGTAGAGAATCATGATTTGGATGATAAAGAGCTGAGGCTAAGTAATTTAAGTTTTAATAAGCATCTTTTACATTAATATCTTAAGCACGACGCAAGACAACACGCAACATTGAACAACAGTGGAATTACATGAATTCTGAACAAGTGGTGCCATCTGGTGTGGCATATGACAGTTTCTCGTTCTTTAAGGAAAACACAAATATATCTTAACAAAATAACCTCCTGAATCCAAATATGACAATATGAGCAATACAAGTTTAACCCTTAGACTGTTGAGTTTTCGCCTTCTGGTTCTTCCCCCAGCATTGGTTTTTTTTTTCGGGGGGGAAACGCATTTTGGATGCTGTGCATTTTGAAGGAACATTCAAACTCGTGAGTTCAATACAGTTAAGTTATTTAAATCAAAATAAATAGTACAAAATAAGTGAAGCATAAAGTTTTTAAGAATACATATGTATATTTATGTAATGTACAGATTTTTTGTTCATAAATTTCGTATCTATATATATAAAACAGTTCCGTAACTGAGTGACTCACTGACTGACTGACTGAATGACATACAAAGCAGACCAAACTGCTGGACCTAAAGGGCTGAAATTTTGTATGGTGATTTTTCTTATAGTGTAAGGGTGCACTAAGAAAGATTTTTGAAAAATTTCTTCTTAAATTTTTTAACATTAAATTTTTAAGCTGTTTTAGTAACTTTTTTAAAGTTTGCATTTAAAATAATAATTTGAGGGTTATAAAATTTATATCACAAGAAAGATCATAAAAATTCCTTTAAAATGAGATCTTTTTCAAATCTTTACCTCCATTTTCTGATTTTTCATGAATTTTTAAAGATAAATTTTTAGAATTTAATTTATTAAATGCTGATCACGTGATTTCTTTTTCTGGTACTTTAAATAATTTATCGTCACGTGCATAACAACTAAATAGACAAAAAAAAATTTTTTTTCTTGCTAATGCGGCAGACGATTGGACATTTTCCAAAAAATATTAAAATACAATAAAAGATATTGTATTCCTCAAACTGTACTATATTAACTGTACTATATTCTTAAGTATGTCCTATTGCATTTAATTTGAATATTTTCTTCTAGATTATTTTGTCTATAAAAATATCCCTTACGATCTTTTTATAAGTATATATTTTATTTTATTTTTTACATCAATTGTATACATTGACCGTCGTATTTATTATAAATATATATATATATATATATTTATTTACTTTTGGCATTAATTGCATACATTGACTGTTGTATTTAATTTGAATGTACTCCGTAGCGAAGTGTGGGTATTCAGCTAGTAGTCTGTATAAATAAAGTAAAGTGTCTCTATGTATGTATGTATGTATGTATCGTATACAAATCTACATTTCTTGACGAATCTGGTTGAAACTTCGTTTACTTGTGTTTTGAAGCCTTAGGATAATTTTAAGATAAGTTTGGAAGCTTTAAAATAATTATAATAATTTTTAATTAATAAAAAACCAACAATTTTGAAGGTTGACAACAGTAAATGAAAGCTGTTACATTTCCGGTAATCACCCTTATCTGTCTCGCTAACTTGCGATTGTTTACTTTCTGAAATTTGGTAATTTGGTATATTTCATATTGTGTTTGTACTTCAGAATGCTTAGTATATTGTAATTTATATTGTTGTTAATTTTATAATGCATGATGTACTTTTAAAAGCATAAAAAATTAGTATATCTTAACTAAAAAGAATCAGTTTAAACTTTAAGCACTGTTTTGGGATTTGGGATTCACTCACAAAATTTAGCCGTAACAGAGAAATAAAGTTCCAAAAAATTTAAAATAAAATAAAATAAAATTCAAAATTCTTCTTACAAACCCTCAGGAGAAAAGAATTTTTCTTCTGCTTGCGGCTGTTTGCAGGACGTTGGATGCGCATCCACAAAATTTAAATACCTTTATTCGTTGTTTTTTTAGTATTTCCATTCTCTGACAATGATTGCTGAAGGGAGAGGGTCCCTAAACCAACCGGTTAGATCAGCGAATCCCGTCTAGTATGATATATTTTAAAGCAAGGTAATATACATAAACTGACTTCACAGTCTTTACACCATATAGTTTATTCATCACTTAGTCCACTGTAGTCTTTTTGTCACTTTTGTCATTGAATAAATCTGAATAATTTCTCTCGGAATCACTTGAGATGTCAGTTCAAATAGCCTTTTAGCTTTCAAAAACCAAAAATTCCTGCCATTTTATACTGCATGTATTCTCAAAATACCACCTAAAAAACTTCTTATCGGGAGAAATAACATTCGAATGCCTTTAAGTTCTGCCATCCATTGATGAATGAAAAAATCAATTTATAACGTGTTAAACGCGTTTGAACATGCAAAACATTTAAAAATCTAGATAGACACGTTCAGCAGGTCCGTAATGCTGGGGGAAAAACTCTGATGAACACGCTGAGCACATTCATAATTGTCTAAGGGTTAAACTTGTCAAAGCAGGAAATATCTTGTGCAAACCTGTGCTCGCGAGGTATTGAGAGCACCAGTGTAGTACAGTGAATCTTCCGAACTGTTGCTGTATATTTTTATTATTGTTGCTATATATTATTGCTATATATTTGTATTATTTGTTGGTGTTTGGGGGAGGATGAGGGGGGCTGGAAGCTGGAAAATGTAGAAAATAAGTGAAACAAGTAATATATAAAAAAAAAATTTTAAAGTCAATTCCTTCTTAGGTCAACAAAGAAAAATTTGAGTGTGAACTAATAGTAGGAATTGAAAAAAAGGATTGCCTGCCAGAACCTTGCCTACTGTGCGAGATTAGGAGGGGGGGGGGAAGAGAGAGAAAAAGTTTGTCAGGTTGGGGATTCGATCCCGCAACCTACAGGACGGGAGAAGCCCGCGATACCGCAGTGCTACCATCTACACAGTAACAAGAGGGAAATTACTATTCAAGAGCAAGAGACGCTCTAGGTCTAAAACTAAAATTGATTAATTAAATTTAATTAATGAATTAATATTTGAAAAACTGTATTAACATCAAGTGTCATCCACTACAAGTTTAAAAAAATGTATTTGAACTTGAGTGGATGAATAAAAAGTACTTTTATTAACGATTGAAAATTTGAACAAGATATATATGGTCTAAAACTAAAATTGATTAATTAAATTTAATTAATGAATTAATATTTGAAAAAACTGTATTAACATCAAGTGTCATCCACTACAAGTTTAAAAAAATGTATTTGAACTTGAGTGGATGAATAAAAAGTACTTTTATTAACGATTGAAAATTTGAACAAGATATATATAGAGAGAGAGTGTGAACTAATAGTAGGAATTGAAAAATTGATTATTTTTAATGACTTTTTTTATAATTTAAGGGGGAAAATCCCCCCAAATCTACCTCCTTGCTACAAATGTTCATGCTTTAGAACTTTTTCACCTCTCCAACCCCTAAGAAGAAATGTAAAGGTAAAATCAATCCTTTTCATCCCTCCAAATTATCGAAAAGTGATAAAAATAGGTGAGGGGGGGGGGGGCTTCCCCTGAAAACGGTGAGTGATGGGGGGAAACGGGGGTAATATTTAGATTCAGGAGATCATTTTGCATAAGAATCAGCAGGAATGGTGTCAGGGCCAGAAAAAAAATTTTTTTTTTTTGCAGATCAGTGTAATTGCTTATCCTTTCATCCCTTGAGTGGGTGGATAAAATGAGGACCAAGCATGCTTGGGAACTAACTCTGGGGGTCGTGCGTCAGGTTGACCACCTGACTGAGACATATGCTATATGGCACCCCAAGCCCACGGTCATGAAAGCAGAGATGGGCACTGCCGGCCTTGGTCCACAGTGCTGAAAAGCAATTCGAACTGTTGTGCCATGAGTTAGTCTATATAAATAAAGCAGAGTGTCTGTATGTATGTATGTATGTATATATGTATGTATGTAACGTATACAAATCTACATTTCTTGACGAATCTGGTTGAAACTTCGTATACTTATGTTTTAAAGCCTTGAGATAATTCTAAGATTAGTTTGGAAGCTTTAAGATAATTATAAATAAATACAGTTTTTAAATAATATTTCATCTCCAGACGATGAAATAAACATGGCCGACATTTTCGTCGAAAATCGATGTATTTTTTTTTTCTCATGAAAGTACATAAATGTTACATATTTGGAAAGAGCTTTGAAAACTGATAAGTTTTTCTGCTTACAATTATTCTGTTACTTTAATAGTTTTACAGATATTGTAATTCTAAAACTCCACCGCTGAGAAATCAAATTAATCATCCACAGTATGGTGCAGCCATCTGTCGGCAGCGACGGAAATGAAAATTGACAGAAATTTAATACATTTGTATGGCCCTGAAAAGGCCCTTTTTTTTTATTTTGTGGGGCCTGAGCATATTCACTCTCTGCGATATTATTTTAACATTGTTGTATACCGTATGTTCTAATATTGATTTTAAAAAGGTGTAATTATATGACAATACAATGGAACCTTGATCAATTGTTCCCCGAATCATTGTTTTCCCATATGTGTCATTTATGTCATCCAGTCCTGATGATAATATTTCTTTGCTAAGTTTCCACATCCATAGTATCCTGCATTTATCATTCAGTCCAGTCAGTCCCTTGAATAACGATAGATCGAGGTTCCACTGTATTAGAGTTGTAATGGATGAAGACTCTTTTAAACTATGCTTGGTACTTTCACAGGAAAACCTCTTGATCATGATGAAGACAGAATGTCAGTATCAAGTGAAGATACCACCACCTCCACCTCCTCTGAAACAGACTTGAGTAAGTTCTAATAGTTACATTTAGAATCAAATATTTTATGTTGTAGCGTCATACAGGTATGGGGTTATTTTCACAAGACCCCACAGGGTGCATGAACACTAGGGATGCGACATTGATGTCGATGTTTTAAAAATCGATTTATTCAAGCCGATGTTTTTTTAACATCGATGTTTTTTTAACATCGATGTTTTTTGCTTGATGTTTTGTGTTGTCTCGATGTTTTTTTAATGAAAAAGTACCATAATATAAAAATTTACCACATAGCATAATCTTCACACTCGGTAAATGTAAGTTAGAATTCTGAAAAGGACGAATACAAAAGAGGGAACAATTCCTTAGCAAACAGACAAATGGCAATCAACAACCAATGAACCAATCAGAGCACTTGGAATGTTCCTGACACTCCAGAACCTTCCATGGGGTTTTATTTTATAAATAGTATATACATGAGTGTGGCCATTTAAGTTTTTGTTTTGTTCTGTTTTATATACAGTTGATGCTAATATTATTAGTAAGATGCCTCTCAAAAGTACCGTTTGGAAATATTTTTGCAAAACCTCTGACCAATTGGCAAAATACAATATTTGCCTTAAGTCCCTCAAAAGTTCTGGCAATACCACGAATTTATCTGGACATTTGAAGGCAAAACATGGCAATATTTACAACGAGAATTTTGAGTCATCAATGTAGCGCAAGGCAAAAGCAACCAAGTTTTTTTCATTTGTGTCAGCCCAATCAGAGAGTTAAATTAAATCCCCCCCCACCCTCAAGACTAACTGAAGTAACATTAATGTTAAAGGTTACTAAACCAGTTTTAAAAAATGGCTATTCTAAAACATCGATGTTTAGAAACATCGATGGTTTTTGGGCGATGTTTTATTAGCATCGATGTTTTAATATTGAATATCGATGTTTCAAAACATCGATGTTTTGTTATCGATGTCGCATCCCTAATGAACACAGCTGCGTGTCATAGGAAGGTAGAATTTTATGATGATCCAAAACACCCAATAATCCACTCAAATTTGAAGCAGCCCCCCCTCCCTCAAAAAAAAAAGTTTGGTCTAGTTTGTTGGGAGTAATATAGTTATCTTTTGTAAAAGATTAAAAGATTAGAGAGGTCTTATTGTGCTTCAGATGGTTAAAACTTAGTAACACACTTAGATAAATCTTGGTAATGTTTTTTAAATAGGATGAGAATTGCCTATTGTTAACTGAATGTGAAAGGAAGTTAATTATGTTATCTGATTGTAAATTGATAAAATTTTTGTTTTTAATTAGGATCTTTTGTGCTGAAGGATTTGTTCAGTCAGCTATTACTAGCCCATAGTTCTGAGGCCCCCTGGGATTGTCTTTTGCATACTAGTTTGGAAATTCAGAATCCTGTGTTGGCCATTCTTGCAGCTTCATACCCTGTGAGTATATGTCAAATATCTTCATTTCATTGTATTAATTCTTTATTGTATATTGCGTTTAAAACTTTTACATGTTGTGAAGAAATTGTTTTTAATTTGTTATTATATTAAGTACTACCTGAATACCCATGCTTCACTACGGAGTACATTCAAATTAAATACAATGGTCAAGGTATGCACTTAATGCCCTCCCCCCCCAAAAAAATAAATAAATAAATACAACTGTCAATTTATGCAATTAATGCCCCCCAAAAAAATATATATTTATAAAAAAAAATCATGACAGATATTTTTATACACAAAATAATGCAGAGGATTTTCAAATTAAATACAACAGTCAATGTATGCAATTCAATTGTATGTTTAATATCTGTAAAACATACTCATTTGAATTAAATTCTTAACAAACTTCGATCTCAATGAGTCTAGTGGTTCAGTTTTATCTTTTACCATATTTTAATATTTTTTTGTCAATTTATTTCGTTGTTATGCACGTGATGCAAAATTAATATAAAGTATCCAAAAAAAAAAAAGAAACCATGTGTTTGGCATTTAATCAATTAAATTCTAAAAATGAATCTTTAAAAAATCACCCAAAATCAGAAAATGGAGGTGAAGATTCAAAAAAGATTTCATTTTAAAGGAATTTTCAGGATCTTTCTCGTGATATAAATTTTATAACTCTCAAATTATTATTTTAAATGCAGACTTAAAAAAAGTTGCAAAAACAGCTTAAAAATTAAATTTTAAAAAATCTAAGAAGAATTTTTCCAAAATCTTTCTTAGTGTACCCCTACACTATAAGAAAAATCGCCTTGCAAAATGTCAGCTTTTTAGGTCCAGCAGTTTGGTCTGTGTGTTATCTGTCAGTCACTCGCTCAGTCAGTCAGTTACGGAACTGTTACATATATATATAGATTAATTAAATGTTTTTTCTGTTGTTTAGAAACTGCATTTCTTAGGAGTTTTAATAAAAGTGACATGCTGTTGAATAGCATCATCAGCATGTCACATTTATTGCAACCTTTTATGCATCTAGTAACCCTAAACAATTATTATATTCAATATTTTTAACGTCAGTCATAATATAAACTGGCTGCACAATAGCCTAATGGCTAGGCTGCTGGCATTCAGTGTCACTGGCTGCTGGCATTCAGTGTCACTAGGCTGCTGGCATTCAGTGTCAATCCCACTATAGGCATGGATGTTTAAGGCCATTTAAAATCAGCTGTAAACTGTATATCCCATTCTGATGAGCCCTCAGTGGCGGCTCCAGTTGAGAGTTTTTTTTTTTTTTTTTTTTTTTTTTTTGGGGGGGGGGGGGGGCAACGTCAGCTCTTAGAGTTTTTTATATATATATATATATATAATATTATATATATATATATATATATATATATATATATATATATATATACATACATACATATGTATATATATATATATATATATAATATATTACATATTATATATATATATATATATATATATATGCATACATATATATATTTATATATATATACCCACCCATAAGGAAAAGATTAATCATTCATGAATTGGCCTTTAATTAGGCCCCAGTCTAAGTAGTCGAAGCATGTAAGATTTGATGTCCAAATATGTAAGAATTTTCAAGTATGAGGTGGAAGTAATAATTTAATGTGAAGTGTTGCTAATTAAATCAGTGAAAAAATATTTAATACTTTTTTCTAATTGTTAGCCTATTCCATGCTAATAATTTAAGTCTAAAACTATGAAAGTATTCTGCTTATAACTTCATAAATCTACTAAAGATTCTTGTGTTTTGTTCCACAACTGATTCTTGGGTGCTTAAAAGGACTTCTTAATTTTAGAATTTATGTGTCATGAAATTGCACTGATTTAAATGTGCACGGTGTTTAAACAGCAATAAAAAACTGTACAGTGTATGACTGCATTTCTTACAACACTCAATCTCCATTTTTTTTCTCATCTGAAATGAGCTGTAGCTACAACACATACGATGGTAATCAAACTTACCAATCATTGGCCTCTGAACTACCATGGCATGTTTTGATCCACTCTCCTTTCTCTTCTGAAGACATAAGAGTTAATCAAACCATCATTTTTTTGGCTTCCTTGACTGAGTTTCTAACCACTGAGATATCATTCCATGTTGCTGATTAATATTACATTCTCCACTGCTATAAGTGAGACCAAAAAATTGTTATTGATTAAAAATTGCTCTTTTTTCTTAAAGACGTTTTTCCAACCCAGTCATTTTTTTTTTTCTATTTAAATTAATTATGGCTAGGGCAAGAATTAATTCTAGCAATATAAGAAATTTTGCACCACAACAAAAGGCTTGATTCACATTTCTATAGAAAATTCCCTATTGTTCTATTTAACAATATAGGCATTCTCTTACTGTGCTCCTGAAGAAGAGAGCTGAATTTGCATTTGAAATTCAAGTAAAGCTTATACAGTCGAACCTCGTTATAACAAACTTCAAGGGACCAAAGGTTTTGTTCGCTATATCCAGTGGTTTACTATATCCGAACCGTTAAGAAAAATGTTAGAGTTCACAAAATATATAATTCATTAGTCGCTATGTATATTCAGTAATGATTTATTAAAAGAATGATAAAATCTATTAAAAATAATCATTAATGAAGTAAATTGACTAAAATCGATTACATTAAACTGACACAATACTATTTAAATTAACTATAAATGAAGACAAATGGAAATAAATTAATTTTACCTTTAATTGTTGCTCACTGTTTTGATACGGAAATAATCGGTAATCTTCTGCTGACGTGATGCCGATTTCAAAAACATTTTATGAATTTCTTTGTCCAATAGATCAAATGACTCCAACACTCTTTCTTCTTCTGTTTAACAAAAACTTATTAATGACATGCATCGCTGCTGTAGCATCTGAGATGGGATTTCATCATTTATGTGCTCGTCTTCATCAGCATCAAAAGCAGAATCTTCCATTTTAGAATGATTCATTTTAATTTCTTCTACAATATCTTCATCAGTCAGATTTTCACATGCAATGACTTCATCATCACATGTTTCGAACACACAATCTGAGAATGATGAAATTTTGTCGTTCTCTATCCACGTCGTGATAAGTAAATCTTCATCATCTTCTTCAACATTTTTTGCTCTTTCGACATTCGTTGTATCTTCAACATTCTTAAAAAGCTGAAAAAAAATTAATTCAGTTGTCGACTGAAAAAAGGGTTTGTAACAGCTGATTTTAATGATTTCGGAGGTTTGCTATAAAAGGATAAATTAGCATCAAATTCAACAGGAAAACGGCAGGAGCAAAATTTTCGTACGTTATATCCATGAGTTCATTATATATGGGTTTGTTATAATGGGGTTCGACTGTACTACTGTTAATTATAGTTACTTATTTAAGATTTTTCTCTTCCACAATTTGACCCCATTCAGCATCTTAGTCCTATATTCTAAACTTTCTACTATGATGCCATGTCACCAATCCACCTCACATGTTTGGATAAACATTGTTCATATTTTTCCTAATAGGAATCTCCTCTCCAAAGCTGCTTCTTTACTTGGCTGTATACAACACTTTGTCATGATGAAGATGCAAGAAAGCAAGTCGAATTCCAGTTTCAAAAGAGGGTATCTGCCATCAGCTCTGATGATATTGAAAATCTCATACTACTTGCCATACAGAACAGGAAGATTTTAATTTTGTGGCAGGCAGTTCTATTCTTCATTCCTGTGAGTATTTTGGCTTATGGGATAAGCATTATTCTATATTCAAGTGACTAACATATTTTTTAAATCTTCTAAATGTATCTCACAAAATGGTTGCATATTGGAATTTTAAAATGTTGAACTATTGCAACCAATATCATTTAAAATTGGTTAGGTGTAACCAATTATCAGTAGTATTAAAAAAGAATTAAACTTTAAAAATCTTTTAAAAAAATTATAACTCAAATAAATCTTATGGAAAGCTCGTAAAATGAACACTCAGCTTTCTTAAAATTTACGATAAAAAATTAAAAATAAAAAATTTATTATTATGGATTTTTGGAATTTTTTTCGGATTTTGGGGAACTTTATTTATTATTGTAGATGTTAAGAAGCTGTGTGCTTTTGTAACTGAAAAAAAAGTTTCTAAGCAACAAAATAAAATAAACTTTGAGTCTAAAGTAGCCTATGATAATAAAAAAAAATTTTGGCATACATCTGGGCTTCAAATCTGTGTAATATACATATATATATATATAATATCAGTGTAATATAAACCTTGTAATACTGGTTTTGTAGTCAAGCAATCTGCCATGTAATATCAGTGTAATATAAACCATGTAATACTGGTTTTGTAGCTAGGCTGTCTGCCATGTAATATAAACCATGTAATATTGGTTTTGTAGCTATTCAATCTGCCATGTAATATAAACCTTGTAATACTGGTTTTGTAGTTAGGCAATCTGCCATGTAATATAAACCATATAATACTGGTTTTGTAGCTAGGCAATCTGCCTTTTGTAATCAAGCGGGAGAACAATCTACATAGTTCTATTTTATGAGAGTCTCCTCTTACTTAGTCACAGTGATAGACAAGTTGTGAAAAATGCTTTACTCTGTCAATTTAATGAAGACCTGTCACTTGTTGAGTTTCTTTGTCTCAAAATTCACTGTATCTACACTGAGTTATTAAAATTATTGGACTGCATTCCTCAATCTCACCCTTATAAAAATTGCAAAATTGAGGCAAGTGTTATAGATTTGGGGGCAACTGCCCCCTTTAAAAAGTTGCCAGAATTATTGTTAGGCAGATTGCTTTTGTGTTTTGTTTCTGTAAGAAAAATATGCCAGGCTAAACCCGAACTTGAGGGTGTAAAATGGATTCCTTTTAGAGGAGTCATGGTTTCCTTGTACATTCTACTCGATTGTTACGTTTTACCAAACTTTTTTACCATCTCTTTTTGGAAAAGAAAAAATTAATTTTAAATTTTATTCCTTATTGAAATTTTCTGTAATATAGCAGTTATTGAACATTGATTTTTTTTAAAGTCTGTCATGCAATCAGTCATTTCTAAGTGTATATGTTACAACCAAAGTCCACAGTCTGGCCAATTCACGAAATGACTGGCCACTTCTAGCACTGGCTAAGTGACTTGGCCAAAGACCTAAATAATCAACAATTTACAACTTAATCAGGCTTTGGTCAGCCTATTTACGATGTGCCCGACAGTCAATGGCCAGTTCATGAATTTGTCTGAGAAAAAAATGGCCAAACCTAGATGTTACGGGAGTTGACCATACCAGTTCTAACTCACTGTAAAGATTCCTTTATTGTAATCAGAGAGGTAGAGAAAAATCACTTCAAAATCAAAGAAAAAAGGACAATTTTTCAGGGGTGATTCGCAAACTGGCCACATCACATTGTTGGGCACATCACAAATTGGCTGACCAAAGCAGCAATCAGTTCTCAAATATTTCGTACTTAGGCCAAATGACTTGGCCAATGCTAGAAAAGGCCAGCGAGCCAGACTTTGGACTTTGGCTGTAATATATTCATTGTCTTTTGACTGTTCATTTAAAATTAAGCTATGTGATATTTATAATTAATTTTTTTTTAAAAATTCAATTTTTAATTTTGAGGATCCTTATTTATGTTTTGTGTTATCTGGGAATCTTCCTTAAAATTTGTTGAAAGCTTCAAAAAAAATGACATGCATAAACAAAGAGAGAGAAAATACTTTAAATTATTTGTAAATTTTTCATATGCCAATGGTAACAAATTTTTTTTTTTTAATTTGGTACTATTAAAATAAACAGAGTTTGAAAGATGAAAGTTGATTGATTAATATAATCAGTGCTACTTAGTTAGCAGTTTATGCTACTTTTCAAAATTTAGGTGTATTATTACTTTTTAGATTTGCCTTCTCAGATTTCTAGAAAATATTTCTGTAAATTTCAGAACATGTTTATATGCAATTAGCCTATGTTCAGATTATTACAATATTCAGACTATGACATATTCAGACTATTACAAAATCCATCTATAGAAATAAATTTAATTCATGTACAGAGGCTGTTCGCACATTTTTTAGACGATTTTGGTCAGCGGTAATAAAAAATGGTTTGCTGCAAAAGAAATAATTGCAATTGTACTATGTTTTTAAAAGTCAAAATTATCGTCTGCGGCTTGAAAATTTTGTTTTTATTCAAAATGGCGTTTTTAACAAGGCAGTAGTTCGAAGGCTACATTTATGCTCTTTCTGAAGAGAAATATGCATACTCCGTTATCCAAAAACGATGTGAGAGTCATGGTTTTGTGATATCTAAAGCGTCGATAGGTAATATCGTCAACAAGAAAGGAAAAAAACATCAAATTGGAGCCTCAAGTGGGACAAAAATTCCAAACAAGTATCTAAGGAAAAAACGGACATCTTCGACTATTGCAGAGGTACGTTGTTTAATTTTAAAAGAAAATCCCCTTAGTCAAAGGACAGTTGCAAAATCATTAAAATGCTCAGTGTCCACTGTAAACAAAATGATAAACGTTGATTTAAATCTTAAGAATGCGAAAAAACACAATGTGCATCGTCTTCTTCCAAATCATATCGCTGAACGCAGGAATGCTGCAGAATTCTATATGAGAAACACTTATCCAAAGAAAAATGGAAAACAATTGTCACAATAGATGAATCATGGGTGTATTTAAATGATTGCAAGAAAAAAAGAGCCATTTATTATCATAAAAGGGGAGAAAAAATTTAAGTACATGGTTCAAAGAATGGAAAGAAAGTTTTTCTAAGGGATTCATGATTGTTGCTGGTTTTTCTTATAATGGCAAGTTAAAAATAAAGAGAGTAGAAAAAAATGTCAAGATTAACTCCAAATACTATCAGGAACATATTTTATCGCCAATTTTTCTGAATGAAATACCATCGCTTTACCCACAGTGCCATCAATCTGTGAGACTCCATCAGGACAAAGCTAGCAGTCACACATCAAAATCCACTGTAAATTTCCTAAAAGAAATGGAACAAAAAACTGGTATCAAGACCATACCCTTCACTGATATCCCTACTAAATCTCCCGATGTATCACCTATGGATTTTTGTGCTTTCGGACTTTTAAAATCTGCATTATCCAAACATCGTCCCAAAACCCTTACAGGACTCTGGAAAGCTGTTCAGGAGGAATGGGATAGAATACCTCTTCTGACACTTCAAAAGGCATTATTATCCTGGAAATTGCGGTGTCCAAAGATAGTTCAGAATAAGGAATGTCAAATAGAACATTTAAAACACAAGGATTTTGTGTAATTTAGTTTTGTGAATACAATATACATCGTCTAAAAAATGTGAGAACAGCCTCTGTATATATGTGTGTGTTAAGTTAATGACACTTGATATACACATTCACATACCTTAATGTATATATATATATAGTATAACTATAATATTTTCCCAACTTTGTCAATTTTTCTGTGTATACCGACCGAATAAAGATTGAAGATGATTATATATTAGTTTATATTAAGTAATGTATGATTGTATGTTAGGTAATGGCATATGATTATATATTAGATAATTACAGAGTAGTGTTTGGGGTCAGATGATATTTTCCCTTTAACAATGAAAGAATTACAAATGAATTTGGAGCTGATAAGATGTAATGTATATTAATGTCAGTTTAACTTCTTTTTGTTAATATTTACGAATAAATATTATGCAATATATATATCAATCAATATATATATATATATATATATATATATATATATATATATATGAATTTAATATTTTGCTGTATGTCTTTCAGAATACTCCACTCATGCCTTTAACGGAGTTTTTGAAGGATTTTCTTATTTACAAAAAATTTGATTCCAGTATTGAAAATTTCCAGAATCAGATGTGGGATGTAAGTTAAAATTGAATCCTTTTTTTATTTATATTTTATTTTTTATTATGATGTGTCATTTTAAATATCTAAACTTCATATTTTTTTATATTTTTTCTCGCTTATTTTTATATGCTCAAAGGTAAAACATTTTGATGACCCTATACAGGGTTTGAACAGGTGTAAAAAGTTTCTGCTCTTTGAAAGTATTTAAAAGTAGAAGGTTTTAAGAGCATTCAAGGTCTTTTCTTAATTTGGTTTCTGGCTCTTAAAAATGACTTATTTTTCAGTTGAAACATGGGGTGTTTCAAAAAAGAATCATCTGATTTAAAAAAATTGTAACTATTCATCTTTTAATCCGTTTTGATCGATTAATGTATAGGCAGAAAAAGGGAAGCTGCACAACAGAAATCATTTTGTGTTTAACGCTTTACAAAGTGTGAGTCCATAACAACTGTTCAGCATAATTTTTGATGACAAAACCTGGGTAGGTTGAAGTTCCTACCTCTCAGACCATTAGGCAGTGCCTGACTTTGACCCAATGGTGCCCTGGGCAAAGCCGACTTTGGGGGCCCCATCAAAGGACAGATCGGGGGGGTGGGGGGGGAACACGTGCCCTCCAGGAGCAGATTTTCACATGAACATGTGAGACACTCACCCAGACCCCCCCATAAATTGGGACCAGAAATTCAAAAGAATTTTCGATCAAGTCAAAAATTTGAAAATAATAATAAGTGCTAGTTAATTTACTTTTTAATGTTAATAAATAAATTCATGAAATTTTCTTTTGAAATTCAAAATAGATGACAGTCTGGAGTTATTACAAGCCTCCCCGCAAAAAAAAAATAAAACAAAATAAGCCAGAAAAGCTTACAGGTGTAAGTATGCTTTCACTATAGTGGGTGCAACCTGCCCCACCCAAGATTTTTTTGTGTGTGGAGCATTCAAACCTTATATTCAAAACAAACCATTCAAAATTATGAAAATGTTGCACTCTGTACACGGGTGCGTCCGCTGAAGGGTGAAGGGTTAAAGATAATATTGGACAGTTGGCAGCGTGTATATGCAAGTCTTAGATCCAGGCAGTTGACAAATTTTGTTCTAAAGTAAGCGACCTGCTGATGGCTTCGCATGCTGGTGGCATTTGTTCTTTTTTTATTTTTACTTCGTTGTAATATAGCTTATGTTTTATAGTTTTTTTTATGAAGTTTAGTGATAAAAATAAACTTTGGTTTTTAAGTTATGCCTACTACTTCAATTTCACGTATAATTTAATACACATCTACTGGCATCTACTGACCTTCACAAATGGTAATTGCCATGAGCTAGGTTGGGAATCTATGGTGGTTGTTCAATAAGTTCCTAACCAAACTATTCGAGCATTGCACGTGTATGGACAATGGTGTGCAGCCACACACCATCGAATCTCGTTACAGCTTCTTAAGAGTTTCACAGTAGGATTCAGCATTTATGGTTGTACCACACGAACATTTTTTGCATTCACAAATGGTAATTGCCATGAGCTAGGTTGGGAATCTATGGTGGTTGTTCAATAAGTTCCTAACCAAACTATTCGAGCATTGCACGTGTATGGACAATGGTGTGCAGCAACACACCATCGAATCTCGTTACAGCTTCTTAAGAGTTTCACAGTAGGATTCAGCATTTATGGTTGTACCACACGAACATTTTTTGCATTCACAAATGGTAATTGCCATGAGCTAGGTTGGGAATCTATGGTGGTTGTTCAATAAGTTCCTAACCAAACTATTCGAGCATTGCACGTGTATGGACAATGGTGTGCAGCAACACACCATCGAATCTCGTTACAGCTTCTTAAGAGTTTCACAGTAGGATTCAGCATTTATGGTTGTACCACACGAACATTTTTTGCATTCACAAATGGTAATTGCCATGAGCTAGGTTGGGAATCTATGGTGGTTGTTCAATAAGTTCCTAACCAAACTATTCGAGCATTGCACGTGTATGGACAATGGTGTGCAGCAACACACCATCGAATCTCGTTACAGCTTCTTAAGAGTTTCACAGTAGGATTCAGCATTTATGGTTGTACCACACGAACATTTTTTGCATTAAAAAATTTTATCACCAACCACAACTGGTGAGATTTTCGATTTTAATGCCCACTTTAAACTGACACAGCAAAGTGAGACAACTTTATAGAGCAATATAATTGACACCAAATGAAGCACCAGATGTTCAGAAACCGAATGATGGCGGTGTCATTACTATGATGTGACCTGCACATGATTTGTGAGCAATCAGTTCTTACTTTATAGAGGTGCCTTGTATTTAACTATTAATATGATTTCTTTAGGGGACATTTTTGATAGGTTGTTACTCTACTGAAATAAGTTTTAACTTTTCAACCTCAAGAAATGAAACTTTTAAAATTATTTTTGACATCCTTATAGAGTTCATAAGAACTCATTTTTGTTTTCTAAAAATTAGTTCTAACATTACCATAGTAACCTTACCATAGTGATGTTCTTGATTAAAAATTTGGTCTATATGGAGCAACAAAAATTTTTAGAAAATGGAAAAATAGTATTGTAATATATATTTTTAAATTTCAACATAAGTACAATTTACAAATATAATAAATAAAAAAAATGATGTATAGTATTATTTTATTCTTTGGCATATTTCTCATTTGCACGAATTTTTTTTAGTAGATTGTTGTTGTGTTTTAAAAGGCCATAAAATTTTTCACAAGAATTTGTTAAATTACATTCCACACATAAAATAGCTTTCAAAGTCTCAACACTTAATTGTGATTTTTCTGATGTCCACACTTTATTTACCGTAGAAAAAACACGTTCAATCGTAGCATTAGTTCCTGGTAAGGACAGCACTTATTCCACAATTTTTAGTGCATTATTATTGTATGGAACATGGTTTGTTTCAAAATTCGAATTCTAATAACTGATCAACAATGCAAATTTTGATAATCAGTTCTCGATAATCAGTTTAACATTATAAAATTAGCAAAAATAATATAAAACTCATATCCTGGCTAAATAGCCACATGGCTGCTGAAAACCATATATACCCTTCCCGTTTTCCCGCCATTTCCTAGATTGTCGTGCATTCTTTCCAAAAATCGGGACTTTTTTAAAATGCTGCGGGACAAATTGTTAAAAATCGGGACTGTCCCGCCAAAAGCAGGACGTCTGGTCATCTTAACCTTGATCGACAGCAACATCAGATCAAGGCCATTATAAGCTATTGGGCTGAATGATGTGGCTCCAGTTTTAAGTCAGCACCACAAGGGTCAGAGTCCGACTTAGATAATGAACCAGTCCCATCATTTTGAATTGATTCAAGTGCTGAGACTGGTACTCTTGACCCTGCATCTCCAGAAGTAAATTTTGAGAACTTGGAGGACATTGCAGCCATGACCGATTTTATGTGCACCAGCCACCAGTAGCGTACACAGCGGTGGATTTTGTCAGTGATCAGCATTGAAACAGAAACGTTCAGATCACTAGTCCGCTCTTGCTGACTGAGCCACCGCCCATGTAAAATGCATGGTAATATTAAGTTCACTTTTATGATTCAACTATACATGATCTATTAAAATGTTATTGTTCACAGTTCAGTATATACCAGAGGTGGGGAACGTGCGGCCTTAAGGCCACATGCAGCCTCCGTGATCTTCTTGTGCGGCCTTCAAATTATTTTAGAATTTGTTGCTATGTCAGTTATTTATAATTTAATACTATTATTTTTCTATTGTATTTCTTTATAATGTTAAAATTAATTTAAAATACAGTAACCACCGCTTATAGTGATCACTGGTTATAAGAATCAACCGTTTATAAGAATCAATATCGCGAAAACAAAAACAAATGTATCATTTCCATGTTACAATTTTCGCTTTAAAGAATCAATCCACCGGTTTTAAGAATCAGTTTACACTCTTCTCTTTCCTTTCATTTTTCCAAAAAAAGCTACTTAAACCCTCAAAAGGCACAAAGTTCTTTCTTTTTTTTTTAAAGAAAGGTTGATAAGAGGGGATGGAATATAGTCGTAAAATTCACCCCTTTCTTTATTAGACATAACATAATAGTTTCCCCTTAAATGCTTTACTACAACACTGTCCTATTAGCTTGACCCTGGGGCATCTTTACCCATCCGAGTCCGATTTCACTTTTCTCCACTGACAAAATAAAATAGGGACTCTTTTTTCCCACCTTCCACATCCTGGTTGCGGCTTCCTGTACCCTGAAACACATAAATCTTCAGCAAAGTGTCCAATATCATTCAGGCAAACTTGACATTAGTAGATTCAGCACGTTTTCAAACCAAGAAACGTAAGCTAGAAGGTGAATCTTCGTCTGAGACTATAAGTATTGAAAGAGGTATAAACAGCCTCCTGAAAACTTCATTACGTCAAACTACCATAGAAAACTTTTTCTTGCTCCCTTCCTGTAGTTGAAATGTTAAAACTGTTAAGCAGATATGTTGTAACTTGTAACAAATGTTGTATTTTTTTCTTCCCTTACTATAATCATGTGTATCTACTTATAGGTCTAAAAATTAAGTTGTATTTTTAAAACTATAAAAAAAAAATTAATAAAAGATAATGTAAATTAAAGAGTATTTTATGGTAAATTATCTAATATATGTATATATAGGTGTGTGTTCCTGTCCAAAAACCTAAATTTCGGCTATAAGAATCAACCGCTTATAAGAATCAAAAAGAGTAATAACAAACTTGATTCTTATAAGCAGAAATCACTGTACTTTATTATTTTTATTTGAAGTGGTATTTAAATATGTAGTAGTTTATTAAAATTTAAAAATCTGCATATATATATATATGTGATATAATAAAAATACCAACAGTGAAATATAAAAAATTACAGTGGTATCTATGAATCTTATAATTTTATAAAAAAAATTAATTAATGGTTAATGTTATAACAAGTTTTTACCCTTATGTGACTACAAAAATATTTTATATTGTAACTTTTTAAATCAAATAGTAAATAAATAAGGACTTAATTTTTTGTTGTTATTTTTCTGTATAATGCACCAAATTGTTAAAACTATACCTAACTATAATAATTTCATAAAAGTCGCATTTATAGGTACATCAACTTATGCGGCCTCCTTTATTTCTACCTAATTTACATGTGGCCTCTAATGGTAAATGGTTCCCCATCTCTGGTATATACCATTGAATGAGTGTTAAAATGTTAATGTTCACTGTTCAGTATATTCCTATTAATACATGTTTGATTTATATTTATTCTGTTTATTATTATTTCTTCCTTGTAGTATCCTAGAAATTCTGAACATCCTTCTGTCCTGTACTCTGCATTGTGGATTGAAAACATTTCCGTTTCTATACTAAAAGAATCTGTTATTGTGTGCTCTACTAGTTATGAAAGATTGATTTTGCTACGTCATTTCTCTCACACAAGACTTGAAAAATCTTTCTCTAAAGAAGGTAGTGATGTTTCATTAAAATCGATTTTTAAGCCATCAAATGCTCTATATGTGTCAATACCAGAGTTATGCAAAAATAAGGATTTTTTTTTTTTTAATCCAAAAAGTTTTTTTTATTTTTTAATATGGATTTTTCAAACTTAAATTAGATATTTTCAACAAAATGGTAGCATTTTATGATGGGGGTAACTGTAGTCACAAAATTAATTTGTAAAAAGTATGGATGTCTTAAAAATGTCAGTGTTATTGTCTGTATATATAAAACAGTTCCATAACTGACTGACAGATAATGCACAGACCAAACCGCTGGACCTAAAGAAAATTTTGCATGGCGATTCTTCTCATAGTGTAGGGGTGCACTAAGAAAGATTTTTGAAAAATTCTTTTTACAATTTTTAAAATTAAGTTTTTAACCTGCTTTTGTAATTTTTTTTAAGTTTACGTTTAAAATAATTATTTAAGAGTTATAAAATTTATATTATGAGAAAGATCATAAAAATTTCTTTCAAATGAAATCTTTTTAAATCTTTACGTCCATTTTCTGATTCTTGATGAATTTTTAAAGATTCAATTTTAGAATTGAATTTATTAAATGCTGATCACATGGTTCCTTTTCTTTTTGTGATACTTCAAATTAATTTTGCATCAGGTGTATAACAATGAAATAAATTAACAAACAAAATATTAAAATAAAGTAAAAGATAAAATTAACCACTAGACTAATTGAAATGGAAGTTTTTTAAGAATTTAATTCAAATGAGTATGTTTTATTGATATTAAACATACAAATTAATTGCGTACATTGACCGTAGTATTATTTAACTTGAATATTTTTTTCTACATTATTTTGTGTATAAAAATATCTGTTATGATTTTTTTATAAATATATTTTTCTGTTTTTCTTTGGCAGTAATTGCGTACATTGACCATTGTATTTATTATAAATCTATATATATAAAACAGTTCCGTAACTGACTCACTGACTGACATACAACGTACAGACCAAACCGCTGGACCTAAAGGGCTGAAATTTTGCATGGCGATTCTTCTTATAGTGTAGGGGTGCACAAAGAGAGATTTTTGAAAAATTCTTCTTAGATTTTTTTAAATTAAATTTTTTAGCTGTTTTAGTAACTTTTAAGTTTGCATTTAAAATAATAATTTGAGGGTTATAAAATTTATATCACAAGAAAGATCATAAAAATTCCTTCAAAATGAAAAATTTTTCGAATTTTTAGCTCCATTTCCTGATTTTTGGTGAATTTGTAAAGATTAATTTTTAGAATTTAATTTATTAAATGCTGATCACGTGATTTCTTTTTCTGGTACTTTAAATAAATTTATCGTCACATGCATAACAACTAAATAGACAAAAAAAAAATTTTCTTGCTAATGCGGCAGACGATTGGACATTATTTTGTCTATAAAAATAAAACTATCCCTTACGATTTTTTTATAAATATATATTTTTTTCTACATCAATTGTATATATTGATTGTCACATTTATTATACGTAAATATATATATTTATTTATTTGGCATTAATTGCATACATTGAACGTTGTATTTAATTTGAATGTACTCCGTAGCGAAGCGTGGGTTTTCAGCTAGTTATTATTATAAATTCAAAAACGGTCTTGAAAATTGGTTCATGTAGTATAAATGGCTTTTGTTGGCCTAGTCAACTTACTTTTTCTCTTGTTTTATTTCATTTACCTAGCTCAATATTATTCAGAAAGATTATAACCATTTATTTTAAATTTCATTAATTTAAAAATAAAATCTATAAATTCTATATCATCTGTAGTACATATTTAAACAAACTGTAATAATATCTGTTTTAATAAATCTAGATTAAAAAAAAATTACTAGCAAGTGAAAACCTTGCTATCTAAAAGTTGTGATGCATGTATATTGCAGTTATGAGAAGGTTGTACTATATTGCATATTATATGTAATATCCCCATTACATCATGTCTTTAAATTATAACCTGAAAGGGAAAAGTTAAGCTAGAATCAGCCTGAAAGGAATAAAATTTTGAAGCAGTCATGCCGAATCGCTTATTATAGAGACAAAACTACATCCATTCTTTCAGAAGAATGACTCGGAAATAATATAACCAGTAAACGCAAGTGAGCGAGGTAGACCATGTGACTATTATTTGTAGGGTCAGCAGATTTTTCGCAACCCACTCCTGTGCCTTTGGCAACCCACCCTCTCAATGCTAACCCACTCCTGAATTCACACACATATGCATGTAGAAATGCAAAGGCATGTGATTCATGGGAAGTTCTGTGGCTAAGGGTTTTAAAGCCATAAATTAATATTACTGTGGATTGAATTTAGAAAGGGAATTTAAATGGAGGGCATAATATCAAAAATATTATATATATATATATATATATGTGGGGTGTGTTTGAACTGTGGAACGACGCCTTCATACACACTCACAGGATTTATTTTATCATGACACAAGACACTTAAACATATGAGGCGGTGAAAGGCAAAGTGGTGTAAGTCAAAAGAGTTTAACTGCCAAAACTACAAAAAATTCCACCATAAATTGAACAAATTAAAATTCATAACAATTATTACAATATTGCAAATAATAACTATTTGCAATTCCACCATAAATTGAACATGGAGATTACATATTTGACCCCAAATGAAAAAAGTTGAAAATGTGACTTACACCACTTTGCCTTTCATCGCCAAAGAATATAATGAAATAAGGTTTCTTAGCTCCTATTCGAGCAAAGCGATCTCTCCTCCATGAGAGCGTACTTCCAACTGGTGTATTTCGTCTTTAAACAGGAAGTGTAGTGAGGGCCCTGTAGTGGCTGATATATATATATATATATATATATATATATATATATATATATATATATATATACAATGTTTGTTAATACATTTTCATTAATTAATTGTGTTTAATCAAATACTCCTTTGATCGATAAATATAATTGTATCATTGTATTTTCTGGGAATTTCAACTGCTTTCTGCTGCTGGAGGTAAACTTAGTAAAAATTCTATCATGATTAAAATTTATTATAATTAAATGTATGTAATTATTTTTTTTTCATATATTCAACGGCTATATCATGTTCACAGTCTAGTTAATGAGAATGAAAACTGAACCATGGGTATTGATTGAATATGCAAGAGATGTTCTTTGCATCACCCCATTATAAATTAATTTAGGGTTCAATGAATGTTAATTTTTACCCAAATTATGAATGTTAATGTTAATTTGTTATGTTGTTTCCCAGTGGCTAAAGCTGTATTTTAAAGAAAAATATCCTAATTATTCTATTTTATTTGTAGTTATTGTTCCACCATTTATGAAAGTCTGCCATATGCTGCAGTACACGGGAGATATTGGAGAAGAGATTGATGTCCAAATGTTATTCATGTCTGAACAAGACATGAACTATCGTAATGTTTGTTGGATGGTCATAAAGAAGCTGCTTCAGCTTCATTTGTTTCACGATGCTGAGATGTTTGCTACTGCTGCCAGATTGCCTTTAGAAGATTATTTTTTGCTTCAAGTATGATTTGAGCCTTTTAAGCTAAATTTTTTAATGATTATTTACACCTTAATATAATGTACATTTATTTATCTATGTATAATTTGTATCATTGTTTGATCATATTACCCGTTATCGTCATATTCAGATCATAAAATATGTCTTTTTTTTTTTTTTTTAAGGTGTAATTTTTGTTTTACATCTAACGTGAAACGTGGGTAACAACTTTTATAATTAAACAATGCAATTTAATGCAATCAACATCTTTCCTAGTATCTATATAGAAGGCCTTAAATTTTATTCTCTGGGCATGTTGGCCCAGTTGGCAAAAGCAGTGGGCCAGTGATCTGAACGTCCCTGGTTTAATGCTCGTTGCTGGAAATCCACTGCCTTGTTCACTAATGGTGGCTGGGGGCACGTAAAATAGGGCGTGGCTGCAATGACCTCCAAGTCCTCAAATACAGTGATTTCCGCTTATAAGAATCACGTTTGTTATTACTGTTTTTGATTCTTATAAGCGGTTCATTCTTATAGCCCAAATTTAGGTTTTTGGACAGGCACACACACACACACCTATGTATATATATATTAGATAATTTACCATAAAATACTCTTTAATTTACAGTAGTTATCTTTTATTAAAATTATTTTTTATAGTTTTAAAAGTACAACTTTATTTTTAGACCTATAAGTAGATACACATGATTATAGTAAGACAAGAAAAAATCCAATATTTGTTACAACATACCTGCTTAACAGTTTTAACATTTCAACTACAGGAAGGCAGCAAGAAAAAGTTTTCTATGGTAGTCTGATGTAAAGAAGTTTTCAGGAAGCTGTTTATACCTCTTTCAATGCCAATAGTCTCAGACGAAGATTCACCTTCTAGCTTACGTTTCACGGTTTGATAACGTGCTGAATCTACTAATGTCACGTTTGCCTAAGTGATAGTGGACACTTCGCCGAAGATTTATATGTTTCAGGGTCCAGGAAGGCGCAACCAGGATGTAGGAGGTAGAAAAAAAGAGATCGGACCCGGACGGGCCCCCGGGTCAAGCTAATAGGACAGTGTTGTGCTAAAGCGTTTAAGGGGAAACTAATATGTTAAGTATAACAAAGAAAGGGATGCATTTTACGACTGTATTCCATCCCATCTTATCAGTCTTTCTTTAGCAAAAAAAAAATAAAGAACTTCGTGCATTTTGAGTGTTTAAGTGGCTTTTTTGGAAAAATGAAAAGAAAGCGAAGAGTGTAAGCTGATTCTTAAAACCGGTGGATTGATTCTTTAAAGCGAAAATTTTAACATGGAAATAATACATTTGTTTTTGTTTTTGCGATATTGATTCTTATAAACAGTTGATTCTTATAACCACTGAACACTATAAGCGGTGGTTACTGTATATCTCTGGAGGTGCGGTATCATCTCGTCACTTGATTCGGTTCAAAATTTCTGGACCGGTGAATTAGCCATGTTGGACTCCGACCTTTGTGGTGCTAATTCAAAACAGGAGCTATACCTTCATCGCCCATAGCCTTCGGGACTTGATCTGATGTTGCTGTTGGTCAAGAGGCATAAGCAACAACAACAACTCTTAAATGTTAACAGATAAAATAAAATGAGTACAGATCCTGTGTTCAACATATACAATAATTTTCACTTGGCATTGTAATGCAAAAACTTGGTTAATGCATTTTTTATTGAGCTTGTTTATGTTACAGATGAACCAAGCTGTGGATGAAGCAAGAGAAAACCCGAACTGGTCAAAGCTAAATCATCGTATCAATTTCTGGAAGCCTATCTTGGACAAGCTCAATCGAACAATTATTCCTATCCAAGCTGCTGTTGAATTTTTAGAGGTAGGAAATC
Source organism: Dolomedes plantarius (assembly GCA_907164885.2). Classification (NCBI taxonomy): domain Eukaryota; kingdom Metazoa; phylum Arthropoda; class Arachnida; order Araneae; family Dolomedidae; genus Dolomedes; species Dolomedes plantarius. The sequence continues at coordinate 156,782,392 of OU015499.1, forward strand.
TTGAATTTTTTTATCGTCTTTGATGTTACTGTTATTTATTTTAAAATTCAAAGCCAATATGAAATTTCAAATATTTTCATACTGGCTTTGAATATTACAGAATAAATTACAGTAATGTCAAAGGAGACATGAAAGATATAAAGCTGAAAAGTTGAATTTGTAGAAGCAAGCACTTTTGTTTGTGCTTATCAGTTTTGTATTTTGGCAATCTTCTTTTACATTGATGTTATTTATTTTAAATTTCAGAACTATATGAAATTTCTAACTCTTTAAATTATACATTTCAGTCTTGTAGTACCTTTAATTTTACTATAGCTTTTTTATTATTATTTTAGCATCCAATTAGATGTGTGTGAATTAAACATTTCTCACAGTTTAATTTTTTCAAATTTTCTGTTATTGATATTTTAAAAACCAATGGGAATGTATTATTGTTTGCATATTTTTTTTTTTTTCAAAATCACTGTATAAAATTTCAGATATGCATGAATAGCACATTTTAGATGCATTGTTCCTAGTATATTCTGACTAATATATTCCTGACTAATTACCATCAATATAACCTTTTTAATTATAGAATCAATGTGAATTCTCAGATATGTATGGGGAGAAATATTTTCTTATGAAATTCATCGTCAACTTTCTGAGTATGCCAAATAACATGGCTGAAACGTTGGAAACAAAATTCTATAGCTTAGAAGCTCTGCAAAGGAAAATGTGGCTGTGGTGCATAAAAGCTGAAGTGAAAAAAGAGGTATTTACTCTGCATTTTCTCTTATAATCTGTACATTTTTTCCCTTTATATGATTCCAGGGATTTTATATTCTTAAAAAGGTAGTGAATCTTCATGGAGACTTTAAAAGGTCTCATTTTGAAGCAAAAATTGTAGCGATAGAAGTGCATTCAGTTTACAATTTTATGGCCTGGGGTGACTTATGTTGTACTTTTTATTTCTTCCCCCACTGCTTTAAGTTTATAATTAAGGGAACGGTGGACATTAAAATTTACTTTTTTTACTTTTCATCCTAGATACGAAATTTTGTACATATACACATTTCACTATAAATAAATGGAATACCTTAAAAGAAATTTCCAATCTCATTATAATTTTAAGATTTTTTTAAAAATTTGAAATTTATAAAGAAAATTTTAAAATGCTCCTTGCTACTTAATTTTTGAGATATTTCCTCGATTTTGCATTTAAATCTCTTTAAACTGTATAACAAACAAATCTGGGTATCAATTATATAATCCCTTAAATAGTTAATTTTTGAGAGATTATTTTCTGAATTCCATCCCGATTTTCATCAAAATTTTGCCTTTTGAAAAGTTATAAATCAAATTTAATTACCTTAATGAAGTCAAATTGTAAAATGCATACCCAGTTTTTTTGTAAACAGCATCAGAATTCTTCCTTATCAATTTCATGAATTTTGAAGAAAAATTAAGTACCATGGAGCATTTAAAAAATCTAAAAACCTTGAAAAATCTCGTTTGAGAAATGCAGATCTAAAATTTATTACTACACTTACCAATTATAAATCACTTTGTAGAAGCTTCATAAATGATTTTTTGCTTGAAAAAAATTATTTTGGTACTAATAATCTACAGACATATATATATTATTTACAATAACACAATCAGTATTACAATGACGAGATTTGCTGAAATAAAGGTCCACCGTTCCCTTAACTCAAGAATTTTAGCGATATGCTCATTCATATTGCCATCTTCTGACATTTTTGTTGCGTATAATTTTCAAAGTAATACATTTTGAGTGACAATTTCTCCTAGATTTTGTCTGAAATCTTTGACGTTGAACCGGCACAAGAGTTTGAACTTGATGTGACTTCGTATGATATGCAGAATAATTCATATGTCCTTGAAGATGAGGAGGTAAGTGTTTTAAATAAAGTAGTTTTGTTAATTTCACTTTTATTCAAAACTAGTCCTAGAACGGGAATAATCTTTTATTCATTGACATTTTTTCTTGTTCTGTCTATGTGATACATTGTGTTAATTAAGTTTTATTGAATTGTATCATCTTAATTTTAGCTACTGCACTTAAACTTTGTTAATATGTTTATAGTACAAATGGGAAATAACCTTAAATTTCTGGTATTTGGATAAAAATGTACTTTATTCAACTTTTGAAACTGCTTTGTTTTAAAGGAGTTTCTAAGAGATAATTTAGAACAAGGAAATAAGTCACAGAGGGTATCTGATGAAGATTAACTCACCTTTTTCTTTTCTACTAATTTATTCACACCTTTTCGGGGACCATCCTAATCCCCTAAAATTACCCAAGCCAATAGGATTATCATCAGTAGCAAGAGGTGTTAGGAACCACCTGAGTTTTTGTCTTAAGATCTTTGTTATTGCATTACTTTGAAACAGATGAAAGAATTACTTGGCTTCAATGTTTACTTTTTTTCAGAAATTTGAATAACTATAAATATTTGAAAAGAAGCAAACATTGAATTTTAGTAAGTCTTCCATCTATTTTAAAATTGTTATAACAAAGATCTTAAGACAAAAGCTTTCATGGTTTCCAGCACCTCTTGTTATTCATGATAATGCTATTGGCTTATATATATATATATATATATATATATATATATATATACTAGCCGGGCTTCACCCAGCTATCGAATCACTTGACACTCAAATCACAGTTCACTTGAATTAAAAAAACTTTTCACTTTTAATTGCCAAAAAATCAATACATCTTCGAATGATCTATTTATGGTTAAAAAGTTTGAATTAAAACTATGAAAAATAATTAAAAATTAGACACATGATGAAACATTTCTTTTAACTGATTCATTTTGTAGTGAGAATCACACTGTGTTTACATCGTAAAGCATGGCGGTTACATTTTGTTCATTGGAGTATGCATTTAGAATTGAAATATCTCTAAAACTATTAAAGTAACAGAAAAAGTGTATGCAGAAAAAACTATCAACTTTTAAAGCTCTTTCTAAATATGTAAAATTTATGTACTTTCTTTAAAAAAAAAAAAAAAAAAATATCGATTTTAACTTTTAAAACATGGCGGTTACGTTTTGTATCGGTGGAATATGCATTTAGAATTGAAATATCTCTAAAACTATTAAAGTAACAGAATAAGTATACACAGAAAAAATTATAGCTCTTTCCAAATATGTAAAATTTATATACTTTCATGAAAAAAATAAATAAATCGATTTCGACATTTTCAAACATGGCCGAATTTCATAACAGATGCCATACCGGAAATGGTCTACCCGAAATTGTTCCCCGACTGTCCAACAGACAAAGTTTTTCTTTTATTTATATAGATATACAGGGTGTCCATAATTAAAGTCCCACTTTCAAAAGGCTGCAAAAAAAGAACCACTGGTCAGAATGACTTCCAATTTGAACTGAATATACTGGAAGAAGGGGGAAACGATTTGGCATAATAAAAAAAAGTTCCAAAATGTATCAATGGATGGCGCTGTAACATTTTGGAACTTTTTTTTTATTATTATGCCAAATCGTTTCCCCCTTCTTCCAGTATATTCAGTTCAAATTGGAAGTCATTCTGACCAGTGGTTCTTTTTTTGCAGCCTTTTGAAAGTGGGACTTTAATTATGGACACCCTGTATATATATAAAACCTTTATAAGGTGTCAGTAGTAAGTTAAACCTAGTATTAAATGATTGATGCATTCACCAAATTCATTTAGAGTGCTTTTGGCGAAAAACTATGTTCTGCTGAAATTGTTAGATTGAAAATAAAATTCAGGGAATTTTATTAAAAACTTTGGGAAAAAATCTTTTCAATGTTGTATTGTCAAAGAATGGGATAGTTTTTTTTTTTTTTAAAGTTCTGATATCTTTCATTACACTTTGCTCATAATATTTTAATCACCATTTACAATGTTTTGTAATTGTCCAAATATTTTAATAGGATCAGGAGGCAATGCATCGCATAATAAGTCAGTTATTGTCCAAAAAGGATCTCAAGAGAGCTTTTGAATTAGCCTTAACTTTTGGCTATAAGTCTCAAGATGTGGAAATCATTCACGTAAGTTTGAATTATTAATTCACTAATTACCCTATATTTTTAACATTTGCCTATTTGGTACATTTTTGAAGGCTGCATATGCTGCTGGACAGCAGTATATTCACTTCAGTTTGTTTCCTATATTTTTTAGACTTGTCTGAAGTTAGCCAGAGATGAGATGGATGTGAAGTCGGTCCATATAGCAGTTCCTGACTGTAATATTGAAATATCATCCTCAAGATTTATCAGGTCATTGATTTTATGGCTCAGCAGCAGTTCGATAGGTATAATCTGTTTGAAAATCCTTATAACATCACAGATCCAAGGTTCTGAGTAAAGGGGTCACCCTTAGTCACACCTGCATCCTAACCCCTATACCCCCATGGGGAGTGCCAGTGTGGGGGAGAGAGATTGATTCTGACTCTTGGCAAGGGAGGTTGGACGAGAATGGCGTTGTTTGGGGTCTCGATTTTCAGAGGGTGACTATAGTGTGGGGCAGAGTAAGCTGCCTTGATGATGGTTAGAGAAAATTCAACTTACTCTCTCGAGTTAATACTGGAAAATGGTCCGAAACATATATGTAGAACTAGCTGAAAACCTGCTTCAAATTAAATACAATGGTCAATGTATGCAATTAATGCCAAAATATATATATATTTTTATAATAAATGCGACAATCAATGTATACAATTTATGTAAAAAATATATATATATAATATATTTATAAAAAAATCGTAAGGGATATTTATTTTTTTGGATATTATCCAATCATCTGCTGCATTAAAAAGAAAATAAATTAAATTTTTTTGTCTATTTAGTTGTTATGCACGTGACGATAAATTTATTTAAAGTACCAGAAAAGGAAATCATGTGATCAGCATTTAATAAATTAAAATCTAAAAATGAATCTTTAAATTTAATTCACCAAAAATCAGAAAATCGAGGTTAAGGTTCAATTCCAAACATAGTTAATTAAAAATTGTTAATTTTCATATAAAATTTAGATATGATTGACTTAAATGGATAAGTATGTAAGGGCAAATCCACAAATCTTATTTTAATTACGTTTATTCAGGTTATTTTTTTAATTGAAAAAGTGTGACCGTGGCAATTGGTTAAAAAGAAAATTGAATCTATTTTTTATTTATACAGACATACATGTAACATAATCATTCAGTATCACTACTAGACCATAAACATGCCCATTTTTTGTTGTTTTTCGATGGCAAAAAATCACTCTCATTGCTGGAAATATTATATCTAGAGGTGTATCTTGAATAAAATTAGCATCTTGTGTTTCTTTTGTTTCACCAGTTTTGAATATGAATTTGGTTATTGGGTGTGATTTTTATCTCTTAGTTCTTCATGACGTGCCATAATCATTTTTAAATCATGTTGGAATGGCACAACTCATTGGACATTATCGTCATTTGTCGGTGTTAGGAAAGAGTGTCATATTTTTCTCGATGCCAGAAAGCTTGTTGACTACGCCGTGATCTGTCGTTTGCATATACTAAAATAATAATATATATATTTATACTTTGTCTCTGTTCAGCGTCATCGCCTCATAATATCGCCGTTCTGGTGACGTAGTACAGACCGCGATCGTAATTTGGTATGACGTCATTATGGCAGCGGTATAAATCGTTTGTTTAAAGATGATGTTGGACAGTTGGCAACATGTGTATGCAAATCTTTGATCCGGGCAGTTGACGAATTTTTTGTTCGAATGTAAGTTACTTGCCGACGGCTTTGCACGCTGGTTGCGTTTGTTCTTTTTCATTTTTACTTCGTTGTAATAATATGTTTTTCAAGTTTTTGTTTCATGAGTTATTTTTTATGAAGTTTAGTGGTTAAATATGGTTTTTTTTTTAAACTTATGCCTGCTACTTCAATTTCACGTATAATTTAATGCACTTTATCTACCGGCATCCACTGAACTTCAGTAGGAAATTGATTTTCCAAGTTTTTCAACTAGTTGGTGGCCTTCTAGAATTGTACTTGCAGGTGGTAAAACCACTCCTTTATCAACATTGCTATAAACCAGTGGTTCCCAACTGGTGGTCCGTGGACCACAGGTGGTCTCTGATAGCCCCGGGAGTGGTCTGGCATCACATATAAAAATGTTGCCAAATAAATGGTGATTTTGAAAGGAATGTTCATTGAACTAGATGGGCCGAATATATCTGATGACTATCGGGTGTTGATTTAATATTTTTTTAAAGTTTAACACAATTATTTTATTATTAGAATATGATACTTAATAATTTGAGTACATTAATCCTGTATCCCTTTTGCCTGAGAGATATTCTAAACCCTCCCCATATCCCTGGAAGATCCCTCCCTCAAGTCAGTGGGGGAGGGGGGAGGAGTCCGCACATGGTTCAGATTCTGGCTTAGGGGAGTCCATTTAATTACGTGAGGCAATTTTGGTGATTTTTTGACTCCCCCCCCCCCCCCTAATCTCACGTGAGATTTTTCAAAATGCGTATTTTTAGTGTAAATACGTTAATCTGTGCTTGATTGCGTTGGATTTATTTAAAAACATAATTTGCTTAATTATTTTATTTAAGACTTGTTAAGACTAGTATTTAAGACTAGTAAGAAAATCGAACAATATAATACTGAAATAGGAACTACTAAAATTCATAAAAGAATATTCATTCTAATTCAGTCCATGGGGACTCATGTGTAGTCTCAAACATAATCATGTGGAACTATTATGTAGGATTTAGCCATATTTTAGTGTAGAAACATGTTTTGCTTAATATAACCCAGTTTTCTTGCAATTTTACACTGTTTCTTGCGAAAAAAATTACGTGACATTTGCCAAGACCCCCCCTCTCCCCCACGTGAAACTGGGTGAGATTCGGCTCGACTCCCCCCCCCCCCTAAAAGCCTCACGTAATTAATGGATGCCCCCTTAGTGGTCTGCAGACTTCTACGGGTTGGGAACCACTGCTATAAACCAATGTGGAATCATCTCCATTCTCTGAAATACTCTCTGATAACACTGCAAGCAATAGAAGCTACAGTGCACCGCATTATTTCTCATTCTTTTTAGATTTTTAAACCTTATTAAAGTTTTTTAAAAAGTGTAAAAAAAAAATCAGTTCTTTTTCATGGACTGTTTTTTTTTCAAAACCATGAAAAAAAAAAGAACTTGAGTGTACTTACTTTATTACTAGTTGTGTTTATAATTAATAGAAATGAATTTTACAATAGATGTTTAACATGAATTATAGTCGTTTTGGATATTTTGTTTATATTATTAACATACATTTAATCCTTTCATTACATGTCATTTTAGCCAAAAAGGATGTCATGATGTGTATGGAACAACTTGGTAAAAAGTGTGAAAGTGCCATTTCTATTTGTCATCAAATTTTAGTGGATTTCATTGTTGCTACAGTAAGATTACTTCATATTATAGATAAATATTTTTTTAATCTGTTATGGCCACAATTGTTATTTATGTCAGGGGTATTTAATTGCATAATATTTCAATTTTGCCTTGCTGATGTATAGTTCCATAATATTGATATTGGTGGATATACCTTAGAAAATAAATTCAATGCTTAACTAACTACAATCAATAATATTCAGAAATGTTTAAATTTTTGGAAATAAAACATATTTAAAATCATTTTTTAGGTCCTTGAAAAGAATTCTACAGGTCCATAAAAAGTCTCTAAGAATTTATTTTTAGGTTTTTAAGGACCCTGTTACTTGAAATAGGGTTTTAAAAGTTTTCTTTTTCACTAATTTGGAAGACTATTTTTGATGAATTATTTATATCTATTCGTATGTTTTGAGTGACAATTTTAATCTGGTTGATATCTTCATTACATTTTTTGATAAATTTTAAACTTTTTCCAGGTTTTGAAAAAGAACTATGTAGACATTGTGAAGGAAAAAGACACTTTAAGTATTCTGAAGAAAATCTTGACTAAAAAGCTGAACGACGAACACATACTTGCCAAATGTTTTGTTGTTGTTCATGATCTTCCTGACAGAGATGTAGGAGTATTTTTGTGTGAAGAAATCTGGCATTCATTGCAAGTGCTGTGCATCTTTGACCTTGGTTAGTAAAATCTTTTCATTATAGTTATTATAATTTCTAAATTTGAAATTAATTTCGAGTAGCTCAAAATCTCTTATCTCAGTGTAGGGTTTGAAGGTTTTTTCAAACCCGGTTTTAAAAAACCGGTTTTTAAAATAAATATGTCACATTTGAAAACTGGTTTTAAATTAAGAAAACCAGTTTCAAAGAATTCAAATTATGATGTAAAAACCAATTTTTAACTTATTTGATTTGCTATTCATTGTATGCAATGGGCAGCAGACACAGTTTTTCAACATTGCGAGTTGCGTTGGCCAGTGCTTGTGCATTGTGCACTGCGCACGTGGAAAAGACATGCCTAACCGACTTATTTTATGTTAGTACATATGTGCAATCCGTCACGAGTCACGACAGGTTCATTTAATCTTGTAAAGTGAAAACTGGAAACAAAAATATAAAGTTGTTATAGTTATCTGAAAAGATATTGTCTAGAATATTTCCAAACTCTTTTGTGGAAACTGATTCTGATGAAGAGCAAATCGAAGAAACTACTCATCAGAGTAATGCTTTTTTTAAAGGAAGCCATGGAAAGTAAATTCATAAGATTCTTGAAGATCCTGAAGAAAAACTTACAAATCCAAAGACACTGAAAGCTGAATTTTCATTATTTGAGGCAACGAATAAAAGAACCAAAAACTTAGATTTGTTATTTGATGGCCTGAAAACTATAAAACCAAGCTCAGTAGCTAGTGAACCAGTATTTTCAATTTCAGGCAATATTGTGTCCAAAATAAAAACAAGACTTAGCCACCGTTCAGTGGATATTTTATGTTTTTTAAAATCCTATTTTCTTAGGAGAAATTAAAATTAGTGAAATGAATATAAATATTATTTGAAATTTGAAATTTTTGTTTGAGTTTTCATTATTTTGTGTAAGTAATGTGTAATCCTTAATTTTTTTTATATTTTTACTTGATATTGATTTCGTTTTTTGCTATTTTATATGAATTAAATTTTTTCCCTATTCTATTTTTTTTGACAAAAATTCGAAAACTGGCTAAAACCGGTATTTTGGAAATCTGGAATTCGAAAACCGGTTTTTCAAAAAGTCAGTTTTTGTATAAACCCTATCTCAGTGATGCCCAAGCTATTTTGACCGTGACCTACTTTCTGTTAAAAATTTATCTCTTGACCCCAATGAAAATATTTTAGAAATATCAAAAAAATACTTTTTTTTAATTGGGAAAATATTTTTTTTTAAAAAGGAAATTTTGACAAAGTTTAAAAAATCAATGAACTGTATTTTGGCTATATTTTGTCCCAGTTCATTTTTTTAAACATTTTATATTTTTGAGCTATTCAGTAAATGTAATGTAATGCTGTATTATCAAATATGTTAGCAAAAAAACAGTTTAGAAGATGCTGAAAATTTGTGTTTTATAGTCTTGTTGGCCTGATTAAAACAATAAATAAGATATGGTAGATATATTAAAAGTATTATCGCAGAATATAGCAGTGGACTGAAGCAGCAGCAAGTAAAAGAAGCAGTCTTTCTTCAAAACAAAATGTAGATTTATTTTCTCTTTAAAAGATAGCACCACAAAATAAACTCAAAGTAACATTGAGCATCGACAATAGCTTACTGCCTAACACAATGCTCCGACTGACCCAAGAGCTAATGCCAGCATGTTATATACTAAAAAAAAAACCACGTGTGCATCTGGCTGATTTGCATAAACTTAATTACATATGCAGAAAACAGAAAAAGTTTATGCCAAATAAACATCAATATAATTGTCATACAAAGATACACTTACAATAAATAACAAATACAGTAACCACCGCTTACAGTGATCAGTGGTTATAAGAATCAACCGTTTATAAGAATCAATATCGCAAAAACAAACACAAATGTATTATTTCCATGTTAAAATTTTCTCTTTAAAGAATCAATCCACCGGTTTTAAGAATCAGTTTACACTCTTTGCCTTCTTTTCATTTTTTCAAAAAAGCCACTTAAACCCTCAAAAGGCACAAAGTTCTCCTTTTTTTTTTCTTTCTTTCTAAAGAAAGATTGATAAGATGGGATGGAATATAGTCGTAAAATTCATCCTTTTCTTTGTTAGACATAACATAATAGTTTCCCCTTATACGCTTTTGCACAACACTGTCCTATTAGCTTGACCCAGGGCCATCTTTACCCGTCCGGGTCCGATTTCACTTTTCTCCACTGGCAAACAAAAATAGGGACTCTTTTTTCCCACCTCCTGGTTGCGGCTTCCTGGACCCTGAAACACATAAATCTTCGGCGAAGTGTCCACTATCACATAGGCAAACGTGACATTAGTAGATTCAGCATGTTATCAAACCGTGAAATGTAAACTTGAAGGTGAATCTTCGTTTAAGACTATTAGTATTGAAAGAGGTATAAACAGCCTCCTGAAAACTTCATTATGTCAGACTACCATAGAAAACTTTTTCTTGCTCCCTTCCTGTACTTGAAATGTTAAAACTGTTAAGCAGGTATGTTGTAAGAAATATTGGATTTTTTTCTTCTCTTACTATAATCATGTGTATCTACTTATAGGTCTAGAATTTAAGTTGTATTTTTAAAATTATAAAAATAATTTTAATAAAAGATAACTAATAAACTAATTTTAATATAGATAAACTAATTTTAATAAAAGAAAACTGGGTTATATTAAGTAAAACACGTTTCTACACTAAACTATGGCTAAATCCTACACAATAGTTCCAGTAGTCACTCCTGAAACCACACATGAGTCCCCGTGGACTGAATTAGAATGAATATTCTTTTACGAATTTTAGTAGTTCCTATTTAAGTATTTTATTGTTTGATTTTCTCACTGTGATTCTAGACTATGTTCTTAGTAGTCTTAAACACTAGTCTTAACTAGTCTTAAATAAAAATAATTAAGCAAATTATGTTTTTTTAAATAAATCCAACGCAATCAAACATAGATTAATGTATTTACACTAAAAATATGCATTTTGAAAAATCTCACGTGAGATTGAGGGGGTCGAGCCAAATCTCACGACATCTCACCAAGGTGGGGAGGGGGTCGAAAAATTGCTAAAATTGCCTCACGTAATTAATGGACGGCCCCTTAGAAGAGAGTACCTGAAATATTTTTTCCTTGTGAGAGAATGCTACTTAATTTAAAATCAATATTTGACTAATTTTTCTAAAGCATTCATCTGTTATTTCAGTCTAAAGGTAAACTTTCTGAATAAAAATATATTAGTCATATTTATGTAAAAAAAAATTTTTTAATTTATGTTATGAAAATGCTTGTTTTAATTTAATGTTTTTTATTTCTAGTAAAAGTTATGTTTTAATTTCTTTAGTTTTGCTGCCTGAAGAACAATATGCTTACTCTGAAGAGCTCATTTATGATCCTTTGCGTACAAAAGAAAGCTTCCAGCTCATTGTGAAGTTATGTCAGGATCCATCAGTTTTAGGAAAGATTCTAATGGATAAATTTTCGGCAGAAAATTCTGAGTTATCAGTGAAGAGCTCTGACAAAAGTATGTTCTCATTTAATTATTGAGTTTTGCAGTGTCAAATTTATGATTTAACATATTTAGGTCCTTATAAAATACCTAATGTTTCAACCCAGTGTGTCTTGATGTCCAATGTGTTCAGATTCCAGAATGGTACTGTATTATATGTTAATACTAGCTGAATACAGTGTGCTTCGCTATGGAGTACATTCAAATTATATACAATGGTCAATGTATGCAATTAATGGAAAAAAAAAAAAAAAAAATTTATAATAAATACAATGGCCAGCATATGCAACTAACGCCAAAATTATATATGTATATATATATTTATATATTTATAAAAAAATCATAACGGATATTTTTATACACAAAATAATGTAGAAGAAAATATTCAAATTAAATACAACAGTCAATGTATGCAATTAGACAGACAGTCCAAAATGAAAGATCAGTCTTTTGAATGGGAATGTTTCCACATGCATTGTCGGCCAAGTGATGGCCGAAGGGCAAGGGCATTTGGTTCAGATCCTGTGGGTTCGAGTCCCACTGTTTGCATGGATGTTTGTAGCCATTCAGAATCAGCTTTAAACTGTAGGTCCCAGTCTAAATAGCCCTCGTGTAGCAAAGAGTTGACTGTTGCGCTCCAAGCCAAACCAAACCAAACCAGATGAATTGTCAGATATACAAAGTGATGTCAAAAGTGGAATAAACGTAAGTTATGATTTCTTTTCTTATTCTTATCAAAAGAAGAGACATCCTTTACTGAGTGATTCCAATTCGAGCAAGATGTGATGCATTGTTTTGAACAGTTTTGCTTTTTCTATTCAATAGTTAAAAACAATATGTTGAAATTCAGGCTATACGCTTTTCACGGCACACCGTCATCAAAGTGTTAATAATTTAATTACTAAAAAATTTAAGAGAGACCCCTCTTAACCTATCCTACATATTCCTTTTAGCCTGAATACTCAGATCTCTTGTATACAAGGCTTTAATTATATTGATTATATTGATAATTATATTAATTTTATTAATTAATAAAATTAATTATATTAATATTATTAATTTTATATAATATATTATTAATTTTATTAATATTATTAATTTTAATATGATAATTATATTAATTATATTGATATTTATATTAATTATGTTGATCTTGTAACAAGGCTGGTTATATTGATTTATGTTATGCTTTTTAACAAAAATTTGTTGTATTCAGTAATATCTAATAGAATATTTCTCATTTTTTTCTAGCATTTTCATCTGTTGTGGAGCTCTGTGTATGTGCCCATGAATGCTTTACTGCAGCCTGCAACGTGGAAGGAATTTCACAGGTCCTTCACAGCTCCCAGCTTCTTATCAGTATGTTGGAGGAAGCTAAGAAATTTTCTATAATGGTTTGTTTAGTTTTTTTCCCCTTTGTGTATAATCTGTAGATATTAAAATGGAAAAATATTTCTTAAAATTTTTTTTTTTTTTTAGAAATCCAATTGAGTAATTTCTTGGTCTAGAACAGGGGTTCCCAACCTTTTTCCTACATCGACCCCTTTTAAAAGAATGATTTTCTTCATCGACCCCCTCATATTTTTCTCTATAATATGCAGTATACATACAGCTCTACATTTCTCTATAATATACAGCATTCTCTATATTCTATATATATAAAACAGTTCCGTAACTGACTCACTGACTGACTGACATACAACGCACAGACCAAACCGCTGGACCTAAAGGGCTGAAATTTTGCATGGCGATTCTTCTTATGGTGTAGGGGTACACTAAGAAAGATTTTTGAAAAATTCTTCTTAGATTTTTTTAAAATTAAATTTTTAAGCTGTTTTTGTAACTTTTTTTAAGTTTGCTTTTAAAATAATAATTTGCGGGTTTGTAAGGAATACATAAGATTCGATTCACAAGAATCGGAACTTTTGAGTGAAAGAAGCTGCTTGAGATATGCTAATTTCGGCAATTAACGGGTTAGTTTTTAAAGATTCGGTTAATTTTTAAAAGATTCATTTTTAGAATTTAATTTATTAAATGCCGATCACGTGGTTTCTTTTCTTTTTGTGATACTTCAAATTAATTTTGCATCCCGTGGATAACAACAAAATAAATTGACAAAAAAATATTAAAAAATGGTAAAAGATAAAATTTCACTATTAGACTCATTGAGGTGGAAGTTTTTAAAGAATTTAATTCAAATGAGTATATTTTATGGATATTAAACATACAAATGAATTGAATACATTGACCATTGTATTTAATTTGAATATTTTCTTCTACTTTTTTTGTCTATGATTTTTTTATACCCTTAATTGCACACATTGACCATTGTATTATATATATATATACTAGCTGAAAGCCTGCACTTCGCTACGGAGTACATTCAAATTAAATACAATGGTCATTGTATGCAATTAATGCCAAAATATATATATATATATATATATATATATATATTTATAATAAATACGACGATCTATATATACAATTGATGTAGAAAAAAAATATATATTTATAAAAAAATCATAAGGGATATTTTTATAGACAAAATAATGTCCAATCGTCTGCCACATTAGCAAGAAAAATAATATTTTTTATCGATTTAGTTGTTATGCACATGACGATAAATTTATTTAAAGTACCAGAAAAAGAAATCGCGTGATCGGCATTTAATAAATTAAATTGTAAAAATTAATCTTTAAAAATTCACCAAAAATCAGAAAATAGAGGTAAAGATTCGAAAAAGATTTCATTTTAAATGAATTTTTATAATCTTTCTCGCGATATAAATTTTATAACCCTCAAATTATTATTTTAAATGCAAACTTAAAAAAAGTTACTAAAACAGCTTAAAAATTTAATTTAAAAAAATCTAAGAAGAATTTTTCAAAAATCTCTCTTAGTGCACCCCTACACTATAAGGAGAATCGCTATGCAAAATTTCAACCCTTTAGGTCCAGCGGTTTGGTCTGGGCGTTGTATGTCAGTCAGTGAGTCAGTTATGGAACTGTTTTATATATTTAGGCATTAATTGCATACATTAACCGTTGTATTTAATTTGAATGTATTCCATAGCGAAGCATGAGTATTCAGCTGGTCTTCCATATGAGTGTATCTCCTACATTTTGTTTATCAACTTCTGATGGTTTCTTTTCAGGTTCGTCTCCTGATTGGTATAGGAAGGTACAGTGAGATGGTGTATGTATTTGATATATTGAAGACTCATGACAAACTTTCCCTTCTATTTATAAAAAAATTGGAAAATGTAAGTATTAATATCAATCTTTTTTGTGCAATCCAAAAACTACATAGTCTTCTTAGTATTAGTAATGTAACTGATACAATTATAGGTAGTAGGAGGATAACCTGTTGTTTTTTTAGCTTCACTCTTCCTCTTCCTTCTATGGTTGCACAACTGGTTTGTATGATGCAACATTGAAAACTCTTATATTCATTTAAAGTTATTATTTTTAATACTGTAGAAGGAAAATTATAGTTACTAGGTGGCCCATGCAAAAATTTCACATGCGAATAAAATACGATTCCTTTTATAGCGAGGTTGGTGGTTTGTAGTTGGATGAAAGAAGAACCAGTTCATATGTAGCCATTGTTTATGTGTCAAATAACAATGGTTCATAAGAATAATACAAAACACCTTTGGACACACTATTGGAGGTGAAGCATAACACAAAACATGGAAACATGCGATATGGACCTTCAGGACCTGATTTTCCATTAGGCCCAGTAGGCCAGGGCCTAGGGGCCCCTCCCAAAATTTTTATTTTAAAGAAAGAAAAGAAAAAATTCCCAATTCATTTTTTTTTTTTTTTTTTTTACCTTTTTAATAGCAATTTTTTTATAATATCCTTTCAAATTTGATTGATTTGTGCATCATATGTTTAGTTCATCATATGTATGTTATAGTGTGTATAAGGGATTAATAAGTTTTTCTGGTTGCATTGTATTGGTGTTTTAATGCTGAAGTTAATATGCTGTATTGCTTTTTGTTATTTGATAATGTTCTAGGCTTCTACGCTTCAAATAGCCAATTCTTGGTAAAATGATACTTTCACAATTATTCATGATTATTATTTTTTTTGTGTGTCAATTTTGGAAATTTTATGCCCCCATCGCGAGTTGTGCCTGTAGTCAAGTATTTTCTAAATCGGGCCCTGTGGACACTTCAAAACACATTCATAGATATTAAAGTAAGGTAGGACACAAACTTGTGGAAAATGGGATAGTTACAATGCAAAACCCCTTTGTACACAATATTTGGCCATGCCGTATCAACCCATCCAGGAAAAGAACTCTAGAGCCAAAAGTCAGTTTTTAACAAACAATACAATTTGTCAGAAGCGGAGAACTTAATCTTTAAAATGATACCTCATTTATCGATTTCGGTTAAGTATGTTAAAGGAGTTAAGGGAGAAAAAGGGATCGTTACAAAAAATTACCTTCTAGAAATAATATATATGATTATAATTATAAATTAAATTTTGTTATGAGCATGGTGATAAAAGTTTAGTAAAAAATAATCTATATAAATAAAAGAAAGACTTTGTTGGTTGGCGGAACAATTCCAGGTAGACCGTTTCTGATATGGCATCCATTATGAAATTCGGCCATGTTTGAAAATGTCGAAATCAATGTTTTTTTTTTTTTTTTTCATGAAAGTACATAAATGTTACATATTTGGAAAGAACTTTAAAAACTGATAATTTTTTCAGTGTGCACTTAATCTGTTACTTCAATAGTTTTAGAGTTATTTGGATTTTAATGATCATCCATCTTTGAAGATGTAAACAAAGCATGATTCATTCACAGCGTGATTCTCAATAAAAAAATGAATCACTGAAAAAAAATGTTTCATTGTGCTTCTAATTCTTAATTCTTTTTCTATTTTTCATACTTTTAATTCAAACTTTTTAATCATGAATAGATCATTTGAAAGATGTACTGATTTTTTGAGGATTTCTTGCCAATTTAAAAGTGAAAAAAATTTAAATTCAAGTGAACTGTGATTCGAGTGTCAAGTGATTGAATTTGGGTATTTGATTAATGCTGTTCCATTAGAATTCAATTCCAGAGCTAGGAAGCTAGTGTATTGATGTTTGTAAAGCAATATGGCATTTCAGTATCTTCCATTTAGAACATGTATCATATATTTAAACTTCTGTAGTAACATCCTATTTCTCATAAAATTTGATTTGACATAGGCTCCTAACTTAAGGCTTGCTTTCCTTGATTACTTGAAAAGACTGCCCCCATCTGAGGCTGACAATTATTTCTACACCCTTGCTAAAACATTTGGAATGTATCGAGAAAAGGCAGAGATTCTAGAAATGTCTGTCCAGAAACAACTTTCTCAGCTATGTAAAAAGAATTTAGGTATGTTTTATGTGATTTTTTTTCCAAAATTTTAAGCCTCTTATGTTTTTTGAGGTTCTCTATACTTTTGTGTTGATTTATTTTAAAGGTTTACATCACAAATTTAATAGCACATTTCTGCTCATATGAGGGCACTATATAAAAAACCTAGTTCATGTGCTTTTGCTGTCAAATATTTTTTTACACATTATTTTATTTACAATAAATATGTCGTTAATGGAAAATCCTTCTTATCAAGTTGAAAGATGGCTGACATAGTTGGCATGTAAATGTATTTAATGTTAAAAAATATTTCTTCAGCAAATATTTAGTATATTAACAAAACTTTTTTTTTAATTACAAAAATTTAGATAAAAATTTTTGTAAATTATCAAAATCTATTTAGAATGATCCATTTTCCAATGGATCATTCTAAATAGATTGATCTAAATTTTATATTTGGAAAATGATAGATAATAGTTTAAATTAATTTTAGGAAAATTTAATTTCATGTAAACAGCTTGAAAAGTTTTTTTATATTTTTCGAAATTGTAAAAGTTCAGTTAATGAATATTCATTGAAATTTACTGTAAATTGAATTTCTAGATATTGATATGAAAGAAAAGTTAGAAAATGTCATGAATCATCTAGCAGAGCCTGTAAAAAGTTAATAGTATTTAACTTTTTGCAGCCTCTGCTAGACAACTATTATCTATCATTATAGTTTAAATTAATTTCCTAAAATTAATTTAAACTATAATGATAGATAATAGTTTAAATTAATTTTAGGAAAATTTAATTTCATGTAAACAGCTTGAAAAGTTTTTTTTATATTTTTCGAAATTGTAAAAGTTCAGTTAATGAATGTTCATTGAAATTTACTGTAAATTGAATTTCTAGATATTGATATGAAAGAAAAGTTAGAAAATGCCATGAATCGTCTAGCAGAGCCTGTAAAAAGTTAATAGTATTTAACTTTTTGCAGCCTCTGCTAGACAACTATTATCTATCATTATAGTTTAAATTAATTTCCTAAAATTAATTTAAACTATAATGATAGATAATAGTTTAAATTAATTTTAGGAAAATTTAATTTCATGTAAACAGCTTGAAAAGTTTTTTTATATTTTTCGAAATTGTAAAAGTTCAGTTAATGAATGTTCATTGAAATTTACTGTAAATTGAATTTCTAGATATTGATATGAAAGAAGAGTTAGAAAATGCCATGAATCGTCTAGCAGAGGCTGCAAAAAGTTATTGCAAGGTGGGAAAATCCATTTTTTTTTCTCTCTGCGCTGTTTCCAGTACACAACAATATTAGCTGTATCAATTTTTCAATTATTACTCATGCCTCTTTCTTTTTTGGTTGTAGTGATAAGAAATTTTAAACGTAAACTGGTTAAATTAATAAATTTGAAGATTTCTATGAGTCTAGAAAAAAAGTTTGAGACCAATTGATTAATTTAACCAGTTTGAATTAATATATTTGAAGATTTCTATAGGTCCAGAATAACCTTGAAAAGTTCGAGACCAATTTATTAATTCAACTATTTTGAATTAATAAATTTGATGATTTCTATGGGTCCAGAAAAAAACCTAGAAAAGTTTGAGGCCAATTTATTAATTTAACCAGTTTGAATTAATATATTTGAAGGTTTCTCTGGGTCTAAAAAAACCTAGAAAAGTTTGAGACCAATTTATTAATTTAACCAGTTTGAATTAATATATTTGAAGGTTTCTCTGGGTCCCAAAAAACCTAGAAAAGTTTGAGACCAATTTATTAATTTAACCAGTTTGAATTAATATATTTGAAGGTTTCTCTGGGTCCAAAAAAACCTAGAAAAGTTTGAGACCAATTTATTAATTTAACCAGTTTGAATTAATATATTTGAAGGTTTCTCTGGGTCCAAAAAAACCTAGAAAAGTTTGAGACCAATTTATTAATTTAACCAGTTTGAATTAATAAATTTGAAGGTTTCTCTGGGTCCAAAAAAACCTAGAAAAGTTTGAGACCAATTTATTAATTTAACCAGTTTGAATTAATATATTTGAAGGTTTCTCTGGGTCCAAAAAAACCTAGAAAAGTTTGAGACCAATTTATTAATTTAACCAGTTTGAATTAATAAATTTGATGATTTTTATGGGTCCATATTAACCTGGAAAAGTTCAAGACCAATTTATTAATTCAACCATTTTGAATTAATAAATTTGAAGGTTTCTATGGGTCCAGAAAAAAACCTGGAAAAGTTTGAGAAATTCAAAAAAAAATTTCAGTTAGCCAGGTTAACTTAAAAAGTGATAGGTAGAGATACTTCAGATTATTATTGGTTATTTCCTTACCATAAGGCAAATGTCTCACAAGTGCCTCCGCGTTAGGTAAAAACAAAACAAATTTCTTACCATTACTTTTTGCTATCAAGTTCATATTACAGCAACTGGTCTATTGGTGCATTTTTTGTTCAACTTCTTTCTCATTGTGGGATTTAATGTTTCTATTTTTACAGCATTCTAAAACTTCCTAAATTCTAGTACATCTTTTAATAACTCCAGATATGGCCTGGATTTACAAATTCAGCATTTTCATTGTAAATATATTTAAGATTACGTGAAAGTGTCACAATTGTATAATATTAAATTGAAAGCAAAAAATTTCCTATAATCCACAACCATACTAGAAGATCTGAATTTGCCTTAAGAAATAAGTTAAATATGGGAATTTTTTATTTACAATTTATTTGCCCTTCAAAAGGTTCTCATAAGAATTAATAGTTACGCAGTACCATTATAAACACTGGCAAGAGATAAAGAAATTCTCTTGCTGTTTTCTATCATGGCATTCATTTTAAACAAAAGAAAGAATTTTTTACATATATTTCTTTGTTTCTTTTCCAGATATTTAAAAGTTAATTATCTTGTATATTTAAAGTAGTAATTGAAATCTAATCTGGTGTTAAATATTTTTACAGGGTTCTTATAGCTTTTGGAATAAGTAATAATTTTTAATGGCTTTATATGGACTTTTTGGGGCATTTTTTTTTTTAAGAAACTTTACATAGAGCTAAGATGGCAAAAAATCTGCATTGTGCCAACAATTTCAAATTCCTTCGAGCAACATTTATGAATCCCTTCTTTGATGAGAAAAAAAATATATATATATATACAGCTTATTTCCACACTCTTTTATTCATTAATTTTAATTTCTGTAATTTTTTTACTACTCATTTTGACATATTATGACAGTTTGGATGAACTCCTAAATTTCAAAATACTTAATGTCTGCTCAAAATGTCTCTTGAACATTTGAGGCGGTGAAAGGCAAAGTGGTGTCAGTCATATTTTCAACTTTTTTTATTTGAGGGAAAAAATGTAATCTCCATGTTCAATTTATGGTGGAATTGCAAATAATTATTATTTGTAATATAATAATAATTATTATGAATTATTATTTGTTCAATTTATAGTGGAATTTTTGGTAGTTTTTGCAGTAAAACGCTTGTATAGGTAGTTTAGCAGTAAAACGCTTTTGACTTACACCATTTTAGTTACTGACTTACACAACTTTGCCTTTCACCACCTCATATATAAAAATTGCTTGAAAGAATTATAACTTAGAGGAAACTTGTGGAAAATGCAAAACAGGGGCACATTGCTTCTCAATATCCATAATGAAGATAAAAGTGTCTTTGATAAATAAATTACCAATTACTTTTATTTAATAGCAATAAATTTGTCATAGACGAGTAAACAAATTCAAGCACCATCAAATACACATATAAAAAGAATAAAATAATAAGAAGAGGAGTATCCACAACAATGCCAGAAAGGATACGATCTAAAAATAATAATAATAATAATAATAATAAATAAATAAATAAAAGAGTAGGAAAAGACACAGCATGAGAGTGCAATTACTGTGCCGTATTTAACAGTTGTTTAAAAATTCATGGATATATTAAATATTCCTGTTAAAAAATTAAAGACTTAAAATGGAAAGTAAGGATTAAAGACCTTTTTCTTATTTTATTTATTTGACTGGTCATTAGGCCATTAGACCTTTGGCTCTCCAATATTTTAAAAATGAGAATTGGGCATGGTGGCCCAGTTGGCAAGAGCAGTGGGCCAGTGATCTGAATGTCCCTGGTTCGATGCTCATCACTGCAAATCCACCGCCGTGTTCACAAATGATGGCCGGAGCACATAAAATAAGTTGTGGCTGTAATGTCCTCCAAGTTCTCAAATTTACCTCTGGAGGTGCGAGGTCAAGTGTTCCGGTCTCCTCACTTGACTCGGTTGAAAATGACGGGACCGGTCATTTAGCCAAGTCAGACTCCGACCCTTTGTGGTGCTAATTCAAAAACAGGAGCAGCCCAATAGCCTATTAGGACTTGGTGAATGGAACCTCCAACCAGGAGGCATTAACAACAATAACAAAAATGGGAATTAAAATTCAAAAGTACAGGGCACGCATTAAGATGTAAAGGAGTCATTGGTTGATTTTAATGGCACAAGACACAGTCTGGTGAATCAGCCAGACCAATCCAGAAAAGATGAGCCTGCAGGCAGTCATGGCCAGTTAAAAGTCTAAAACAAGCGACTGCAGTAAGTTGTTAACAAAAGATTCCTTATATACAATATCCCAGGACTTTTCTATAGATGATTTAACAATTTAAAAGCATTTTTTAAGTGTCATTTTTATAAAAAGCTTAGAAGAATGGGCCTGTTCAGTTTCAGCAAAACCCCTACACTCCTTTTGGCCAAACATTGTGTTTTCTCGTTATTTTTTATAGATCAGTATTTCAAGCCACAATGTTCAGGAGAACCATTGAAAGGAGATCAAAGAGGTGGAGGACTCTTTTCTAAGAATAACCACAACTTAAGTTGTATTTTAGGGACTACAGCAAGGGCTCTCAAACTTTTCGGCCTACTGCCCCCTTTTCAGAGAAAAAAAATGACTCAGCACCCCTCCTGAAAATTTTCCTTCTTAAGCGGACAAACAGAGATGCATTAACAAATTTATAACCTGTTATGTATCTACTATATTTCTACCTATGCCCTTCAACATAGTAAAGAAAGATGTTGTCAATAAGACACCTTGAGGCTAGAAATTATAAAATTATTAAAACCAACTATAGTAACATTTGCATGATACACACAAAATGAAAATATTAAAGTAAAAATTACGAATAACAAGTAATCCTAAAGAAAACATTTGGTGTGCTGCTATCCATTTATGAATGTTCGGCTCTATTTTTCTCAGCAGCATTAGCTATTCGAGGCGTAGTGGTTAAAAGTGTCAAGCTGCCTCACCAAAGGTCCTGGGTTCGACCCTATGAAATCAATATATCAATATTTATGAGCAACGTCGACTCATACCTTTCATCCCTTGAGTGGGTCAATAAAATGAGGACCAAGCATGCTTGGGAACTAACTCTGGGGGTCCTGCGTCAGGTTGACCACCTGACCGAGACATATGTTGTATGGCACCCCAAGCCCACGGTCATGAAAGCAGAGATGGGCACCATAGTTCTTGGTCCACTGTGCTAAAAAGCAATTTGGACTGATGTGCCATGAGTTAGTTATTAGCTATTTGTAGCCAGTTTCTGTTTTTAGTCAGCAGATTTGTGATGATACTGAACCCATGTTCCACTCAGTAGGATGAAGGAAATGCAATTTAAAACTCTTGAACTATAGCCCATAATCCCGGATAAAGTATCAGTATCTGTTTTAGCAGCCAAGACTGTTAGCAGCTGAGTTTGAATTTAAATTTATGTCCCAGCATCCCCCCCCCCCCTCCTCCATAGGCATAGTGTGCCTCTAACTTTTTTTTTTGGGGGGGGGGGGCACAAATTAAATTCAGTTAGGGCCCTCCTCCGCTCATTTACTGCCAGATGGTCCTAAAAATATGAAATATTATGATTTTTTTAAATTGAATAACAATAGAATTGATGTTTGAGTAGTATTCAAAATGTATACAATGAAAATAATAAATATAATGTAAATAAAATGAGAAAAAAAATATAACGTCGAATTTTTGTTATGGATCCTATCATTGTTAAAAACTATGTTAAGGCTAAAGACATAATCGGAATCTTCAGTTTCACAGTTTGAAAAAGGCGGGAAAAATCCAACTTTCATAAAAAATTTCTACGATTTACCAATTTTAACTCAACTTCTATTAGTGTTTTAATTTATTTCAAGTTAAGTTCGGGGGGCACGTGCCCCCTCAATACTATGCCTATTCCCTCCTCCCTTGGGAGCAGTATTGCCCACTTTGGGAAACCCTGGACTACAGGGTTATATTTATAGATCAGTATTTCAAATCCATATCCAAGCTACAGCAACATATTTATTGAAAACAATCTAAAAAGTGAACAGAGTACATATCAATATTTACTTTTTGGCACAGTTGCCATAAGCATTTTTATCCCAATGATAAAATTACATCAAACAACATGACTCCGTTTCGTACCTTGGTTTTGATTTTCTATCTTCGACTAAAAATAAGTACTATCATATCTCAAGCTAATGTGACCTTATCCTTCAGGTAAATATATCCAAGTTTTATGTAAATATCTCAAAGCAGCTGTACATTATCATCTGAAACAAGATCTTTAGTACCACCATCATAGAGGAACCACAAATAAGAAAAATCAAGTAAGTCCTCTGCATAATAAACTTCATCTTTCTTTTACAGGCGGATTGCCTCCATCAAGCTCAGAGTTGCACACGTTTAGCACAGCTGGTAGCCTTACAAATATATTTCCTACCTTCTGGAATTTGGATTATAGGACTGGATGATTCTTCTGTATCCAGATTCATTACAGAGCACGATAATTTTCCACAGGTATGCTGAGTGTTTAGCTATAAATATTTGTAAATTTTTATTCTATGCTAAAAGGTATATTGGATATTTTTAGAAGGGTGTATTTGGTAATTTAGCTCTATTTATAGGACTTCAGTTTTACAGTGTTAAGAAGCAGTCACTTTAATTGTTGCTTGTGTTCATTGTAAAGGAGTTAAGAAATTTTCAGAGAAGTTGGTCAGCTGCTTCTTTTGCTAGTGACAGGAAGAGAAAGAGTAAAATTAAAAAGTTTAGCATAAAAAATATACAAATTTCTAATACCGTTTATTGGAATTTTACTGATTCTTTCTTGAAAAAGGCCCTTTATTTATTTTTTTTTTAATATGAAACTAATATTTTCTCACTAAGAAAATTTTAAAATGATCATTTTTTAGACAAGTTATATGGGTTGCTAAAAATTTTGATTAATGTACTTCAAATTGCAAGGTTGATAGTTCCAGTAGCTGTTATCAAGAGTAATTGACTGCTAATATACTTTTAAAGCAGGCAAATTACAAACAGCATTGATAATGTAATTTAGTATTTAGTTGGTAGCACTTTATTGTATTTTTCCCACTCCTTAAAAAAAAAACATGAAATTTTTTTTAATACAGAAAAGGTCTTATACAGAAAAAGATACCAGTAGTATTCCTTCATGAGACAGATCAATTTTTGGCACAAAATTTCTCCCTCTGATCAAGTTTTATCCCCTCCTTTGAAAAATTAAATTTTATGAAAATTTTTAATGCATGAAAGGTTTTACAGAGAAAAAGGTATGCAAAATATGAGAGAGCAATTTTTGGAATGTTTCTTTTGCCAATTATCATGGGCCAAAACCATCAGTTATACTTCCATACTTTAATCAGCAAATTTATTTATTTATTTTTAAACAAATACAGGATGTTTATCAATCAAGTCATTAGCTTTCTTGCTTCCGACTATCTCTGAATAATAAAACCAAAACCATAATGTGCAGTACAAATGCCTACATGTTCACCATTCATAGGCCATTCAAAGTTACATAAAATCCCCCTCAAGTCCTACAGACTGCCTAATCATGGCGACGGGGTGACTCTGGGCAGAGTGGGTGAAGTACGTCGGGAGTGTATTCTCCTGGTAGGGCCACCCAAGGCATGAAGGCCACTCCATTATGTCCAGCTAAAGTCTGTAGGCACCGGAGCTAAGTCAGTCTTCTGCCGCTGGTGCTCCAGGTCTCTGACCATAAAAGCTGCCCCTTACCCCATCCATGAATAGTTCACTCAGAGATTCTCATGCTGCCTCGATCGTACGACACTTACTCGCTTCCTCAGTGGTCATCTGTCATCAATGAGTTTTATTGGTGGTAGTAAGCATTTCGAAATCTGCACTAAGTGTTCTACTGCTCAAGCCTCCCCTGACCACATTTTATCCTGTCTGGGGCTCACCAGGCAGGACCTGGCTCAAGATCCTCTCTTGGTGCTGGACTTTCTTAGAGTGAACGAGCTTATGGACCTGATCTAGCTCTGCTGGTCATGGGGATGAAAAAAAACAACAACAACAAGTTACATAAAGTACAATTAGGTAAGTCTCACTCTAAAAAAGTGGGCTTTGATACAATCGTGTCCAGTAATAATAAGAAACATGGCAACAGGAGAACCACAAG
Organism: Dolomedes plantarius; assembly: GCA_907164885.2. Lineage (NCBI taxonomy): Eukaryota > Metazoa > Arthropoda > Arachnida > Araneae > Dolomedidae > Dolomedes > Dolomedes plantarius. The sequence goes on from OU015499.1 coordinate 156,807,871, forward strand.
GTAAATCCAAAATAGGAAAATTTGAACCCTCTGAAGGCCAGAACCAGCCGAAATTCTCATACATTGCCTCATCCCCTAGTGCCTAGTAGATGGTCATTCTCCCAGCAGTTCAATGTCACCACAAAGTTGTTATCTTATCTGTTCGATGGTCTTTTATTGTCTAGAATCGATCCATGCATACTTTGACTTGATGCCGATAGAGGGGACAGCTGATAGTGGGGCCGCACCCCACCGTGACAAATTTCAGTATAATCGTCGGGATGTTCTTGGGGGGGGGGGGGGGGGGACTTCTCGGTTTGGTTGGAACACTTTTGGGGTAAGCTGCGAGATCAGGCTTTGGTCGTCAGAGGGTTAAACAGCAAAGTGTTCCCAAGACGTTTCCTTAGCTTTTTTAGTCATGTCAAATTTATATTGTTTAGAAAAGATTATAAGTTCCGATTGAATTAAAAGTTTGGCAGAATGGAAGGTTGACTTTTGCAGTATGGTGGCAAATTCAAATCACATATTTTCATAGTACCCTAATTTCTAAAAAATGGAGCAGTTTGGGAGAAACTTGACAAAATATAGCTGTTCTTGTGCAGCTTTGAGTAGCGCTTGTTAACTGGAACAGCTTGAAGCAATTAGATTAGTGCCAACACCCCTAAATTTTCACTGTTCAATTAGCTTGTAGGCATATCTATGCTGTAAGCAGTTTTGTTACAGGGGCTAATAATTGTAACTTTTTTCTCAGGCATTAATAGTTGCTGAGCATTATGGAAGTCATCAGCTGTGGAGTCAAGCCATTATGAACAATCTAGTGATGAGAGGTGATCGAGAATATTTACGAGACTTCCGAGCTCACTTTGGTCTCTCAGCATCCTTAATAACAGATGTTGTGAAGAGGTAAATTTTAAAACTCAAATACTGGTTCATTTCAGTTTAATGAATGTTAATGTCATTTTAATGGGTGCTATTTACTTGGTGATGGCATGGTGTGAAGTATTTTTATCTTTTAGTAATGAATGAACCAAATTCCCACCTATCTGCCCCTTAGCCCGTCTACACACGGAGCGACTCAAAAGAAACTGATAACTGACTCAAATCACAAACCAGTCCGTGATGAGTCGCAACTTATGTAATTGAATGGAGCCACGCACACGGCGCAACTCCATTCAATTACATAGGTTGCGACTCATCACGGACTGGTTTGTGATTTGAGTTAGTTATCAGTTTCTTGAGTCGCTCCGTGTGCAGACGGCCTTACGGTAAAAAAAGTTAGATACAGTATAACAAAAGTGTAATCTTAATTAACTTAAGCAGTCTTTCCATCTTATTCCTAATTTCAGGGTATTTTAAACTGTAAATTAAAGTTTTGAAACTGTGCAAATGCTCTCTTTAATGTACATTATAAAAGGGTTTTATGCCACAGAAAAAGAAAAAAAAATTTAAATTATGGTGTGTTTTGTTTGGTTTATTTACCGCAATAGATGTTCACTTTCAAGTTTGCACAAAAAAATTTATTATAAGTTCAGTTTAAAACAATTTTTAACAGTTGAAATCATCATATCTTGCATGCAAAATAATCTTTAAAATACCAATGTAAAATTTAAATATGTTGCACGAATTTTATTTTCAATAATCTAATGTGTTTTAAGTTGAATTAAAATAAGATTCTCATAAATGTAAAAGAATAAATCAGTTGGGAAAAATTCAACAATACTGTAGTCATTCTACTTATTTCTTCATTTTCCATTAAAGCTCCAAATATTTTTCGAATTTAAATTATTCTATTTAAAGTGTGAATATAATGTGTTTGGAAACGACAATAATTGCCTTTTTAAAGAAAAATTCATTAAATTTCTTCCTCAATAATTGAGTACAAATTTTTTAGGGAAATTCTTAAATACATGTTTAATATTTTCAAATACTCGAGGATACTACTTAATAGACTTAACATCTAGTGGAGTAAAAATATTTATTTCTTAAACAATCCAAATAAATTTCATTGAATAATTGTTTTACCAAACTGCACATTGAATACATAAAAGGCAAACAACTTTCTTCTTTTTTTAGGTATCAAAAACTACCCCAGAAGCCAGAGAGCAGCACTAAAAATCTGAAGTTCCTGCTTAGCCTTAGTCCAAATATCAGGGTGAAATATTGTTTAGCGACAGAATTAGGTTTTAGTGATTTGTCATCAGAATTGCTAATGGGTGAAGGTGCACCCTTCTTGCAAGATTTAATTGCTAATAATTTAATAAAGCAGACTTAAATTGTGTATTATGCTTAATTACAAAATGTACAAAGGAAAAATTAAATTGTAAATTATTTTAATATTTATTTTATTACACTGAATAAAGTAATTTAATATTTGTATTATGTTGTCTACGTGCATGTATCGTGGGTGTTTGTTTTTAGTTTATTAGCCAATATTTAAATTCTACATCAGGATGCTCACACAGTATGATTTTATACCATTTTTCGAAAGTGGACTGGAAGATGCAGAAGGATGATGATGCTTACAATATTCATCATCATCCTTAATGGCAGATACATATTCAACACTGTGAATTTGTTGGGAACATATAAGTGAACCAACATCATTCCTTGTAAGGGTACAGCACAAGAACATCCATGCCTTACTCAGGATTCAAACCCAACCATAGAAGCTGGTAACACTTTACAATATGAGCAGCTGATCATTAAAACTAATATACCCTATTTCAATCACGTTATAAGAATTCTAAAGTGATTCATTTAATTCAGAGGTGGTAAGCCTTTTCTTGTGCTCAACAGAACAAAATTTACAGAAATATAATGACAATATAAAGTTGTATAATATTAACAATAGGAAATTAATATCAATTATTCATTGATGGGATTTCTGTTGATAAATATCAGATTTTCTCACTTGGAGAAAAATACTTGCTGACTAAGGGTCCATTTATTTCAAAAATTATAATATTTAATCTTTTGAAGTGCAAGCATTAATCATCATTTCAATACATTCTTCACTTTATCACTTCTATTCAGTAACCACTTGCCTTCAATAGTTTCAAGACAAACTCTGAAGTAAACAAGTTTTTCTTTCTTTCTAGTACTGAATCCAAAACCTATTAATTGCATTTCATTGTCTTCCAAACATAACATTAACAAATGCATGCAACCTCTAGCACATGTGTCATAGTTCGCAGTCATGATTCAGCCAATCAGTTAACTGAATTATTTTTAAAAAATAAAATAAATTCTTGCAACTAGAAAATGCTTTGAAGTTAGTTTGGATATGATTAATTATGCTAGACTAGCTGAATACCCATGCTTCGCTACAGAGTACGTTCAAATTAAATACAACGGTCAATGTTTGCAATTAATGCCAAAAAATAAATATATTTATAAAAAAATCATAAGTGATATTTTTAGAGACAAAATAATGTAGAAGGAAATGTTGAAATTAAATCTAATAGAACATACGAAAGAATATAGTACAGTTTGAGTAACATTTCTTTTACTGTATTTTAATATTTTTTTTTGATATGTCCAATCATCTGCCACATTAGCAAGAAAAAAATTTTTTTGTCAATTTATTTCATTGTTATGCATGTGACACAAAATTAGTTTCAAGTAGCACAAGAAGAAAAGAAAAACCACGTGATCGACATTTAATAAATTGAATTCTAAAAATGAAGAATCTTTAAAAATTCACCAAAAATAAGAAAATGGAGGTAAGATTTCATGTTAAAGGACTTTTTATCTTTCTCATGACATAAATTTTATAACCCTCGGATTATTATTTTAAATGCAAACTTAAAAAAAGTTTCAAAAACAGTTTACAAATTTAATTTAAAAAAATCTAAGAATTTTTCAAAAATCTTTCTTAGTGCACCCCTACACTATAAGAAGAATTGACATGTAAAATGTCAGCCCTTTAGGTCCAGCGGTTTGCATTATGTCAGTCAATCAGTTACGGAACTGTTTTATATATATATATATAGATTATTGATAAATGTGTATCTGTTATTAATTTTACATACATAAGATTGATAAATAATTGACACCATGAACAATAAACTCAGTAATGACAAACAAATATACATAAATGGAATCTGATAATATACAAATACCCGACAATTTAAGTGCATATGAAGACCTAGCATGAATTGTTAAACTGAACACAGCTGTTTACACTACTGAAAAAATTTCAACAGTGCTCTCATAATATAAAAGTTGAAAAAGGTAGAAGATTTTGATAAATTTATTGAAAATCAACATTTACAGTGCCCAATTTAACTTCTACAAACTGCTATTAAAATAGGATTAAGATGATCAAATACAATCTTCAAATTCATCTGCATAATCCATTATTGTATAATCATCTTTACCCATATTTAGAGTGGCTTTTTTAGATTTCTTTTTACCTGCTTTTGCCTAAGGAAGAGAGAAAGAATACATGAATAAAGCAATGGTAATCAAAATAATAATAAAAACAAGACAGTCAATAATTATTTGAAGTCCCAAGCTTATCTAAATTATGAGGAGAATCCTCTAAAATTTGAATACAAGCACTGACATTAAAAGGCAATATTCTGTGGAACTCTAGAAATGAATATGAATAATGTATTTAAATCAGTGGTTCCAAACCTCTAGAACAGTGATACTCAACCTTTTTTTTTGTCGCGGCACACTTTTAACAATTTCCAAATTTGGCGGCACACAAAGAAAAAGATAAGTTTAAAAGTTGTTTAATTAAAACGGATAAAAACAGTTAAAAATATGGTATTTAACTGTAAAAACAACAGTTTTCTTTTACAGTGTACTTTTCTTCAATTTAAACAAACTTTACTTGTAATAAAAAAAAGCATTATAATTTTTACTATATACATTTTTAAAATTTGGCAGCACACTTTAAGAATTTGGCGGCACACAAAAGTGCCACGGCACAGTGGTTGAGAATCACTGCTCTAGAAGTCTGTGGACTGCTAAGCTAGAAATTGAACCATGTATGCCCCCCACACCCACTCGGGGGGGGGGGGGGGGGGGGAGTGTATAGAATATCCCTCAGGAAAAAAGGTATACAGGATTAACATACTCACTTTTTGTTTTAACCTTGTTTTCAATCTTTAGAATTAAATAGCCTAAATAGTTTAAACATACATAGAATATGAAAGTTACTTTATATCATATTCTAATAATAAAATAATTATGTTAAACTTTTAAGAAGTTTTAATTCAACACCTGATCGTCATTGGATATGTTCGGCCCATCTAGTTCAATGAACATTGCTTTCAAAATCCCCATTTGTTTGGAAACTTTTTTATATGTGGTGCTGGACCACTCCCGAGACTCTTACGGAGTGGTACGTGGACCACAGGTTGGGAACCACTGATTTAAATGGTAATGTAGCTAATGTAAGGGGAGAGAGTTCATTTGTTTTACGACAGCATAGGTAGTTGGATATATAAGTTACAGCCCTCCTTTTATCACAGTTAACGTCGTTATTACACTTTTAATTTAAATTTCATATTTTACCTTGTTTTATTTTGTAATAGTTTTATAAAATTATTAGTTTATTTTAATATTTTAGAACATTTATGAACATAATTTTTTTAATATGCATTTGAGGTAGCAAAAAGTTAATAGAAATCTTGGGAGTAAATTGACGTATATTAGCAATGAAAGTATTGTATATCTAAAGTTAATGGCACAATAATTTAATACAGTGGAATCTCGATCTATCGTTTTTCAAGGGACCAATTGAAATGAACGATAAATGTGGGAAAACGATAGATGCGGAAACATAACAAAGCAATATGATCGTTGGGACTGGATAAAATGAACAGTACATATGGAAAAACGATGGATCCAAAAACGATCGATCGAGATTCCACTGTAGTTTATTTTTTAAAAACTTTTTAACAATGCACTGAGTGTATGCATTAGAAATTTTTAAGGATATTGTATTTAACTAAACTCAATAGTTTCCTATTATAAATTTTTAATAGTTTATCAACTCTTGTTGTTGTTGTTGCTAATGCCCCCTGGTTGGAGGTTCCATTCATCAGGTCCTAATAGGCTATTGGGCTGTAAGGTTAGGCTCCTGTTTTGAATTAGCACCACAAGGGTCGGAGTCTGACTTGGCTAAATAACCGGTCCCATCATTTTGAACCATGTCAAGTGATGAGACCAGAACACTTGACCCCACACCCCCAGAGGTAAACTTGAGAACTTAGAGGACATTGCATCCACACCCTATTTTACATGCCCCAGCCACCATTAGTGAACACGGCAGTGGATTTGCAGCGACAAGTATCGAACCAGGGACGTTCAAATCACTGGCCTGCTGCTCTTACCAACTGGGCCACCGCACCCTTTATTAACTCTTAAAAATTATAATTGGGGTTTTTCGAGGTGGTTTATATGTACAAACAGACAAATAATATGAAACATCTTACAAGGAAAACCTAGTCCTTAGTTTTTAAGGTTGTTATTTTTTTTTTTAAGGTTGTCTCTCATACATGATGAATCTAATTCTTTCTGCCATATTTTTTATAGTTTATATTTTATCTGGTGCATTAGTTTTGTTAATCTTTAAGATAATAATATTAAGACACACATGTGGAACTGTTAGCTCACTACTTCAACAACAACCTAAACACATAAGTTAATACAATTTTCTTTTGATTTATCATTTCTTAAAACTTTTAGTTTTATCTTCTCAATGATGTCAATTTGATTTGACACTTTATTTTTTTTACTTTCATATAATAAACTGTACAGATATATTGTATAAATATATTTTTAAAAAATATGGTAAAATTATTTCAATATCTAACTTAAAGTACATTAAGTCCCCAATGTGTTAATTATACCACAAAACAATTTATCCTTACCACTAGAAAAAAAAATCATTTGCCTAATGAGAAATGTGCATTGTACTTTACTAGCAAAATTTTCGTCTAGTGTAAATAGAGCATTATAGATGTATTTTTAAAATACTTATTCAGGAACTTGGCTTTCATCAGAAAGATGGACAATGTCATTTCTGGAGTAATCCCAAGCACTTCTACTTTTAAATTTCTCTATTTAGTCAAACATCTTTAAAATGTAGAAAGGTTGTACACAAAAGCAAAAATTTAGGGCCTAACCAATGACTAGTTATCAAGATTATGAACCACTGACCAATGCATAAAACAAGCAGAGTTCAGAACCCAGGGCCAGGTCTGCCATCTTGGATTTTTTTAGGCATTTTTCCACGTTTTGTTGGCTTCTCTCTCTGATGATAATTATTACATACTAATATATAACCCCCATCAAAAAAGACGGAATGTTGCCCAGCGTTTCAAGAGGTGATTCATCATTTTCATCGGGCATTGCTGAAAACTGTACCTAAACAGCAGTAAATAACAAAACAAAACTAAACTAAACCAAAACTGTTTCAAAAGTGAATGACTCACCACACAGCAGGCATTGCTGAAAACGATACTTAAACAGCAGTAAACAACAATAAAATAAAACAAAAATAAAACGTGAAACACAATTTAATCAACATTAAAATTAAACATTAAAAATGTAGTTATTTAAAGGGAATATGAAAAACCATGGAGTTGAATGAATTCTAAAGTCAAGTGAATGACTCAATTGAATAAATGATTCTTTTCAATGGATATTTTAATTTGAAGATATTTCAAAAACTAAACAGTTTTGAGCTAGGGTGTTCACTTGAAATTTTCCTATTTTTTAAAGGGCTTTCAAAATATGTAACTTTTGTGGTATTATTTTTCAAGAAAAATTTCAGAAAATGGCGCCGCAATGTTAAGATGTTCCCGACTTGGTCCGTCCCGGAATGATTACCTACACTTTTTCTACTCTAGGCTTTTATATAAGTAAAGACCAGTAAACCCTGCTGGCATTTTTTAATTAATTACATATTGAAATATGATAATATAAACAATTTCAGTTGTCTAAATAATCTTGTTTTATTATTACTTTTCAAAATAAAATTTAAAAGTAAACATTCAAAGTCAGGGTTTCAAAACACCACTCAAACATGTTGGCAAGAATAATTTTCCATTGTGCCAAACATGGTAAAATCAGCACCAAAAAATCCAAGATGGCAGGCCTGGCCCCAGGATTAGAGTATCCCCTATAAAACAAATAACTATACAAATCAAAACCATTAAGCAATGTTTGCCTGGTTACTTAGAATATCACCTACCTTTTCTTTAATAGCATGATGCAACTTTATCAAACATATTAATACAACTAATTAAATTGATGGTTAAATAAATTGATCTCACTTACCTTTTGAACCTTTAGTTTTTCATGAGCTAAGGCATTTAAAGAACTTGTTATTTTCTTGATATCATCTGGACTTACTATAGAATAGAAATAAATTATCAGTATCAAATTCTAGCATACAAAAAGGAATAGACTTAAAGAAAAAAATATTTCATACCATTTAGGCAAAGGTCTCTACAAAAGTCTTCCATGAACGACACAAAATGAGGTGATTCCTAAAAGAAAAAAAAATCATCAGAATACTGTAGGATACTAACACAAGAAACTGATCACAACATGTACAGCGTTAACAGAAAGGAAATGAGGAAGTGTCAGACATTTGGCCCAACACATATATAAATACACATATGTAGTCTTTGGTGCTTATAATTTTGGGTTGTACGATATTAATTATTTACAAGTCCATATGCTATGAAATATCTCATGTTTCAATAAATGTAATGTAGAAAGTGAAATCTACTCTTCTCAATTTTTATACTTTATTTCCCTTACATATTCCCTCCCTTATACCTTGCACAAATGTATTGATGTATAGCAAGTTTCTAAAATAAAATGAGAATGTTTCACTGAAAGCCATTTAATTCAGTGATTCTCAACCTGTGGTCTACGGACCAATTGTGGTCTGTGGAATGTTGTCACGTGGTCTGCAAAATATTGGCCTTTCGGCATAATAATAATAAAAATGTATCTAGTAGATCTAGGCCTATATAGGTTTTCATTTATTTTAGTGTATGTGGTCCACCACTGATTTGATAAGGCATCTAGTGGCCCTTAGGTATGAAAAGGTTGAGAATCACAGATTTAATTGAGAAATTTCAGATAGTCTAGACTGTGGGAGTGGCTAAACGTGAGCTATGGATTATAATATATTTAGAAAAACAAACTACTTTAAAAATAAACTTTATCGTTCTAACCTTAAAATTATGAATGACATACAAGCAAGATTAAGCATGATCAAAATTACCAAAAACACTTCCTTGATGCACGTCAGTGATCCCTGCATATATATCTAATATATATATTAACAGCTTTTTGGAAATTAATATTGAGAACTTTTAAGAACTTAAATTTCAGTATCTAGAAAAAGAGCTTAAAGATCAACAAATAATAGAGCATATAAGAAAACTGTTAGGTATAAGTCATTTTCTACAATAATATCAAAGGTCTATCTTTAACCCAATAACCAATAGATGAAATTCAGCACAATCATAGATAATCTATGACAGTAATTGTCACTGCATATTACAATCAAATCAGTGCATAAGACTGATATTTAAAAAGTTAAAAAATAATAAAAAATCTTTTACTACTCTTATTTATGAAATTAAACAACACTTTTAAAAGGAAAATTTAAAGGATATAGTTTAATTGAAAAAATATATATATATCATTTTTCTTTCTTTTTATTGTGTCATTTTGATTTTACCAGTTGATTTCACAACACTATAAAATTAAACCAGAGTTTCCCAAAATATGTTCTGCAGAACCCTGGGGTTCTGCCAAAAAATTTAAGGGTTCCACGAGACAGTCTGATGGATAAGTCTGACAGAATTGGGTATAGAAGTTTGTGATGATATAAAAACACATCTGTCTAGTTTACTGGAATCATGAAATGATTATTCTCAACTGGAAGAACCAAGACAATTATGGGGTGCAAAATCCTTTCAATGTAATAGAAAAGTCAAAAGGGCTTATTTCAATTAAATTTTCATAATTTGTGGGCATAAGTTCAAATACAGTCGATTCCGGTTAATCAGACCGAATCTCATCTTGTAACATAAGGCATATTCGTTTAATCGGACCAGCCAGTTATCAGGACCAAAATGATTGCATCCCAATGTGGTCTGATTAACCGGAATCGACTGTAATCAATTGGGAGCACAATTCAAGACAGTTTTATTAACAATATTCTGGTCAGATGTATTCAATGAATATCCAAATTTAGTAAAACAAGCTATTCATATTCTATTGCTCTTTGCAACCACTTATTTGTGTGAAGTTGGATTCTCAAGATATCCTTGGACGAAAACAAACTATAGAAACAGAATTGATGCAGCACCAGATATGTAAATTCAACTACTGAAAATAATGCTAAATTTTAAGATCAAAGAAGCAGCAGCATTCTTCTCATTAAAGTTTTTTTTTTAATTTACCCTCATATTTTTGTTTTTATAATAACTATTATTTTTTTTTATAAAGTATTTTTAATGACTTGTTTAATTCAATTAAAAACTAAGTATTAAAATAATATTTGAATCTTTTGATATCACATTAAATTTTGGGGTGGAAGGGGTCTATTGACCAAAAAATGTAGAAGGATCTTTGACTTTCAAAAAATGGTCTGAGGGTTCCGTGATCCAAAAAGTTTAGGAAACACCGAATTAGACATTAAAAAAAAATTCCAAACCCAATATGCAGTCCAATCCGGTTAATTGGACTGCATATTGGGTTAAACCAGCTACTTATTCGGACCGAATCCTAAAGAACTGAAACAAATCCTATTGCATAAGCCTAATAGGGCATGTTCGTGTAATCGGACCAGCTAGTTATTAGGACCAAAATGATCGTATCCCTATGTGGTCCAATTAACCGGAATCGATTGTATTCATTTCACTCTTGCATTTATCATACATGATCATATACTGATTGTTAAAGTTGGCACATTAAGTTATCTGGACACGGAAAGTGCAAAATAGTGCTAATAGTTTTGAAAATGGAAAAACAATTCATATATTTGAAACATAAAAAAAGAATAAGTCAAAAAGAAAAGTTAAAATGCATACAAGTTCACATGTATGTCTTTAGTGCTTACCTCACACTTTTGAATTTTTTCTACTAAAAGCTTTCTGAAATTATCAAATTCATCTTTAGAAGATGGTACCATGTCTATACCCTGTTCAGTTTCAGTAACACCTGTATTAAACAAATATATCAAGCTGTTACAAAGAATTGAACTATGTCAAACAATATGTCAAAAATCAAATAAGGTTTTCTACATCATCTTTTGACTACTATAAATAGATTATATAAGCAATTAAATTCCATTGAGATGATACATTTAAGCCACAAGAATATATATATATTTTATCACATTAAAATATGGCTTTAAGGCTTGGTAAAAACACTCAGATTAGTGTCTACATCTAGTTTAGGTTAAACAAGTTTAGACTCAAAATCTATAGGTAATATGCTTTATTTTCATTCAAAATTGTAAAAGTTCTAAAAATTAATGTTTAAATTTTTACAAATAAAAAAATTGACTTTTTTCCCATTGTAATGACCACTCAGTATTACTTCTAGAAACATTAAATAGCAAATGAAAAGAATATTTGTTAACCAGTTGTACATAACTTTTAGAGCACACAGTTGAAAACTCAAATGTATAATAAGCACACAATGACAAAAAATTCTATTTCCTCAGATACTACAAACCATAAACTTTGAGACTGTACAAACAAACTAAATGTGGTCCCTTTATGCATTGATATGCTATTCTTTTATAATCAAAAACCAAAAAAATTATTTGAAAAGTTTACATCCACTAAGATACAATTTCAATACAATTTAAATTTAATATTTTTTTATAATTTTTTTAGGATCCCCCTAATTGTGACAAATTTCATATATATAACAGGCAGTGGTGCACCCAGGGGGTAGGCCAAGAGGCCCTGCCTCCCCCCCCCCCCAAAGATATAGAAATTGCATTATGAATATTGAATTTGCATTATAAATAGTTTTATCTGTTCAACCCCCCCCCCCCCCCAAAGTTTAAATCCTGGGTGTGCCACTGATAACAGGAGTATTGTTTATCAATACAGTCGAACCCTGTTATAGCGAACCCAGTATATAACAAACTCATGGATATAATGAATGAAAATTTTGGTCCTGCTATTTTACTATTGTATGTAATTTAATTAGTATTGCGTCAGTTTAATATAATCGATTTTAGTTGATTTCATTCATAAATAATCATTTTTAATAGATTTTATCATTGTTTTAATACATCATTATTGAATACACATTGCAACTAATGAGTTATACATTTTGTGAACTCATAACATTTTTCTTAACAGTTCGGATATAACGAACCACCGGATAAAGCGAACAAAACTTTTGGTCCCTTGAAGTTCATTATAATGGGGTTCAACTGTTTATATGAACATATTCAAACAAGGAGATGCAATTACAGCCCACAAACTGACATCAATTGTTACTGTAATAAGTAGCCTTTAAACCCAGCAGTAAGTTACATAACTCAGTTGCATTCTCTTCAACTAGACCAGATTATAATCAAATAGCTAAGTGTAGAGTACAAGCACATGAATTTTGATTATACTTTCTAATCTACAAATCGGACTTAGTATATACTTTAATTCTGCTTATTCATATTGAAATGGCAAAAGCCAATGTTCTTATCCTCAGATTAATGTTCAGGGAAATAAACAACGGCTGTAAATAATCATCTGGCGTGACGACACAAAGACAAGGTACTGTATTTTCACACAAATAGACAGAAATCAGAACAGCAGCGCAATGCTATTCTAGCAAAGCTAAAAAGGACACAACCATCTTAATTTCGATTCCAAACTAATTCTACAGAAAAACAAAACATTACTAGGAGTTGCCATTCAATGAATACAAAACTATCAAAATTACGATTACATTGGACAGACATCTAGGGGCAAAAGAATAAACTATAAGTACTTTCAAACACATATATTCATTAAGTTAGAGTTGCATCAGTATTTTTAACACAATATCTTAAGTTATTGTTTCCCGAGTTTTGTGAAAACTACCAATGAGAATACTGTTAGATTTTCAGCATAATGATTTATAAAACAAATATTTGAGGAATTTACCGTTAACAGCTAGCATAAGCATTCACATCTCCAAATCTTTTAGTAGAGTAGCTAAAGAAGTTTACATTTTCCTATGGGTCAGTAAAATTTTTTGTGATATACTTGATATTTCATTTATCATTTTTAACAAAACATCTAAATTAACTGCAATTCTATAACAGCATAAAAAAATACATCTAAATAGCTTTCAGTGTACCTATATTACAGCTATGGAAATACTGGTACACTCCTTTGCAAATCAATTAGTTCCAGATGCAAATTTGTTGAAGTACATATTTATACTAAAAAGCAAAAGAATTACAGAAGCAATCCCTTACTATTTGCAAAGATAACTGCAAATAATGTCCTTGAACTGGAAGTAATAGAAAAGCTATAAAAGTTTATTTACATGTATATATACAGTGGGATCTCGATCGTTCCCCAAATCATTGTTTTCCCATGTGTCATTTACTTCATCCAGTCCCCATGATAATAGTTCTTAGTTATGTTCCTGTGTTTATTGTTCAGTACAATAGGTCCCTACAAAATGATAGATTGAGGTTCCACTGTATGTATAAAGGGGGATGAATTGCTAAAAATTCTCTAAATAGATAAATGCATTGTCCACTTGTATACTGTAAAAGATACTGACCTGAGCATCTTTTCTAAGAAGTGCTGTTTGTATAGAGCATAAAGCATAACAACATAACACTTACTGATATTACAGTTTGAAAAATTTAAGAAAGAAATTACAGGAATCACAATTCCAAATTTTCGAAGATTTAAAATTTCCAAGGATTTTTTTTATATACATTAACCAACCAAACTCTAATTACCATTATATGTTTATTAGTACATTAATTATTATCTCTTATCCTAACATAATTGCATAATAAACTGCACAAAACGAGATGTTAATATGCTGAAAATAGGCTTCAGAAATTTCAGTAATCATGCATTAAAATACACTGAAAAATATAAATTTTTTTAAAAAGAATCCAATATACTGCATAGAACAGCTGTTTAATTAAGTGCGATTAGAATAAGATATTCTTATAATTAGTCACTATTAAAGCTCTTGGTTAGGCATTAACATTTAGCTGGCACAATTGACTAGTGTTCTTAGCAAGTCTGTTTAGCTTTGCATGTTAGAAAAGAATTAGAGCACTCTTTATGAACCAACAAACCATTTCAGAAGGAAGCCTTTTAACTAGTACTGTCTACATTACTAATAAAAGGATAACACCTCTAAAATTTTATGGTTATTTAAAATATTGTTATAGTTCTACCAAAATTTGAAATTGAAGTGAAAAACCACACTCAACCACTGATACCAAAATTTAAAATTGAAGTGAAAAACCACTTTCAAGCAGAAAGAAATGGACAATGCAATTCAATGAACAGGAGAAAGCTATAGGATACATGATCCTAAACTATAGAACAGTCAAAACTGAAACCAGTATAAATTAATTCCCATCAATCAGGAGTTGCTCTTGGGAATGTCCTAAATAGCTCTCAATTTACAGCTATTTAGGCAGAAAGAAATGGACGATGCAATTCAATGAACAGGAGAAAGCTGTAGGATGCATGATCCTAAACTATAGCACAGTCAAAACTGCAACCAGTATAAATTAATTCCCTGCAATCAGTTGGAGTTGCACTTAGGAATGTCCTAAATAGCTCTCAACTCTACAGAACTATATATATAAACAGTGAAATTTCTCTATGGCAGCCAGTAATGGTTCCGAAAAAAATGGCCATTTTGAGGGGTGGATATCCAGAGATTTCTTCCATAACATTCCCTCAATGGAGTCTTTAATCGGTTTTGAACAAAATATAGCCATTTAGAGGGGTGGTTAGTTAGATGTTTCACTGTATAAAAGTAATTTTAACTCTTTTGGACACAAATATTAATTTCATATTTATTTAATATGGTTCACGAAACTAAAATATAAGTTTAACACAAGCTACAATGCTCTTAATAACCACTGACTTACTTAATCATAAAATAACTATCAGTAAAAATAAAATGAAATTACAGAAAAAAAATCAAAAATTTTAACTGAAAATTAATTTTCTAAAACCTCTGTTAGATTGCCTTTTCTGAAGTTAAGCCAACCATTCTACACCGTACTATTTAACTTGGAAGAAATATCTTATTACCATTAAAACAAACAACTATATAAGAAAAAGTTTTTTATAGAATGAAATATTATTAATCAATAATTGGACTGAAATTTGATCATTTGAGGGCATTTTTAATTTTAAAAAATTTGTGAAATTGTATTTTAAATTAAATAAAAACTAATATGAAAAAAAAAAAAGTATTTTGGTACTTCTTATGTTTCAACAATAAAATAAAATACATGTAGAAAAAAAAACACAATGGAAATACTATTCTTAAATTCTCAACATTGTTCATAATGATTCATTTTAAAATGCTATCACAATATATGTAGAGAAGCATAAGAAAATTACTGATGGAGACATAAGGTTAGTTCATTGAGGTATTTGATATTAATATAAACAAGTGTTAAATATCTGCAAATAACAAGGTACAAATTTCAAAATTATTAGTTTCTTTTGCTGAGGAAAATTACTCAATGTACACAAATTCTACATACTGACAAACAATCACACAAGTTTTGTGAAAACTCAGCAAACAAGTTTTAGCCAGTAAGCTATTTAATTTGTGTAATATCAATGTCTTAAGTAGAATTATTACAGCACCTACACAAGATTTACTGCAGACTAATTCTTTAAAACTATATTTTTTCATTGCTAAGAAAATATAAATATTAAATTAAGAAGTAAAGCACAAGTAACATTCAAGAATCTCAGCAAATAATTCAAGGATAATATCCAGGGATATGTAATTTTCATATTTATGAAATACAGAGGCTGTTCGCACATTTTTTAGACGATTTTGGTAAGCGGTAATAAAAAAGCGTTTGTTGCAAAAGAAATAATTGCAATTGTACTATGTTTTTAAAAGTCAAAACTATCGTCTGCGGCTTGAAAGTTTTGTTTTTATTCAAAAAGGCATTTTTAACAAAGCAGTGGTTCGAAGGCTACATTTATGCTCTTTCCGAAGAGAAATATGCATAATCTGTTATCCAAAAACAGTGTGAGAGTCATGGTTTTGTGATATCTAAAGCGTCGATAGGTAATATCGTCAACAAGAAAGGGGAAAAAAAAAAAACGTCAAATTGGAGCCTCAAGTGGGAAAAAAATTCCAAACAAGTATCCAAGTAAAAAACGGACATCTTCGACTATTGCGAAGGTACGTTGTTCAATGTTAAAAGAAAATCCCCCTAGTCAAAGGACAGTTGCAAATCATTAAAATGCTTGGTGTCCACTGTAAACAAAATGATAAACGTTGATTTAAATCTTAAGAAAGCGAAAAAACTCAATGTGCATCGTCTTCTTCCAAATCATATCGCTGAACGCAGGACACGCTGCAGAATTCTATATGAGAAACACTTATCCAATGAAAAACAATTGTCACAATAGATGAATCATGGGTGTATTTAAATGATTGCAACAAAAAAAGAGCCATTTATTATCATAAAAGGGGAGAAAAAAATTTAAGTACATGGTTCAAAGAATCGAAAGAAAGTTTTTCTAAGGGATTAATGATTGTTGCTGGTTTTTCTTATAATGGCAAGTTAAAAATAAAGATAGTGGAAAAAAATGTCAAGATTAACCCCAAATACTATCAGGAACATATTTTATCGCCAATTTTTCTGAATGAAATACCATCGCTTTACCCACAGTGCCATCAATCTGTGAGACTCCATCAGGACAAAGCTAGCAGTCACACATCAAAATCCAGTGTAAATTTCCTAAAAGAAATGGAACAAAAAACTGGTATCAAGGCCATACCCTTCACTGATATCCCTACTAAATCTCCCGATGTATCACCTATGGATTTTTGTGCTTTCAGACTTTTAAAATCTGCATTATCCAAACGTCGTCCCAAAACCCTTACAGGACTCTGGAAAGCTGTTCAGGAGGAATGGGATAGAATATCTCTTCTGACACTTCAAAAGGCATTATTATCCTGCAAATTGTGGTGTCAAAAGATAGTTCAGAATAAGGGATGTCAAATAGAACATTTAAAACACAAGAATTTTATGTAATTTAGCTTTGTGAATACAATATACATCGTCTAAAAAATGTGTGAACAGCCTCTGTAGATGTGAATAAATGTGAAATTTGCCACTATGAACGAATAAATGCAAAAATTATTCTTTTAATACTTTTTGGCAAAAACTCAGTGATAAATGGCTTTTTAAGCAAAATTAGGTAATAATAGAAATAATTTATTAACATAATTGCTGATCTAAGACCATCCTTGGTCTTTAATTGAGAGATCTCTCTCGAAATTTGCTTATTACTTATTGCTGAAGACTTAAGGAAGAGAATGGGGAGACTACAACAACGTTAGCTTTTAACTAAGAATTTTGATACTTACCTAACCAAGTAAGAAAATTGTGATTTCTTTTTAATAAATGCAAAATTTTTGAATTTATAAATTTTTTTTGCAAATAAATGTGAAATTTTATGTAATTTTTTTTTGAAATTTCGATATACTTTATGCAAAATTTCCGTACCCCTAATTATCTTTTTCTTTTCTTTGTTGTTACTATTTTTTTAACTGTTGATAATGCAATAATGCATATTACTTCCAATTACACTGGAGTAAGTAGAACTTATTATTAATTCCTCATTTTATTATCAATGAAAATATACCTGTAGTTTGGAAAACTAAAACTGAAGACATGGTATACAGGAATTTTAACCATTTTAACAAGCACATATTATGCAATGCAGCAGATAATTAGCCAACAAAAAAAAAGCATCCTTAAAAAAGCTCTTTTCCTTGAAAATCTTACTTAAATCATCATCATCTGAAACTTACATAAAGACAATGTTTCTGCTGAGGAAGTGCTATTAGATTGGTAATTTATGTAAGTAAAAGGACCTAAATGGTATTTTTAAAAAATAATAATTTCACACAGAACTACAAGGGTATAAAAAAGCTTTAATTGTATTATAAGAAAGTTACAAAACATATACATTAATATTAAATATAACAAAAGCACTTCAACAGCATAAACAAAGTCTTTTTATGACATCTTTTAAAAACAACTTCAAACTAACCAAATGTTTCTTTTGCTAGTTCTAGGTCAGCTTCTTCTTGTAATTTTTGCTGTTTCAACCTATGAGCCAGCCTCTCCTGTGGAGTTAGATCTTTCTTTTCAGGTTCTAACTAATCAAATTAAAATAAATTACAGTCAGTAAAATATAATTAATTTTTTTTAAAAATATATATAAAAAAAATTTTAATTTGTATTTACCGAGATTTACCATTTAAATATGACTTTAAAAGTGAAAAATATGTTTGGTTCTAAAATTGTGAATAGTCATAACTTTATTAAGACAGATATTCCATTTAAACTTACAGCCTTTATTTTATATACAGTTTTATATACATAGAACCACTTTCTGAAACAAAATTATTCATAAAAAAAGTCATTTTAAGGAAATGATGAAGAAATCTGTACAATGCATTTACATTGCTTTCATATGAGATTATTTTTATATTTATGGAATATTTTAAATTGTCTTAATAGTAAACTAAACAAAAAATATATAAAGAAAATACAATTACTTCTTTAAGGGGGTCCAGGACACAAAATTATTCAAATTTTCGAAAAAACTTTTATTGTATTAAAATATAGTGTTATTTCCCCCTTAAAATGACGTTTAAATCATGTTTCTATCTTAGTTAGAATAGGATATACTATTATTATTATTATTTTTTACAATATTCTAATAGTAGCCAATCTGTGTTTAAACCTGTAAATGTGTTTTTCTGTATGATGGTTTTTTTCACCATTTCTTGTCTTTAAATTGTTATAAGTCACGAACCGTTGAAGATAAAGGTTTCAAACTCGGAACATGTCTTTTTCAATTATTTTACTTTAATTCTGATTGAGCAAATATGAAAAAAAAAATTTGCTTTTGAAAATATAATTTTTTAAAAATAAGTTACATCATTTTTTTTTAATTTTTACTCTAAATATTTTTAATTTTTTAAAAAATTAATATTTTTAAAAAATGTTGAATCAAAATTAAAACATACATTTCTGCTTAATTAAACGAAATTTTGAAATTCGACAAATAATATTTTGAGTTATAACGATTTTAAATTACCCCATTTTTTAAAATTTTTTTTAAAACTTTACGAGAAGTTTTATATGATTTTGTTTACAAACTATATTGTTAACCATCACAAAAAAATTCAAAATTTTAATTCAATAAATAAAAAAAAATTTTAAATCTGTCTTGGACCCCCTTAAACAAGTAATATCATAATTCTACATATCATTTAAAATGATTTTACATAACTTTTCAAAACGAAACACCCAAACTATTTTGTTATAAGTAAGAATCCAAATGGAAAATATACAGATTAAATTTCTCCAGTATATATGTCAGGTAATTGCCCTTAGAATTTCTAAAAGAGACACATGAAGTTTTTTTTTTCTTTTTTTGTCATGAAAAATGCTTTGGAAAAATAGTTTCCATATGAATCATTAGGTCCTTTTAAAAGTTCACACAATTCCATATTTTATGATAGACCACCATGAAACCCTGATGGTAAAACATAGAGCTATGTAATCAAGGAAGAAAAGGTTGTCCTTGCATGTAAAGGTGTATTGTGGCATAAGGACAAATTTATGGAATTAGGGTGGAATGTTAGATAACAACAGTCATGCAAACATGTGAAAGTTAAGATATTGCCCACACTGTGTTCTTAAATTCGACTTGAAAAACTTCCTAGACTTTTTATTTCAATTTTGAAACTGACAGACTATTCCCGATGTGTTTCATACGAGATAAATAAATATAAAAATATACAAATAAAGTGAATACTTTTAGAGAAATTTAAACAATATTTTATAAATATGAAAAATAAAATATTTAAAACAAAATTTTAAATAAGCAAAACACTGGAGATATTCTTCATTTTTACACCAAAATGTTAACATTACAGTGCAATTCGTCACCTGAATGCAAGAACTAGGCAACTCAACAAATTTTTTTTGAGATATCTGGCTATTTATAGCTAAACTACATAAGTATTGAATGCAATAACTAGACAACACATTTTGCTGCTAACTTAATGCCATCTGTTGGCTAGTGTAATAATTAGACAACAGAACAATGAGTATTTTCTTACTAGAAGAAGTAGACATTTGAGATCGTCAAGAACTTCACCTGATAGAAGAATCGAGTTACCTAGTTCTTGCAATCAGGTGACAAATTATAATACTATATTCTGATTACATATACATTAACTAAGAACCATTAAATTTGGTCTAAGAAACACTTGATATAACTATCATAAGAAATTTTATGCTTGACCAAAAAAGAAAGCATTTCTTGTAATTTAAAAAGGTATACCCTCCTTAAGCAATGGCACACTAAGTATACATTAAAAACCAGATAATAATCATGAGTACATGGCTATGCAGAAATGGATATTTCAGCTTATAACTAAGTACAGGCTTTTCGTAATCTACCTTTTAGCAAAATGCTACAATTTTTTTAAATATGATTTAATTTATTAAAACAAGTCCTTTTACTTTATTACCTATATGCTAAGATATTCAAATGATTCTTTCATAATAAAAAGTTAGAAAACGGAGAATGTTGCTATTTTTTAAGGATTTCACTCATTCCATGATTAACAAATAATTTAAAATTTGTATGCATATTAGTTAATGGTATTTCAAAATGTTTGTCACTAAAAATAAAAAATCAACAAAGGTACAACTTATAAAATTATTATATAAAAAGAACTTAATCAACACCATAGATATAACCGTTTACCACTATTTTACTCTTAAAAAGAACAAGAAACAATTTTAACAAGATGAAACTATCTTCTACATAAAAATAAAATTATAAATCTAATAATGAAATACTTTATAAGATTTAAAGCAACCATTGTAATTTATACCATTTGTTCAAAGGATTTCATTATTATATTTACTACTGCATAACAATCATGTATTTGCTGGTTTACACACATTAGGCAAGGATGCTAACTTCCCATTAATAAAAATCTGTAGCATTTCTTTCATATACTAACACTTTATCAGCAGTAAATAGAAGTAAGAAATGCGTTTTATATATATATATATATATACTAGCATTATTGCCCGGCGTTGCCCGGGTAGATATATAGATGTTAAATTTTTCATGCATATTGAAGCCTTCGATTGCCTTCTTCTGTTTCGACTACTCTTTGTGCTTGTTTTCTTTTCGCATCAGAAGACTTTCCAAACGAAGCACGTTTCTTTGGTGGCATTATTAGTTTTTATCCTTTATTTTAATTAAAGATAAACATCTAGATGCATAACTAACACACACATACACACATATATATATATTGATTGATTGATTGAAGTAGCAAAAAGTGCTAATATCAGGCTTTTAAATGTACGCTCATGAGCCGAAAGCGGACGATTCGAATGACCGGAGTATGTGACGTCACGGACTGTGCGCCGAGGCTTTGTGTTTGAGTCGGTGTTGGATAGGGCCAAAGGTCACTCTCTATCCTCTTCCTCCCGAGCATTGGAATTTGAACCCCCCCGGTCACCCCCAAACCAACCACTCTGAACGCAGCTGGTTAGGGGAAAGAGCTATCCACAGGGGGTACTCGCACCTCTTAGAGGCACAAAAAACCTTAAAAAATTAATTTAAAAAAAACTAATTGCGGCCCAAATTTTGTTTTTCCTGATTTAAGTTTCCCGGGTTCTAAATATTAACTGTGCCGAATTTGGTCCCAGTGAGTGAAACAGTCTATGATTCTATAGCGGACAAACAAACAGACAAGCTCTTTTATATATATATATATATATATATATATATATACACAGTGGAATCTCGATCGATCGTTTTTCAAGGGACCGATTGAAATGAACGATAAATGCGGAAACATAACAAAGCAATATGATCATTGGGACTGGATAAAATGAACAACACATACGGAAAAACGATGGATCCGAAAACGATCGATCGAGATTTGACTGCATATATATATATATATATATATATATATATATATATATATATATATATATATATATATATATATATATATATATATATATATATATATATATAAAATGGGGAAAATAAAGGACTAATTTAATAAAATGGTAAAAACAGCCTAGGTGACAACTTCAATTATAAAACATTTTTAGACTACATTTTATTACTGCAATAATGCATTTTCAGCAGTAAATATCAATCTTAAAAGGAAAAAAATTTAATACAGAAAAATAGAAAAATGGGAAAAAAAAACCTTTCATTATGCAATTTTATCGTGATTTTAAAATATAACTTTAAGACATGAAGACATGGTTAAAAAGATAAATTTTGAAGAAAAAACAATAAATTTCAGGGAAAAGAACTAAATAAAATTATACATACAAATATTTGTTCATATGATACTACAAATCACTCTATGATACTACAAATATACTATGATAAAATATTTTTAAACTTAGAAACTATTTAATATATGACAGCATAAGATTCACTAACACTGAAAAGGTTTTTCTGAAACATCTGAAAACCATTACACTTTAAAAAAAAAAAAGAGAGAGAGAGAGGGGGGGGGAGGGGGGAGAAAGAAAAAAAAGAAAGAAGTAGTAAAGGGGTATTTAGAATTTTTTTAGTTATTACAATTTTGAATAAATGGGATTGCATGTGGACCTAATGTTAGGCTCACTAAGAAGTCTGATTTTTTTTAATGCATAGCACTGTATAAATGATGCTGATGATTTGATTTCACATAAGATAAAAAGATACTTAAACTTTAAAATGGGCTGAATCCCATACAGTTACATATGAAATGAAAATCTTAGAAAATTGACATAAGTGGGTTCCAAAAATACCTTTGGTTATTTAAGTACCTAAAAATCTTTCTTTTTTAACATTAATATTTTCCAAAGAAACTAACTGTTAAAAGCCTGTTATAGAAGTATTTTATTAATGATTTTGCTGCGGAACAATAGATAAATATCAATTTTTATTAACAAATACAGCATTATCTCATTTTTAACTTCCTACTCTAAAATTTTTACCACTCAACAAGAATCAACATAGGATGAAAAAAAATATATATGCTTACTAGTTTCTTCTTTTCTTCGATTTCTTTTCTCTTTTTTTCTTCTTTTTCTGCTATAATTTGTGCTAGTGATTTTTTCTTTTTAGGCTGAACAGCTGTGGCTGAAGTAAAAAAACATTTATTATTATAATGCACAACTGTAAACTATTAATAACACAGAATACAGTGGAGTCCCAATAATCCAAAATGACCAGACCCTTTTCGGACTATGCGAAATCATTCTTAAAATAAACATAAATTACATAATAACATGTGATTACTCAGTTTATTTTATAAGGTCTGTCTAAACATTACTAAATCTCGGGACAAAATGGGTGATAAGAGAGCGGAATGCTGCCTAGTACAGTACAGTAGAGTGTAAGATTTTAGACGATCAGCAAATTGCTGAAATGGTTTTGAAAGAACCTATCAATCTCAGACGAGAGTAAAGATGAAGCAGAGGGTACCCTACTCAGACGAGGCGGCTGTATTTGATGTAGCGCTACGCTACGTAGAACAACACTCCACCGCGACCCAGCGGACAGGTGTAATTTGGCTTCAAGGGAAAGGTATTCTCTTCGACCATAAAAGTAACATATTTTATTCAAACCAATGTAGTTCAGTAATAAT
Organism: Dolomedes plantarius; assembly: GCA_907164885.2. Taxonomy (NCBI): domain Eukaryota; kingdom Metazoa; phylum Arthropoda; class Arachnida; order Araneae; family Dolomedidae; genus Dolomedes; species Dolomedes plantarius. The sequence continues at coordinate 156,831,805 of OU015499.1, forward strand.
TAGTTCAATATATTGTCTGACTTTGAATTTTTTGTGTAATTTTCACAAATATACTTTATATTACTTAATATCATTGTGGTTTTATAGTAACCTTAGTTGTTTATGACTTTTGATTTCGGATTAAGCGGACTTTCAGATTACCGAAGTCCGGATTATTGGGACTTTACCGTATTTATGATTAATAATAACATATACATTTCTAACCTAAATGTCACATATTACAGGTATAATTTTTAAATTTATCAAAGCCACATAAACCATAGTTATTGTATTAATTATTTCATTCTTAACACATATAACTGCTTATGGCTTACTGAAATACAAGGATTTGCACAAAAATTAATATTAAGAATCTAAAGAAAAAAATTAAAATGAGTACAGAATTTAAAATTTACAACCTAAAAATGTTCATTTTCCATAACTTTTTTCTATGTTTTAAATGTGTTAAAGTAAACTAGCAATTCAGCTGGCATATCCAATATTTATCCAATTTAATTTCAATTGTTTTTTAAAGCAAAAATAAGAAATTTTAAAACCTGGAAAATGCAACATTGTTAAAATCTCCAGATGTAATATCACTTACTCGTTTATTTAATAAATGGAGTAAATTGAATGAGTAGTTATTTTAAATACATACTCTGGTCTGGTTTTTCTTCTTTATCTTCTTCATCATCATCCCAATTATCCTGTCAAAGATGCAACAACATATTAAAAATCTCAAAATTAAATACAAAAATAAAGTGAAACAGGTGTGTTAAAGTATATACATATTTATAAGGGCTGATTATCAAGTCATAAAATAGAAAGGAATAAAACAACAACCATATACAAGAAACACAAACATTTTTCATATACAGTAAAATAAGACTCATACAATTCTAACATATTACCAATAGAAAATGAGTATCTGTTAAATAAAACTAAGTTACAAATTAAACAGACTGGTATATAGTTAAATATAACTATAACAGAGATCACACAAAACATAATATGATAGCCTTAATACAGAAAATAAGGTAAGTAAAATTAACAACATCAAACTGTCCTCTTTCTCTTTTGCAGCAAACACAAGTATTATCATTGAATTACTTATAAAGAGGAATGAATCTATAGTTACAGCTTATGTTTTGTTTCACACTAGATTAAAATAAAATTATGTTTATGAGTCTACTATTTTCAGATCCTGTTCAGTACACTGAATAATTAATAAGCTGTGTCCCAAATTAAGCCTGAGAAATAATTAAATATAAAATTACTGACTATATATTCATATTTGAGTAAGTTTTAAGAGATACTAGATTGTCTCTTGATGAAATATGAAATTACTGGGCAAATATTAGATTAAAAGTTATCCCACGTGCTCCCCTTCTAGGAAATTAAATTCTTGGGTGACCTAAATGTTGATTCTTCTAAGTAAAATAACAAAGGAAATTTTACTTGTCAGTAAAATTACCTGTCATAAAAAGAATTTCAAGTGATAATACCACACATGCTTCAATAAGCAAACTTACATTCAGTAACAAAGAGCACACCATTAAACCTAATATTAATACTTTGAGGTCTAAGCCTGAGTGTCACTAGGATTCCCATTTTCTTTGAAGCAAACTAAGCCCAAGAGCCTCTCGGGGTCAACTTATACCTCTTTGAACTACAAAACTGCCAATTATATACGTTCACCATCTCTTCAGATATTATCTATGAACCTTCTACTTAACATTCGGTTGCCACATTTGTTGTGTTTAACAATGTCTCATAAACGATTTTAAGATTTATCTAATGCAAATGATTTGGCAGAAGAAAGCAATTATTAGCATGCAATTCTTTGTCAGAGCTATCCGAATCAAATTGAGATTAGAAAAAAATACAGCTGAACAAATATAACAGAAATTGCAATGCAATTGGTTGAAAAAGGTGGAACAATAATGAAGGATTGCTAACCTGAAACAGCAGTTCAGATTTTTTGCAAGATATTTCCCAAAAGTAATACTACTGACAGATAAAAAAGAGAAACTGACAAGAATTTGTAAGGTTTGCAACAGCCAATCAAAGGCAAAAACGAGAAAAGGATTGAGGAAAAAAAAACTCGAACTTATTGCAAAACTTGTGTTGCTCTTTGTGCAAATCCATGCTTTGAAATGAATCACACCAAAACAAATTTTATTAAATGATGCTATTTACCAATAAAAGCTATTTTTGCATCTTTGTAAACCATTTGGGTAAGTTTTTATTCAATTTTATTTAAAATTTTATGTTAAGAAATAATGTTTCCTTATGCGGAACTACTTTTTTTTACTTTAAAACTTGCTTTTTTCAATAATTTCTCATTAAATATTACTTCTTAGTAAATTAAAATAGTTTCTATATTATGAATAAAATCAGTTTAAAATTTCTAATTAAAAAAAATTGTTAAGATATATATCTTCAAAGTATTTTTAAAAAATAACAAAAAGTAACAGGAAAGAGGAAGACATACGGTCAAAATAGCTCAGACCTGAAAGTGTTAAACAAAACAATCAAAGATGGATGAACCACACATGTGTTTCAAGACCCCTTCCATTAACTCATAGTACTAATGACCATTTTTAACAATTAAAATAATATTAACTATACACTATTACAATGTTTTATAGATTTAAGACAATAACAATGCTAATACACACATACAGCAAGAGATTTACAATATAACACACATATAGAATGTGTTCCAATATATGTGAAGTACTTGGATAACAGTTATTTAAATTGATAAAACAATAGTACACAGACATAAGAGTACATTTATACTTGCAATCCCAGAACAATAAGAGTACAGTAAAATATCAATTCTCAATTAATTATTCTTGATGGCAAACTCAAAAATAAACAAATCCCCAAAAGTTAAACTTGCTGAAGTTGAGGTTTGATCGTAATTTCTTTTAAACATAAAATACAACGAGGAACTGAAATTTGCAATATGACAAATTGAAACCATAAATGATAGGAATGTTTTATAAGCTCTGAAATTTTCAAATATTCTTCTGTCACATCAAAAAAATTTCATAATAAATGAATGATTATTAAAAAGATATATATTAGCCACATATTGCTATCTGGTTAAAGGACTTCTGTACAGAAATAAAGGTTAATAAAATTGGAGAAAATTATAAACCATGGAAACAACTAAAAATCCAAAAGTAACAAAAAATGAAATCCATATAAATACAAACATGTGCATGGTAAAATATAAATAGCTCTTTTTTTTTTTTTATCAATACATACATTAAAAATTTATTGTGAAATAAGAAACCATAAAATAATTTAATAAGTTTAATGTTACTGACAAGTATTTTCTTTTTAAACAGAGTAAACAAAGGATTAAAATGCAGGACTCTTTAACTGAAAGCTTTGATTCAACAGATAAACACACAATGAGACAGAATAATTCAACAAACAAATTTTTAAAAAAAAATTCATGGCAAAATTTACACAAGCAACTAAAAAACCGAAGCAAATAAATCACTTATTACAACAATGAATAACACAGGTAACAAATACTGTCAAGAGGGAAAAAACAAGCATTAAAGTTACAAACATAGTTTTACAGCTCTCAATCAGATCTTGAACTTAAAAATAAGGCCTTTTTAAGGCTGCTTCAAAGCTAGATAATGATAACCTAAACTATTTACATAGTATTTCATGAATATAAAGGTATCACTTCTCAAATTTTCATGTGAACAACTCATTACAATAAAATTGAGGATGTATTTAAAACAAAAACATTATCTAAGATAATAGATATTTGAAGCCAAAAAATATACCAGTAGTTTTACAAAATGTATCTACCTATTATGAGCAAAAAAATAATTGTTATTTCGAATGATTAACATTTTTAAATAATGGCTTGTGAAAACAGGTGCTAAAGGCTTGAAAAAATTATCCAATTCAAAATTATAATTAGATGTCTCATCACATAATTATTCTTTTTAGACAGTACGTTGTCTCTTAAATTTGGGTTGATTATAAAAGCAATCAATTCCCCCCCCCCAAAGTAAAATATCTGGATTACACAGCAATGTACTCAAATTTGCCAAATTGGTCCTTCTCCAACAATTTTGATAGAGAGAGACTAATTATATTTAAATAAATGAATCCTAAGTGATCATCCTCCTTCAAAAATTGCTAGTTTCTGGGGTACTGACACTGTAACCATGTATTAGAATTTAATCTTGGCATGTACTGCACATACGAATGCCATTTTAAGCTCATGTAAGCTACTGATAGGGAGTGGGAAAAAAATCTAAAAAACAAATTTTTAATGAAATCAAAAAATGATAGATTCCACCAAAAATATGAAGAATAGAAAAGCAGTAAAGTGGCATATAATGGAATGAAAATTTTGTGCCCAAATATTGCTGGTCATTAATATGAGAGGCACTAGCCCAAAAGTACAAGTGGCAGAGGACAACCAAATACAATTCACAGTATGTTATAATTTATTCACTACTTTTTGATGATAAATTTTTTTTTTTATATTATAGCCTACAGAAAATACAAGAATTTAATCTTTTCTCCCTTTGAGATGGTGAGTCATAAAGTAGAACATGATAGCTAAATTCTTACTTAAAACTTTTACTCAGAAGGAGAAAAAAAAATTCCCTTAAAGGTACTAAAGAGAGCTTTTAAAATAAGATTTGTATTAATTAAAACATATGATATCTCTTCTTGTAAACTCCCCTTTCTAAGAAGTCACATACCTCAAAGACATAAGATAACAAATCTTAAACATTTTATTTGCTCCTTTTACTCTTTCCTCAAATAAAAGATACTACCCTGCAATCTTGCATGTCAATTAAGAAAGTTGATGAAAGTTCTCAAACTAAATCTTGTATCAAAGCTAATATACCTTTATTCAGCTTAACAAAGCAATTAATTTTTTAATCTAAATTATTTTGTGATATTATATAAGATATAGTTATTTTTAAAGTCCATTCAGATAAATTACAGATATTCTCATTTTTCCACACAAAAAAAAACACGTTTCACCATTTTACTTTTATGAAAGGCTTACATTAGTACTCATTTATACATACTGGAAGAATTTTTACTTTTACACAAATAGATGAAAACAGAATTAAAGGATAGGTTTTATGGGAAAAGTAGGTATAGATAGTAATGATCTATAAATCCTGACAGATTCAGCTATTAATGGCTCTTCCCATTCCTCCTATATTCCATTTCACTATACCTCCCATCATTGCTACTACCAACAATCCAGCCTTTCATAAATCATCTCATTATCATTTTCCAACCACCCACTGATTTCACTGTCTTATTTAATTCTTTAATTGTCTAAATTCTGGTATATGAAACAATACTGTACACATCATATTTCAGCGTTACATAGACTATATCTTAGAATGTTAGTGCTATACAGGGTTTTGTAAACTTTAGTAAATTAAAGAGGTTCTTTTTATAAGAAGGTATTTAACAATTACCCTTGTATAAATTAATGTCAATTACTTCTCTCCTTAAAGCCATTTTCACTTACACAAATTTTTACAGGAAGGCTTTACTTTATAATAGGTCCACATGCCAGTAATACTCAATTGATAACCAAAACCATGCTAATCATTACTTTGTATTAACTTTAACAGAATCTAAACAAAAAAAAAATATCTTTCATAAATCATAATCACATACAAAAATCAAGTGGATATTGACTATTTTTTTTACATATCAAAAAGATAAGCATTATTTAACAGTTATCGTAAATTCTACTTATTTAAGACACATAATTTAAAAAAATTTAAAACAGATTGAGTTTTGTATTAATAACCAATGTATAAATGATCTTTTTAATGACATAACAAGACAGTCTTAAATAATTAATCAGTTTTCCACACACAGTCATTACATACTATAAATAAATACATTAATTTTAATTACATATACTACCTTAGATTATTTATCAAAGTTCAGGATAACATTTATAAAATTCTGATGACAACACTAATGCTTATTATTAAGTATTTCATGGAAATTAATATTATTCTGGGAAAGTCAAATTAAAGGTAAAATATAAAAAAAATTAGCCCTCATTTCTCTTAAAATATAAAATTTCTAAAATATTGAGTTACATGAAAACTTACAACCTAAAATATTACAAAAAGTTGAGAATATATTAAACAAAATTATTTTTAAAACTTTTAAATTTATATCATCATAACATTTTTGAGAAATAACAACACAAAAAAATTTTTTACAACTACACTTATAACACAAAATAGCTGCTAAAGACAACATAATTAACACTAAGGCTTGGACAATAATTTTTTTTTAATTTTCAACTAATTATGAGTTTATAAATTAAAATTGCTTTTTTAACATTTAATTTTACCAAAACAGGATAATAAATTTACATTACAAAATACTGCTGAAAGATATTTAAAATAACGCAAACTCTAAGCTACAGATAGATTCACAACTATTCTATTTAAAATATTGAGCAGTCTTGTAGAATACTTTTATAACAAGAGGAATAAAATTGTTCCATAAGTTGTTCTTTTTATCCTCAGAAATTTGTTTTTACTGAGTAATACATACAATGAAAAACATTTTGGTTCTTTTTTTTAACCTTAAATCCAAAGGCAAACATAGTTATTTTGATTTTTGACAGTGAAAATTTAAAATAAAAGACATTCTAAGCAGCACTGAGAAATTCATAATACTATTAACAATGTAAGTATGCATAAGACTTAATTATTTTATGTGAGACTCATTATTTAGAAAATAAAATTCTAAATGCAAAATCCTTTTTTTTAATTCTTCTAACAGTTAAAAAGCTTTCACTCCTATATTCAAATATTTTTAAATAAAAAAAAAACTTAAAATCTGAACTATTCAATATTTACAGTTAACTTAAAATAATGATATTGGAACAATAAACATATATAACTTAGTAGTTTTGAATATATGATAAATCAATAAGTCAAATGTTTGGATTAGAAGGATGATTTTTAATAATGACAGACAGACAAATAAACTGTTTTAAATACTGTCTTAAATGATTTTGTCCCTCGAAGAATTTATAAAAAGCTTGACCAATATTTATATAACTGAAGAAAGTCTTTCAGCGTTTTCATAATGAAAATATAATACTTTATTGCTAAGCCAAATTCCATAAAATCCATTCATTTCATATCCTCAATTTATTAAATTCAAAACAGTTTGAATTAAGACCAGCTAAATGATTTACAGGGAATGTCAAATGCACCACAAATAAAACAAGCTTAATCAGTTTGAAGTTAGCATAAACAGCCATGAATCCATTCCTTTTAATTTCAGGCAGTACCAAATGAATAAATAAAAGGCTTCTCAATCAATATGTTATCTTTAAGGAACTAAGATTCACACTTATTTCTGAAAAGTAAAATTTTAGAATTGTTAATGGCATTCAATAAATTTTTATGGAACTAATCTAAAACACCTTTTAACAATTCTGAAATTTTACTTTGAAGTGTGAATCTCAGTTTCTTAAAGATAACTTAGAAGCCTTTTTAATATATTAATTAGGTATCCTCTGAAATTTAAAGGAATGGATTTCTGGTTGTCTATGCTTTTAATAGCAAATTTCACAGCATTTCAGCTATTCAATAGCACAAAGTAATTTTTAAAATAATTAAACTGTGAACAGTGACAAAATATTTCATATGATAAGATTTATTATTAAAAAAAAATACAATATTAACATCTGCTATTAAATATAAATTATTAAACAAATAATCTTCTTTAAGCTGTTTTTCTTAATCTGTAAATTCTGTAATTCTCTTGTTTCAATATCTATTTCAGCAAGAGGAAAATTACAATTAAGGTATAAAATATTTGGATGCTTTTTTGAATATGTAAATATTTTCATATTTTTGTAATAGCTTTTCAAATTTTTGCATACCCAAGCATGGCCATGCTTGGGGTCTTCAGATTATGCCTTTTCAATACTTATCTAAAAATGCTATCATTTTTCAACAAATAAGTTAACTCAACTGATTAATTTCAATTCATTAAATATAAATAATTTTTCTAACCACAGAAAAAAAAATGTGTACTTTATTTTTTACATAGCTTATCATGAATTCAATGACAAGTGCTTCAAAGTGCAAGCATGCTGATAACTTTATATAATTCTAACTATCATGCATTGAAACAATGTTTTTAATATTTATGGAGATACAAAATTAATGACTGAATGGCCATGATGTGATAAAAATATGCATAGCTTTCATTAGTCATAAATAGTGCTTATTACACCCAAATCTCTCAAAATAATCACTTGTAAACAAACTCTAGAACAAGAAAACTCAAAACTGATCTGAATAATAAATATCATCTCTAAATTTCTTCTCTAACTCTCTTAAATAATAAGTTTCCCATAGAACTGAGAAGCTTAAAGGTTCCTCAGAAACAATTAATATTAAGACTCTTTAAGCAATGTAAGAACCTCTGTTAATAGTTTATTCTAATATATATGGAATCTATTCTCTTTGAGAGAATAATCAGAAGAGTATTTGACATACATAAACCAATTACTTCAGAAAAATCTAGGTTCAGAATAATGAGAAAAATATCTAACCTGTAATAAAACATATTTCAATAAAGACTATTAAGTTAATAAGGTTTTGAATTTTACTCATAATAATATGCTAATCTTTAAGCCTGTTAATGCATTACATTAATCCAATATTATTTACACACTTCTTATCATTACCCTTTAAGATTTGTTTGCTTAGAAAACAAATAAACCTTTTAAATAAGCTAATACATTTATAAATGTCAGTTAATTTCATAATATCCTAATTCTATTCGACGTAAGTACTGGTTGGTAAGGTTGAGGTATGTCACTAATTTTTAAAAAATACTCTCTTTATCACCAGTATAGTCATTACAAAAAAAGTAATTGCTAATTTGACTGCATCTTATATCCTAAAGAAAAGATTTAAATAAAACTGATAAAAACATCTTGTTAGAAATACATAATTATCAAATGAGTAAAAATTTTTTTATGACTCACTCTTACATTCTAAAAAAATTAAAAAAAGCTATTACAAAAACACAAAAAATTCTGTTCACATATTCAAAAAATATATCATCATTACAGTTCACAAATCATTTTAAACTGCTGAGTCATACCTTGAAAAGTTTAAAATGAGGCCATGATACATTTAAATCTAGGGTAACATATACATACTTATAAAAGTAATAGGTAAGGAGCAAAAATCTCCATTAGTAACGACAATAGATAAAACAATACCAGAAAATCAATTCTTAGAATACACAGAGAAAACATTATCAATAAAAAAATTAAAGAATTATCAAAGAATAAGGCTAATTATCACTGGAGACCCGTTTCAGTTAGAGTGCTATATTACACAATTATGAAAAACTATAAGACAGAAAAATTATTCATACAGATCGACAATAAATATAATCTAAAAATACTGCTACTATTTAAACAAGGACACGTGCTTTTTACCGTTTGACAAATAATTGGCGAATTACGTTAAATAAGCTTATTGACAAAATATATTAAAGAAATTATACAACTTTTAAAGTGCTAAAATAAAATTTTGATGCAGTTAACAAATAGAAATCAGTTTTTAAGTAACTGGGCCAGTTCAACACTACAAAATTTCAAATGATCAGCTCTTCCCACGATCAAGAAATAATAAGTATTACTTGATCACGCTGAAGTAAACACGATTAGAAGTGTCTAATAATGCATTGTACAGCATCAAGTTTCTTAAAAGTAAATTCTATGAGGGGAAAAATAAATGAAATCTACCTTTACATCCTCATCTTCGTCTTCACCTTCCCATCTGTCAGTATGCAAAATTGGTTTCTTAATGACAGGAGGTTCAAAATCTTCATTTTCTAAAAGGCACATCATACAATCATCATACAGGTTTGATTAACAAAAGAAAATGCGTACGATATTAATAATTTAAATTAATATAGCTTACCCCAATCTGCCTCGCCATCCGCCATGTCTGCAATTGAGCGATCAAAAATATATACGACTAGTCACCACCACTCACTACTGCAATTCTTCCACAAAATTTGCAATACACAAATGAGATGTTGCCAAATGAAAAATTCTAAATATTTCACAAAGAAATTACGGTTACACTACCAAATGAAGAAAAAACGAATATCGATTAAAGAAATTCTTTCCTATCGATGAGTTGGAACATGAGGAAGGCGCCCTTAGGAGGAAGGCGTCGTGTTTTAGAAGTGTCTCACATTCAGTCTCCGCTACTAGATGGCGCGCGCAACGTACACGCTCTGAAACCGAAACCGTACAATATATTTTTGGATTATTTAATTTTTTTCTAGTTAATACAAGATATTTTTCGAATTGATTAGTCTATTATTCTATATAATTAAAGAATTATTTCTTTAAAAATTCTGTTAAAGGCTAATTTTCTTTAATACGAAAAAATCAAAACTTACACTCACTATACATATTTAGACCGGAGACAAAATTCCTCAGGCGGTTCAGAGTAAAAATTTGCAAATTATTTTTAATTATTAATTAATTTATATTAATTTAAAGTTCTCTAGCCTGCAAATATTAGCTAAAAATCGTTGAATAACCAACTGCGGTAATAGCTAAGTTCGTGTTTATCAATTAATCAAATATCTAGGCTACACTTAAGTGTACAGTCATAAGCAATTGTCGCCAAATATGGCAAACATTTTTAAAGTTTTAAAATATTTTATAAAGATGCCAGATAATTCATTTTGGCGATAATTAATTCAATTTTAGTGATTTGGCAGGAATATTCTTACTTTTAGCGCCTTAAGGGCCTTGTAACATATTCCGTGCTTGGTGTCAAAGTAGACACGCTAGGTAGCGTCACACCGGTTATGTATAGTGATAAAACAGCTTACTAATAAGAACTTGTTACACTGATATCAATTTATTAGGGATTCTGGATTAAAATACTTCACGATTAGGTCGTGTTCTGGAACATCAATTTACACTAGTAATGTCCGTTGAAGTCTGCGACGCACGTTAAAGATTGTCCGTTCAGCTGGCTGGATGCTCTGTCGCTACGGATCGTAGATCGGGCCTTCAGGAATAAAGCTCTAATCGCAGAAGTCTCAGTTGCTAGGAACGAATTCCACTCGTCGAAACCGGCTGGAATGAGGTGAACTCGAACTCCAGACGCAATTTGATCTAATTATCACAGAGTAGTGGACGGCTCGTCCCACACTCTCACCAAAGAAGCTAGCTGCTTCGAAAATATGGAAGATCAAGCTTTGATCTCCAAACGACCCTTCTCAGCGAGAAAGAGGTCTTCACCCTTCTGACACAGGATCGGGATCGGCCTAGGATCTAGATCAGATCTAACAGCAAAAACAGTCTCCGACTCTCCTCTCCTCTCCTCTCGTCTCGTCTCCCGTCTCCTGTAAAAATCTCCTGCATCCGCTTCTAAAACTTTTTTCCCTGGCGGGATCTGTAACAACCCCGCTCTTTGATCTTGGGCTCCTCATAGGTCCTTGGCCCTGGCCCGTGTGCAAAACGATACTTGTTCTTTATATCGTCATCGCTGGTTGAGTCATTACGGCGTCTCATCAGGGGGATGGTCTGCCTTTGTTAGTCTTTTGTGTTATAGTGTCTTCGCTCTAGACATCGGGGCGCCTCGCTATTGTAAGTCGCTCCTCGCCTGCGAGTCGAAAAGCTGACCCTTTTGTAAGCCACCCCTCGGCAGGGGAAAACTATTGCATCTTCGCAGTCCGCCGATGGCTTACTCTGTTTCAAGCCGAGGTTAATAAATTTCCTGGGCCATGAGGAGGGGAAATGCCACAGCCTGTTCACATAGGAGTCCGTTGCGTTGCGTTGCGTTAAGGAAAAGATGACGTTGAGACGAAAATAAACCAATCATAGGTCTCCAAACGATTAGCAATGAAATTTTTAACGCCTATGATTGGTTTATTTTCGTCTCAACGTCCTCTTTTCCTTAACGCAACGCAACAGACTCCTATGTGAACAGGCCCTAAGTGTTGTTATAAAATTTGAATTCATTTCGGTAGGGCTTCGTGCATTAGGTAATGTTGAATTCCTATCGTTGCGGTAATTTCTTATGAAAGGTTAATTTGTAATACAGTAGAAGCTCTTTAGTCTGGTATTCTACGGTTTGGCACATTCTGTAATACGGCACCGACTGAGCCGCCCGTGTTCGGGTTTTTTCGGGTAGATTCAACGTTCCCCCACTGCACTGGTTGTACCCGCCAGGTGACTTTTCAGTTCGTCTGTGTGTCAAGCAGTTATATGGTGTTTTCTAGGACCCTTGTTTCAGCGTATTTAGTTCGCTCAGTGTTTATCGTAACTAACTGTCAATTCAGTGTTCATTTCAGTACAGTGCTTTCCGTTTTCGTCCACGTTTGCACAATGTTCTCGAAGCCCAGCAAGGGCCTGTTCACATAGGAGTCCGTTGCGTAGCGTTAAGGGAAAGCTGACGTTGAGACGAAAATAAACCAATCATAGGCGTTAAAAATTTCATTGCTAATCGCTTGGAGGTTTGTCATTGGTTAAATATATTTCAATACTTTAACGCTCCGCAACGGACTCCTATGTGAACAGGCCCTAATTGCCTTAAGGGGATGGTGGACTTCCAAATTAGCAAAAAATCTAGCAAAAATTGAAATTTTTTTGGCGTATTAATATTTTAAAAATATGTGAATATTGGAATAAAAGGCATTTAAAACATGTAGAGGAAAGCAAAATGAGAATTTGGTGGCTTTAGAAAAGTAAATACAGTCGATCCCCGTTATAGCGAAACCGGTATACAATGAACTCACGGATATAACGAGCAAAACTTTTGGTCCCGCCGTTTTCCTATTGTACGTAATTTAATTAGCAATATGTCAGTTTAATGTAATCGATTTAATTCATTAATGATCATTATTATTACCATGTTTTTATTAATTGCTTTCTTGTTTGCTTGTGTGTTTGTCCCTTACAAATCTTGCAATCGATTTTTAACTAACTTCCCGACTAGCTAGACATTTGAAACTTTTAGAATAGCTCAGAACACGATGACGATGCATTCTTTTAATACTTTTAGCCATCTTTAAGCAGATTGAATTCTTTTTCAGTTAATTTTTTTGGTAGACTAGTGCAGCCATCTATCGTCCGGGACGGGAACGAAAAGTTAAATGCAAGTTAACTTCCAATTAACTTCGTTTTCTTTCAAGGTGATGGGATAATTCATCAAAAATTTTTAAAAAGAATTTATTAATAGATAGAATTGTCAAGTTTATATGATTCAACAGAAAATTTAAAAACATAGTATATAAAAAGTTCTTTTATTTTGTAATTATTAATGGATTTTATCATTGTTTTAATACATCATTATTGAATACACATTGCAACTAATGAGTTATACATTTTGTGAACTCTAACATTTTTCTTAACGGTTCGGATATAACGAACCACCAGATAAAGCGAACAAAACCTTTGGTCCCTTGAAGTTCGTTATAACGGGGTTCGACTGTATTAAAGGTAGGTGAAAAAACATCGTTTAAATTTTTTTTCTCTCAAAATGAGTCATTTCCAGATTTGCAAGTCTTTGAAATGCTCCTTGCGTCATAATTTTCGACAAAATTTTACAAAATTTATAATCAAGACTCCTCTAATACATCAAAATAAAGTTATACATCCATTTAAGGTTTCGACATCATTCAGATTATAAAAAGTTAACTTAAGTGTAGAAAAGTACAAAAATTTCACGAAAATTCAAAGTACAAGCTTAAAAATATTTCCTAAAAATTAACTATTCAACGAAAGCGCAAAATAATGCGTAATTCTGTTCAAAATGTATTTACAAGTAATATAAATGCAAAATAATTACAAGATAAAAAGAACTTTTTATATACCATGTTTTTAAATTTTCTGTTGAATCATATAAACTTCACAATTCTATGTATTAATAAATACTTTTTTAAAATTTGTTTGGTGAATTATCCCATCAACTTGAAAGAAAATGAAGTTAATTGGAAATTAACTCGCGTTTAACTTTTCGCTCCCGTCCCGGCCGATAGATGGCTGCACCAGTCTACAAAACAAAATTAACTGAAAATGAATTTAATTCTGCTTGAAGATGGTACTGCTTAAAGTATTAAAATAATGCATTGTCATCGTGTTCTGAGCTATTCTAAAAGTTTCAAATGCCTAGATAGTCGGGAAGTTAGTTAAAAATCGATTGCATGATTTGTAAGGGGCAAACACACACACACACACAAACAAACAAGAAAGCAAGTTAATAAAAACATGGTAAAAAAATGAAATAGGGAAGAAACACATTTCAAAGATATGACAAAATAATATGCTGTATCGGTTATAATGAGCTTTTTATGTGATCATTCTTTCTTTAGGCAGTGAAATGGAATCGTGTGTTCCATCCTAAAATAGTCGACTCGACACTGATACCGATGAGTGGACAGAAGGGGAACGTCCATGCCTTATCCGGAATTCGAACCAAGGCCCACGCCGCATAAACCCGAGACGCCAACCAGCGTGCGATGTGGATGGCGCGTACTTTTTCTGGAATCAGGTATTTGCATACAACTTTTCACTGTCCACATATAAAACAATTCCGTAACTGACTGACTTACAACGCACAGACCAAACCGCTGGACCTAAAGGGCTGACATTTTGCATGGCGATCCTTCTTATAGTGTAGGGGTGCACTAAGAAATATTTTTGAACAATTCCTCTTAGATTTTTTTAAAATTAAATTTTTAAGCCGTTTTTGTAAAATTCTTTAAAGTTTGCATTTAAAATTGTAATCTGTGGTATATAAAATTTATATCACGAGAAAGATCCTAAAAATTCCTTTAAAATGAAATCTTTTCGAATCTTTACCTCCCTTTTCTGATTTTTGGTGAATTTTTGAAGATTAAATTTTAGAATTTAATTTAATAAATGCCGATCACGTGATTTCTTTTTCTGGTACTTTCAATAAATTTATCGTCACGTGCATAACAACTAAATAGACATAAAAATATATTTTTTCTTTCTAATGCAGCAGACGATTGGATATTATCCCAAAAAAAAATAAATATCCCTTACGATTTTTTATAAATGTTTATATATATATATATATATATATATATATATATATATATATATATATATATATATATATATATACAGTGATTTCCGCTTATAAGAATCACGTTTGTTATTACTGTTTTTGATTCTTATAAGCGGTTGATTCTTATAACCGAAACTTCCCTTTGGACAGGCACACATACACAAATATATACTTGTACATATATATAAACACACAGGCACATATATACATAATTTACCATTAAATACTCTTTAATTTACGTTATTTATCATTTATTAAAATTATTTTTTATAATTTTAAAATACTCAATTTCTAAACAAATACTATAACTCAATTTCTAGACCTATAAGTAACAACACATGATTTTAAAATCAACAAGAGGCAGCTTCTCTTTGACTACACTTTGGAAGAGCATTATATCTAATTAGCAAGAGTTTTCCTTGTTTTTATCATATTTGAATTCGACTATCAAAAAGTTCAAACACTAACTGGCAATTTTGTTAGAAAACTAAAGTGAATACTAGCGACGTATGCTTATTACAGTCTCAGACGAAGATTCACTTTATAGCATACGTTTCACGGTTTGATTCTGAATCAGACAGTGAAACGTTTGATTCAGCATCTGGTTCGTCCGATTCAGCAAAATGGATCCGTTTACGTTTCACGGTTTGAAGTGCTGAATCCACTGTCCCGTTTACGTAAGTGATGGTGGACACTTCGCGGAAGATTTATGTGTTTCAGGGTCCAGAAATCCGCAACCAGGAAGTAAGTGGTGGGAAAAAAGGAGTGCCTATCTGGAAAAAAGTGAAATCGGACCCGGACGGGTTATATGCCCCTGGGTAAAGCTAATAAGACGGTGTTTAGCAAAAACGTATAAGGAGAAACTCTTATGTTATGTCTAAAGGAATGTATTTTACGACTGTTTTCCACCCCAAAGTTTTATCAATCTTTCTTTTCAAAAACTTAAGAAAGAATTTCGTACCTTTTGAGAGTTCAAGTGGCATTTTTTGGAAAAATGAAAGGAAGGCGAAGATTGCAAACTGATTCTTATAACCGGTGGATTGATTCTTTAAAGCGGAAATTTTAACATGGAAATAATACATTTGTTTTTGTTTTTGCGATATTGATTCTTATAAACGGTTGATTCTTATAACCACTGATCACTATAAGCGGTGGTTACTGTATATATATATATATATATATATATATATATATATATATTACATCAATTGTATACATTGATCGTCGCATTTATTATAAATATATATATATATATATATATATATATATATATATATATATATATATATATATATACGAGTATATATTATTTGGGGGCATTAATTGCATACATTGACCGTTGAATTTAATTTGAATGTACTCCGTAGCGAAGCGCGGGTTTTCAGCTAATATATATATATATATATATATATATATATATATATATATATATATATATATATATATACACACACACACATCGTGAATAACAACGTACAATTACAAGGAGGTGAAGTCTTTAGAGTGAACATAATTTTAATCCTTTGTGACAGAATAGTTGCCGATTTGCGTAGAGGAGGTGGTGTGCATAAAAATTAAATATAAATTTATAATATATGATAATAACGAAGAAGCATTTATGCTAGGGGGGGGGCATTAAGTCGATCGCGATCGACTGGTGGACCACCAAGACATTTTGGGGTGACCGCCTTTACTACGACCTAAGATTATTATTATTATTATTATTATGTTTGTATCTTGCCTTTTGCTTTAAACGCGGTTTTCAAAGAGTAAGTTTTTTTTATTGTATTTATGTAGGTAAATACATATTCCGTATTTATTATTAAGTTATAATAAATATTGTAGACTTTTTTTTTTTTAGCTCACCACACCTACGCCACTGGGTGGGCCGCAACACCTTGAAAAAATTAGAAGTAACCCGTACCCTGGAAAAGTTTGCCCATCCCTGATTTTATGCATTATAAAACTCATATTGAGGAAAGAGTTAGTAAAGATGTAACTGATGCATCGAGAGTGGAAAGGGAACAGTTTGAAATAATTGGTTAAGCCCGAGAATGGAGTCCCGAAAAAGTTGAATCTCATGATCGAAAACAAAATTGTAACCGCATTCCCTAACGTCGAAAAAATTATAAGATTGTTTTTAACATGCGGGAGGAAAGCGTTCATATTTTGTACCGAAACTGGTAAAAAAGGATAGACGCTGTACTCTTTCGGATCAGTAGCTTAATACCATCGTAAAATTGTACATAGAAAAGGATATTCTAAATACTGTTTATAGTGAGGACATCTATACTAATAAAGAGACAAGTGGAAGTCAAGAGATATCACGTGACCGTAACTTAAACGGGCGGGCCAATCCTCGAAAAAAAAAGAAAATGGGCCGACAAATATACAGGAAACGGTGCAATTTTTTTTCTCATGAAAGTACATAAATGTTACATATTTGGAAAGAGCTTCGAAAACTGATAATTTTTTCTGCGTACACTTATTCTGTTAATTCAATAGTTTTAGAGATATTTTCATTCTAAAATCACTCACTGCTGAGAAACCAAATCATCTGGTGCAGTGGTGCTGCCATCTGTCGGCAGCGACGGGAATGAAAATTGAAAGGAATTTATTCACTTGAATTTAATACATTTGTAGGCTTTTTTTTTTCTTTTGTGGGGCCCGAAGTACATAAATATGTTACACGGATGGCTTGAGCGTAGCTAGGCGAAGCCCGGCTAGTTATTAATAAGTTTGTAGATGTCAGAATCAGAAAACAAAAATTTCAAATTTTTTAAAATAATTTGTAATATTTATTTTTTATTTTCATATGATGCCTTTTTAGTAATCTCAATTTAATAATATAAATCAGCACAACTTCAAAAATGTTGATTTTTTAAACAAATATCACCCTCGCTCTTTGTTTAAGAAGGCCTTCATTTGTATGTCTAAAGCCTGATGTCACGGTTAATCAACAATATTGGAAATTTCAGGTGGTTAATCTACAGTCGAACCCCTTTATAGCGAACCCGGTATATAACGAACTCACGGATGTAACGAACGAAAATTTTGGTCCCGCCGTTTTTCTGTTGTATTTATTGCTAATTTATCCTTTAATAGCGAACCTCCGAAATCTTAAGAATTGGCTATAACGAATCTTTTTGGCGCCTATAACTACCTTTTTGGCGCCCCCTTTCCGAAAAACATATAGTAATATAATATATAAAAGTACTGAAAAGGACCATTTGGCGCCCCTGTGCTAGTGGCGCCCGGGGTATGATAGACCCCTTTGCCCACCCCTCGCTACGCCACTGTCGAGAATGGCTTACCTTTTAAACATTAACTAGCTGGTAGCCGTCAAGACATGACGGCTGAATCTATATATACAGTCGGATCCCGTTATAGCGAACCTGGTATATAACGAACTCCCGGATATAACGAGCGAAAACTTTGGTCCCGCCGTTTTACTATTGTATTTAATGCTAATTTATCCTTTTATAGCCAACCCCCGAAATCTTAAGATTCGGCTATAACGAACATTTTTTTTTCAGTCGACAACTGAGTTTTTTTTTAAAAATTTTTAAACTTTTTAAGAATGTTGAAGATACAACGAATGTTGAAGAAGCAAAGAATGTTGAAGAAGAAGATGATGAAGATTTACCTATCGCGATGTGGATAGAAAAGCACAAAATTTCATCATTCTCAGATTGTGACATGCAATTGTTCGAAACATGTGATGAAGAAGTCATTGCGTGTGAAAATCCGACTGATGAAGATATTGTGGAAGAAATTAAAATGAATCATTCTGAAATCGAACATTCTGCATCTGATGTTGATGAAGAGGAGCACATAAATGACGAAATCCCCCCACTACCTCGGATGCTACTGCAGCGATGCGTGTCATTAATAAGTTTTTGTCTACACAAACGGTGGAAGAAAGAGTGTTGGAGTCATTGGATGTATTGGACAAAGAAATTCGTAAAATGTTTTTGAAATCGGCATCACGTCAGCAGAAGATTACCGATTATTTCTGTATCAAAACAGTGAGCAACAAATGAAGGAAAAATGAATTTATTTCCATTTGTCTTCCTTTTTAGTTAATTTGATTAGTATCGTGCCAGTTTAACGTAATCGATTTAGGTCAATATAATTCATTAATGATCATTTTTAGCAGATTTTATCATTTTTTTAATACATCATTATTGAGTACACATAGCAACTAAGGAGTTATACATTTTGTGAACTCTAACATTTTTCTTAATGGTTCGGATACAGCGAACCACCGTATATAGAGAACAAAACATTTGGTCCCTTGAAGTTCGTTATAACGGGGTTCGGCTGTATTATAGTTTTGCGTCTCGAATGAGAAAGTAAACAAGCTTAAAGTTTTAATTTTATAACCGGTTTTTTTATTGATTTATCCTCCTTTTATTTATTTATTTATTTATCTATTTATTGTTTTGCTCTGTGTTCATTTTTCGTTCAACGTTTAAACGGATATCAAATTTTGAGACCTAAAATTCAAATCAACTATATATATATGTATATATATGTATATATATATATATGTAATATAATCATTACATATCGTTCTTAAAAGGCAACCTGAAAAGGAAAACTAGCTCAAATTTACATGGCTGGAGCTAGACTCAGCCTGAAAGGAATTAGAATTTTGAAGCAGTCGTGTCGAATAGTTTTATTAGAGCGATAGTAACATCTGTCCATCTCAGACGACAGCTCGGAGCGAAGTGTAATATCACCTTTCAACCTTACGCGCTAGAAGCGAGGTACATGTGGCTGTTGTTTTGAAATGTCAGCGGAATTTGGGGCTGGCGATGCGAACTCACTCCTTTCTCGAGACGTATACACGTGTAGAAATGCAACGTTTGCTGTTTTATGGGAAGTTCTGTTGCTATGGGTTTTTAAAACGCTAAAGTAATGTTACTGGGGATTGGATTTAGGAAAGGGAATTTAAATGATAGAATGGAGGGCCTAATATTTAATTTATTATTTATATATATATATATATATATATATATATATATATATATATATATATATATATATATATATATATATATATATATATATACCGGGTGGCCATAATTAAACTGACAGTGCTCACAGTGTTCTGTAGCGCGATCTATTTGCGAGAATGACGCCACATTTTGTAGGAAGATTAAACAAGACGGGGGACGAAGGATTCCGCGAAAAAAAAATTAGTTCCAAAAGTCACCGCTAGGGGAATATTTGGCGCTGTGTAATAGAAAATAGGGTGTTAATAAATGCAAATTAATACGGAATAAAATTACCTTTTATTATGTACATTTTCTTATTTAGTTCAAGTGCAATATGGCAACACTTTTAAAAAACCGTAAAATCTACATAAACACCGATAAAGTCTCGTGATCTGCAATATCACGTACGCTGAGCAGAAGAAGAAGTTCTTTATTCAAATTTCACGTTACATCCATTGGCACAGTGCCAGCTGCTTGGGTTTTAAAAGGCAATGTGTTACGTTTCGAATCAATCGGATTGAAAGTTTATGTGCAATGTCTCCTTCTATAGTCGAGCGTGCGTTACTGGTCAAATTCTTTTACCTCAACCAGAGCAACGCGTCAGCCGCTCTTCGTGCTTTTAGAACGCACAAAAAATGCGTAAAGATAACGGTCCTGTGTCAGTTAATGGGCTAAAAGCAATGGTTGCGACGTTTGAGAAAACAAGTTCTCTGAAGGTTCAGTCAGGGAGAGGTCGAAAACCTGTACCACAGGATACAATCGAAGCAGTTGCCACGGCGATTGTCGACAGAGGACCAGACAATATTGCTGCCATCTCTAGCGCTCGTGGATTAGCTCGGAATATGGATATGCCTTACAGTACGGTATGGAAAATCTTACGAAAGATTATCAACTTCTATCCGTACAAGATCAGCCGTGTACAGGAGTTACTGTACCCCGACCATGATAAGCGATTGACTTTTGCTCTCACCTTTCTTGCCAGAATGGAGGTGGAAGATGCTTGGCCGTGGAAAATCTTATGGGGAAACGAGGCCCACTTTTACCTGCATGGAACTGTGAATACCCAGAACTGCCGAATTTGGGATGACAAATCACCACATGCAGTCACAGAAATTCCCTTACATTCACCAAAGGTAACTGTTTGGTGTGGGTTCACAGCGGAATTATCGTAGGTCCATTCTTCTATGAGAACATTACCCCGACAGGACCGGAAACCTGTTCTGTTACCGGAGAGAAATATCGCCACATGTTGAACAGCTTTGTCATTCCGGCACTTCAGCAAAGACAATGCCTGGGGGAAATCATTTTCATGCAAGATGGAGCCCCTCCACACGTTGCTGTACAGGGGCAACAGCTGCTACGAAAGAAATTCACAACAGAAAGAGTCATTAGCCGCTACTTTCCAACTGCATGGCCACCTCGGTCGCCTGATCTTACCCCATGCGACTTCTGGCTATGGGGTTACCTTAAGTCCAAGGTCTATCAAGGAGTGGTCCAGGACCTGGCTACGTTGAAGGATAACATATCACGGACTGTACGGGAGATTCCTGCAGACATGTTACTTTCTGCTGTTGTGCATACTGTGCACAGAATGCAATATGTGGTCCACAACAACGGCAGCCACATTGAACCTCATTTGAATGCAAAATAAAAGGTAATTTCCGTATTGATTTGCATTTGTTAACACTCTATTTTCTATTACACAGCGCCAAATATTACCCTAGCGGTGACTTTTGGAACTAATTTATTTTTTCGCGGAATCCTTCGTCCCTTGTCTTGTTTAATCTTCCTACAAAATGTGGCGTCATTCTCGCAAATAGATCGCGCTACAGAACACTGTAAGCACTGTCAGTTTAATTATGGCCACCCGGTATATATGTATATATATATGTATGTGTATATATATATATACCGGGTGATCCAAAAGTCAAGACGAACTTTAAAAATGAATAATTCGAAAACGAATAAAGATAAAAAGATGCGGTTTGCACCAAACGGATGGAAAAGAAGCCGGGTTTTGTGTGGCAACGAAAAAAAAAATAGTTCTGTTGGCGACCAACAGATGGCGCTATAGTTTTTTATTTCACCACAAGATGATTTACAAATGAAAAAATGTTTACAAGTTTCAAGTCAGCTTAATTACAATTAATTACAGTAAATGTTCAATGTGCTGTCCATCATTCAGAAGTACCGCTGTGAGACGAGTCATCACACCGTTCACAGTATTGAGTAACATTTCTCGCGTTATGTCCAAAGCACAGTGTGAAGCCAGTCGTGCTGCTCTTCTATCTTATTGAACACCAAATTCGCAAAATCTTGGCGAGAGTCGAAGTCAAGAGGTTTCAGTTGTTGTTTATGTTGCAACTTGTAGGGATACCATTTCAGGGTTATTCGCAGTGCTCTCCAGACACATACGTACGACACTCCTGTCTGCCTCGAAACTTCTCGAGCACTGCGCTCCCCATGTGCAGAAACCGCCGACATGGATTGTACCGTCTGCTCCACTGTCGTGAGAGGCGTCCACTTCTTGGACGTGACGCCAAAGAACCTGTAGCTTCAAATTTCTCCATCATTTTGTTCAATGCAGAAGACGTTATTGGTACTTTGTTATCTCGCATACCCTTCATGTAGCGATATGCACGCAATATCGCAATGGCACTTTCCGAATTCTTATAATACAGTTTAACTAAGAGGGCTTTCTCAACTATGGACAGCATTTCGATGCATATAATCTTTGACTACCATTACCTGCTGCAGTTGCTCCTTTTTATATCGTTTGTTGCTTTGCATAATCCTATATCAGAAATCCGACAGCGCCGTCTGTTGGTCGCCAACAGAACTATTTTTTTTTTTCGTTGCCACACAAAACCCGGCTTCTTTTCCATCCGTTTGGTGCAAACCGCATCTTTTTATCTTTATTCGTTTTCGAATTATTCATTTTTAAAGTTCGTCCTGACTTTTGGATCACCCGGTATATATCCATATATATATATGTATATGTATATACATATATATATATATATATATATATATATATATATATATATATATATATATATATATATATGTGTATATGTATACATATATACACTGCTGGCCACCCAAATTGCAACACCAAGAAAGACAAGAGATATCACAACAAAGATAACATGTTGACCAAGTATCAAATGATTAAATTTATAGACTTCTGTGAAGTGTGGTTCCTGCCAAAATCAGTAGCCAGAGTAGCCGCCATTGTTGGAGATCACAGAGACTTTGGATTGATTCAAAGAGACTTTGGATGAGACCTTGGGGTACAGCAGACCAAGCAGCTTCCACACGCTGCCAAAGTTGATCTGCTGTGGCAGCTGGGGATGGAATCTGGGTCAATCGTAGAGCAACCATGGACCACATGTTTTCTATCGGCGAAAGATCTGGAGAGCGAGGCGGCCAGGGAAGTAATTCAATCTGGCGATTGATGAAGAACCGTTGGACAATGCGAGCCACGTGTAGTCACGCATTATCCTGTTGAAATATGGCTGTGGGCCAGCCCTGAAGGTAAGGGAGGACAACTGGCTCCAACACCTCGGAGATGTAGCGCTGGCTGTTTAAAGTACCGGCAATGCGTACTAGAGGTGTGCGAGAGTGATATCCAATACCGCCCCATACCATAATACCCGGTGCAGGACCAGTGTGGCGGTGCATAACGCAGCTGTTCAGCATCCTCTCTTCACGGTGTCTCCAGACTCGAATGCGACCATCGTGGTGT